>JAOWBW010001255.1:58434-295971 GCA_026119855.1 Campanula takesimana
CTGTTTACCTTTGGCAGTTACCTTTTTAGGCACTTGTCCATCGGCGGCAGAGGAGGTCAGATCGGCAGCACTTGCTCTGCTGATGTATTCACCAAGAATACCGTTATCGGCAGACTCAGTATCAGCAACCTTAACATATCTTTGTTTGTGCTTATCATTCCTTTTGTTCTGGTTCTTTAGGATACTTCATTGCCACAGCACGTATATTTGGCTTAGCATCCTTATGCACTGAGTTAACAGGACTACATTCAACTTTCTCATCTTTTTCTCGGTAGCACAAGTTTCAGTAGAGCTACTGCTGCTGGAATCAAATCCTAACCCAGATTGGTCCTTATATGACATTTTGGGTCTGTAGGATAGTTTCAACAGCAACTCTAGATTTTGTGTAAGAATCAACAATCCTTGAGAGATGATTGTTTCTTTTCACAAGATCTTCGATCTGAGCTATCAATACTGCTACTTGGCATTTGAGATCCAGGTTTTCTTTCTTAAAGAAATAGACTCAAGCTCGTGTCCTTTGAGAACTGAAAGTTCAGACATAAGCGAGCTATTCTCGTTAGAAATTCTTTTGAAATCAGCAGCCATCACTTTATGAACGCTACTCAGCTTCTCATGATCGATAAAAAGTTCATCCATTGTCTCTATCATTTCAGCTTTGGATATTTCAGGACAAGGATCAGCCAAAATTTTAGGAGCAGAGGCATGGGTCCAGGAGAGAAGTCAGGTAGGGAAGAGATATGTTTTGATATGTTTTTGGCAATGCTAGATTGTTCATTGAATAATAGTTTTCTGGTCATCGGTAAGGATTTTGATTTGTGGTGGTGAATTGAGAAGAGTTACACTGGCCATAGAGTGAGGTTCCCACTTGGTGTACTTTGTATCCATATGGTTTTCAGCTTTGACACTTATTTCTTTGAAGTGTGGTGAGGTCTCCAGCATATTCTTCTTTGACTGGAGTTCTTGGTGGAGATGGATCTCGGTAGACTGGAGTCGGCAATGATGATACATCGGCATCTTCCAAATCTAGGGCGACAAAACTTACATCGGCATCTTCATCTTCATCGGCATCTTCATCGGAATCAGTTTCACACCAAACCGGCAGGCCTTTTCTGTGCTTTCATCGGCAACAAAGCTTCTAGACTTAGGATGTCTCTGGTTGAATGACTTCCTCATGTATTCATATTTGGTTGAGGGACATTTAGAAGCAAAGTGACCAGGTTTTCTGCAGTGAAGCAGACCAGATCACCTTTGTTGTTCTTTCCATCGGTAGCACTAGTAGAGGGTTTATTGTAGCTTGCTGGTTTCTGAAATGGTGGTGTGAAGGATTTTGTGTTTGCTGGTAGTTTCCTTTCTGCATCCTTTTGAAGTCTTTAAACCTTTTGTAGTTCATAGCGAAGGCGGCAAATTCGTCTTCTTCCATAGTGTTTTTCTGAGGTTATTTCATGGGTATTGGAACTGCAGGATGTTTGAGGTGGATCTATAGGAGGGAATTTGTTTGAAGGAAAGGATATCTGTGACTGAGCTGATAGAGACAAGTTTTTGAAATTTTTGTCGAGAACGTTAAGTTTTGCAGTTCTCTCTCATACAGAAATAGACTAGACACAAAGATTCTGAATAGAAGTCTGTTTAAGTCTCTCACTTCTCTAACAGCGGTGACCTTAGTATGATACTCATTTCCCAAGACTTAGAAAACGAATATTAAGATCTTTCATAGTATAAACTTTACCTAATGAAGCACATAAATTACTTACCTCGCAAAATCTGTCGTAGGCACTCCTTAGTGATTCACCATCTTGTTTCTTGAAGGATTCAAACTCAGCAATGCAGTCGTAGAGTCTGTTGTCCTTCACATGCTCGTCACCTTCAAAGTATGCAAGGAGCTTGTTCCAGCATTCTTGAGCCGTGGAGCACAAGTCAATAAGTTTGTATTGCTTGTCATCCAATCCACATGAGATAATGTGGCATGCTTTTCCATCTAGGGCAGCAGAAAGTTTGTCGTCGTCGGTCCATTCCTCTCTGGGTTTCTCAATCAAAGTTTCATCAATCTGAACATGGTTTCCTGTTCAGTTTCTCGATCAGCATGTTGTGTCAGCGGAGTGGAGGGAATAGGTCTGTAGGTGGTTGAAACTTTTAACGGAATGATTGGACCACCTTCTATGACCTTCATCAACCGGTCATCGATTGAGTTCATATACTTTATCATACGAGATTTCAGACACCAAACTCATTGACATTCAACAACGGAATGGTGGTGATGTTGAATGACTGCATGATTTTTCCTGCCATGGTATCGGCAAACAAGCTGCAAAGCTTGGAAATTTCTTCAAAATTCCTAGCTCTGATACCAATTGTTAGGCCCAATTGGTAGGAAAATAGGCTAGAGGGGGGGGGGGTGAATAGCCTAATTAAAACTTTTCAAAGAAACACTTTTATAAATGCAAAGTCACTTATCAGATTGCAAACTATTATCAGTAAGCGCAGCGGAGAAGATATGACTTGTTTTAACTCACACAAAATCAGTTTATAAAAGGTTTTGAGAGCTTGGTTTAAACACAAAGTAGTTTCTAAAAGTTCAATGCAGTTTCAAGAGATTGGTCAATGGAAATGATGATGAGTCAGCAAGAACAGCAATGATTTGCCGGTGATAGAGTTCCAACCGGCAAGGACAGTAAGTAACAGAGGACACAGAGATTTGGAGAGGTTCACAGTGTAAATACTGCTACGTCCTCTACCAAGTTTGGTCAGAACTTGGATTTGGGTTAAGAGCACTATTAAATATCCCTAGTCTATTACAAGAGCGGCTTTGCCGGATACAAAGACTAAATTCTAGAGAAGTTTAATGAATCGTAAAGCAAATATCTGACCAAGTGTATTTGAGCGGCAAGTTCAAAAGAACTTATCTCACTCAGGTGGGTGTGTGAAAACTCAGACAACGTATTCCTTAAAATAATCTAGTTCGGGAATACTAACAGTGTTGTAGAGTTTGTGCACAAGTGTATGTCCTATAAATGATCTAATGATTATCTGGACAAGGAATGTTTGAGCTTCAATGAATGCTGCAAACAACCAACTCTCTTCAATGCACTAAAATCACCAACCTTCTTCAATGCACTGAGTCCTCTATATATAGGAGGAGTTAATGTCTTAGCTTGTTGAAGAAGGATAACATTTGAATTTCCAGCTGGGTAGGTGAGGAGCATTTAATGCAGTATCCTTGGCATTAATGGCGAAGATACGCGTGCCTTAAAAGTCTGATGGGTAAAGACCCCTTTGTCTCAACCGGTTACCTGCAAAGCAAGTAGAGACAGAGTATAGCTAAAAGTAGCTATGTGTCAGACGGCGTAGAAATCATTACAGAGTAGGTAAACTACTTTATAATAAAACAGTATAGAGACAATCAGCAAGGTTGACTTTAATGAAATGATGTCACCTGACTGACAGTGCAGACTGTCTATTATATCGGCATGTTGTTGATCGGCAACTTGCAGCAAGGTTGACTTTAATGAAATGATGTCACCTGACTGACAGTGCAGACTGTCTATTATATCGGCATGTGTTGATCGGCAACTTGTGTATCAAGTTGATCGGCATGGAGTTGATCGGCAACTTTGTTAACTGATCTGCTGATTTGCTTCCTCTTGCTGGTTTGTCTTGTTGAAGAGTTGAAATACACCTGTGCCGATCACAAAGGATCCTAAGGGCACCTTAAAAAGGTTCTAATAAAATTGGGGGACCCTAAGTGTAGACATGATTGGGACTTAAGTAATTCTAGGACCTAGGTATCTATTTGAACACATATTGATCAGTTGCGGTTGAGCCGACGGTGGAACTGCTGGAGCAGAAGGCAGTGTAGGGATTCAGAAGGTGAAGGAGTGTGCTCTGGTGAGTCAAATTCTAGCTTCCGTTTCAATGAGGGAGGAGCGGCTTCAACCAACATGGGGTCTATTCCAGCCTTTCTTAATTCAGCTCTTTCTCTCAACTCCTTTGCAAAAGGGCCTTCAGTGGGTGAGTGATCCTTCTTGTTAGAAGCTTCATTGAAGTCCACTGCACCAGGTGGCCTTGATTGCCAGTGCTCCACAAAGTCATATTTCTTTACTAACCTTCTCTTCTTCTTCAGTGGTTGAACCTCAAGATTATCATCATCTTGCTCAGGTTCATCTTGAACTGCCTCAGACACATCAGTCTGCTCAGGCAATACTGCAGCCTCAAACTCATCAGTTTGCTCAGGCTGAACCGCACTTGTGGAGACCTCGGTTTGTTCAACTGGAACCACAGCCTCAAACACTTCGGTCTGCTCAGGCTCGGTTTGAGTGAAGGGTTTGAGGTTGGGAAGGGTAGAAAAGATTAGCTGCAACTGTTCTTCAGTGAATTGAACAGTTGGCAGTTTGAGAGGGGATTTAAGAGGTGAGATAGGTTTGGGTTCAGAGGTGGAGGCTTTCAGTTTTCTCAACAGATTCACATCTTGTGCAAAGTTCATTGATTTTTCAACATTTGGCTTGATTGGGGAAAGGGGTTTTATCTGAGGTTTAGAAGAGATAGGAGGATTTGATTTTGTGAAGGGAATAGGTTTAGAATAAGGTGGAAGTGGTTCAGAGGAGGGATTGGATAGAATGAGGAAGGATTTTGGTAAGGACGGTTTTGGAGGAAGAATGGATGAGGGTTTTGAAGTGTCAGTAACTTTGGCTTTCTTCTTTCTTGGAGCCGCGGTTTCCCTGGGTTGAGCCGCAGGGATTGCAGGCTCCCCCTCAACCGCAGACTCCCTCTCAACCGGAGCCTCAGTTCCATCCAGGCTAACTCCTAGCCTATTCAAGGTGGAAGTTTGAGCAGCTTCTCTAGCTCTAGTAGCTGCGGCTTGATCTGCTATGGCACCGGTATAAGGTTTGCCTGACTTATTGAGCCGAGCCTCAGGAAAGGGACCTCTCTGTTCTTCAGGCAGAGGATCAGCATTCCACACCACTTGTGCAAACCGCCATCCAAACGCGGTTCTGAAAGCATCAAGCTTTGAAGCACCAAATAAGGTCTTCTCATTCGGTTGCACCCACTCAGCTTCATTTGCCACAGAAGCCTTAAAGATCACAGAATCCTGATGGAGGAACTTAGTTAAGAGTCTGCAGTGAGTTCTGATCTTTGTTTTACTAGCGGCTTTGGCAGAAGTGTGGCGGCTGAGGGCATTGATCATTTCTTGCATGATGATCCTTGGCCAGTGCAGCTTCTTCCCTTTGTAGATAGCCACACAGTAGTTGTACTGCTCAGAAGTGAAATTGTTGTGATTGCCATTCTTGCACATCACTCTAGTGTCTACCAAATCACACAATATGGCCATAATTTCTCCAAACTCCTTCTTGGGGGTGGACTTAGTGTTGAAGACAGAAACCCCCAAGAGCTCCTCAGTAGTTCGGCTGACTAACTCTGGTTTGATAGAAAGGATTCCATAATTCTCCAGTCCAGCCAAGATAGCAACCTTTGAAGCAGATAAAACTACATCCTTTGTCCTGACAGTGGACTTAATAGCATTTTCAGTCTTCACTTCCCCAGACTCTAAGTCTCTGATTTCTTCACCTTTACCATTCAACATGGGGTACCATACAGACAATCCCATTATCAAAGAATTCTGCACAAAGCCTTTTGTCAAACTTTGGTTCATCCAATTGGAATAGAGGCAGCAGTTTTGATGATTCCAGTAGGGCAAGCAGTTTTCTTCCAAGTGCATCAGCTTCGAATTCGGCTTTGATGATCTGGGATCCAGGTACAAAGTTGGATTCATCCTAAAAATAATCAAAGTTAGTAAGAGTTTGGTGCAAGCAGTTTGATTAAACCAAGCATTCAAACTGCTACAAGGAATCCTAACAATGAAATAGGCGGTTGAAGCAAAACAGGGGTAAAATGGTAAACACCCAAAACTAGACATGAAAAGGATTTGAAAAAGGATTTGAATGCATGAAGAACATGATGAACAGGGGATAAACATGCAAAACAAAAACTTAACCAAAACATGAAAGAAGTATACCAAAAGACTCGAAAATAGCAGATACTAACAAAGTTCTAAAATAACAAGTTCAAATAACAAACCCAGAACATAGTATCAAGAGAAATACGAAAGAACACCCGAAAACCCAAAAATCAAAATTGTTCAAAAATTGAACAAAAGACATGAAAGAAACATCAAACCCAGCATATATGAACATATGTAATCATAATCAACCAAAAATTGAAAGAAAAAGCAAGAAAAAAATGAGAAGACGAACAGAGTGTAGATGAGAGAGAGAGAGAGAGAGAGAGAGAGTATACGCAAATGAGGAGAAGGTAAAAAGGTAAAAAGAAATAAACTTTGTCTTTTATACTCAATTAACTGTTCCTCGGGTAATGGAACGACGAGAACGGCGCACGATTATCTCCAGATGGCGTCCCACGTCACATAGAATTTAATGCGGCAGAGAAAATTGCAAAAGGGTCCTTATAATTGATATGACATAAAGTAGGGACTAAAATGCAATTTCATACCTGAGCAGTTTGATTGAGCAAACCGACTCACCTTACGTCTTCAGCGGTTTTTCATGAAACTGATGTCTCTCTAATCTGATGGCGGTTTATATGTTTAAACCGAATGACTTTGCTTTCTTGTCAGTTTTGAAAGAACCGATTTCATTCATTTTGACTCGTCAGTTTGATTGAGTATCTTGTACCGAACCATTTATTGATGCGGTTTCAATGATGACAGAACCGCACACTAGATGACTTTTCTAAGCATAGCCAAAAACTTAAACAAAAGATATGAGAAATGATATATATAGATATGATATATTAAGTAGTTCTAACATACCCATTTCTCCTCGTAAGTGATAGAACCTGGAATTTTCAAGCGGTTTGGTGAGGATGTCTGCAATTTGATCATCTGTTCCCACCTTTGCTAGAAAAATGTTTTTCTTTTCAACATGGTCTTTGAGGAAATGATATCTTATGTCGATGTGCTTGGTTTTTGAGTGCTGAACTAGATTGTTGGAGATGGATATTGCAGCAGTGCTATCACAGTAGATAGGGCAGTTTTGTTCAAATATCCCGTAGTCCTCCAACTGTTGTTTCATCTAGAGAATTTGAGAGCAACAGCTTCCAGCCGCTATATATTCAGCTTCAGCGGTTGAGACTGAAACCGACGCTTGTTTCTTGCTGGACCATGACACAAGCCGCGTTCCAAGGAACTGACAAGTACCACTTGTGCTCTTTCTGCTTATCTTACATGCTGCAAAGTCAGCATCTGAATAACCTAATAGATCAAATGAAGATTCTTTGGAGTACAAAGTCCAAGGTTAACAGATCCACATAAATATCTAATAATACGTTTAACAGCAATAAGATGAGATTCTCTAGGGTCAGCTTGAAATCTAGCACACACACAAACACTAAACATGATATCTGGCCTACTAGCAGTTAATTAAAGTAGAGAGCCAATCATACCTCGGTAGAGAGTTTGATCAACTTTCTTACCATGTTCATCTCGATCCAAACTGCAGGCCTTAGGCATTGGGGTATCAACTGGTTTAGCGGTTTCAAGCCCGAACTTTTTTATCAAATCTTTAGTGTATTTGGCTTGGTTGATAAAGATCCCATCATGGCATTGCTTGACTTGGAGTCCAAGAAAGAAAGTCAACTCTCCCATCATACTCATTTCAAATTTACTCTTCATTAGCTTCTCAAACTTAACACACATAGTTTCATTAGTAGAACCGAAAATAATATCATCAACATATATTTGAACTAATAATGAATGATTTTTGTGTTTAGCTATAAATAGAGTTGTATCAATTTTACCTCGAGAGAAGCCTTGTTCAATAAGAAATTTAGATAGAGTGTCATACCATGCTCTTGGAGCTTGTTTGAGTCCATATAATGCTTTCTTGAGTTTGAAGACATGATTTGGAAGTTTGTTGTCTTCAAATCCTGGCGGTTGGGCTACATAAACTTCTTCTTGTAGTTCACCATTCAGAAATGAACTCTTCACATCCATTTGATATAACTTGAATTTCTTGAAGGAGGCATAGGCCAGGAATAATTTTATGGCTTCAAGTCTGGCTACAGGGGCAAAGGTTTCATCATAGTCAATCCCTTCTTCTTGCCTATAACCTTGAGCAACCAACCTAGCTTTTTTTCTAGTTATAGCACCACTTTCATCCATCTTGTTTCTATATACCCATTTTGTTCCAATTACAGTGTGATCTCTGGGCCTTGGAACTAGAGTCCAAATTTTGCATCTTTCAAACTGATTAAGCTCTTCTTGCATTGCAATTACCCAACTTGGATCACTTAGAGCTTCATCTACCTTCTTTGGTTCCATGTGAGATAACAGAGCAGTTGAGAACAAACTGTGATTATCTCTGTCGCGACCCCGGACCCCGCGGGCCCGAGACCGCGAGCTGGACGTCGACTCTAAAATCAAAACTCAGAAATACTGAAGTAAAAAAATTCCATTTGATACCAAAAAGGGTAATGATCCAAAGTTTTACAAAACCAAGTTTGATAAAGACTATATACAACTATCATAAACTTCCACAAGTTTATGCCCAACAAAATAAAAATATACAATTCTTAGTGACGTCATGTTTGGTACAACTATCCCAAAATGGTTACACATTTACATAATGTAAACCAACCTATAATAACCTTCCCCAAAAGAACGGATCCACACTCGACGTCCTCTTTCTCGTGATCAGCGAGACTAATCCTTAGCACCTGGGGGGGGGGGGGGTTAAGGAAAAACAAAGATAAAAAAAAAGGGGGTGAGATAAATCTCAATAAGTTACTAATGCAACTACATGACATGCTATGATGCAAAAAGCAATAAACAATAATAATTATCACATCGCACATAGCAAATATCATATATCAGATAGCAGCGGAAGTAAACACATAACAAAGGATATAGCCAAGGTTTTCCAAACTGGAACATCCAAATAAAGGATCGCTGCGCAGCTTCAATAATCAACAAATCATCATCTTCATCATAGCATGAAAGCCGAAGAGAAAACCCCGGTACCGGAACCAATAACCATAAAAGTGTCACAAAGGACAAGGACCATGACACAAAGTCATGCCCGCTAGCCAGATACATTCACAAAGGAACGCTGACTTATCCTTTCCAAGGCCAATCTGGAGAAGGGGTATAGAAGGGGGCAAAACAATGATCAACATTATAATGGACTTGGCTTTGCCATTATAATCTTTCCCATCTCCCAAACACACACAAAATACCAGCTGGACTTTCAAATAAATGCTAAGTAATAAATACTCGCTTAAATAAACAACTTAAGGTTCCTAAGTAGGGAACCATTCCAATTAAATTACCAGAAAGGTAAACCAATCCAAACAACACATCAAGGATGAACCAACATTCCCAAAACGGTACTTAAATAAATTCCATCTCATATTTATTCACAAGGAATCAAATCCAATCAAATAAGTGTTCCACGGTGTTATCTTAAGTTAATTAGAAGCAATAAACCTAAACTAGTTAAGCCTTAAGTCTTAAACCAAGCAAAAAGGTCAAAATCCTGGAACAGGGGCGGGCGGGCGCCTCGCATGGGTCAGGCAGGCGCCTGAATGACCAGAAGGTCTGGCCATTAGAAACGGGTATGTAGGCTGGCGCCTGGTCCAACCCAGGCGGGCGCCTGGTCTACGGGCTGGGGGAAAACAGAGCTGGGTTCTTCCCATTTCCTTGCCATTTTCATACCAAAACTTTAACACCCAAAATCAACACTCCCAAAACGATTCCTAAGGTGCCCAAACGTCATTTAACAAAAAGGGGATCCTAACAACACCCTTTGTCAACTAAAATCAAGAATCAACACCAACATTCATCAATTCACCATTTTTACCCAAAACTCAAATAAAATTCCCAACAAATTCAAAATACAACCAAACTTCAAATATGGCACATTAATCATCATATAAACATGATATGAACATTTTAGCATCAAAATGGGGGAAAAGTAACTTACTTGCAAATTCTCAAAGTTGATGGATTTCAAATCTTTTTGGTTCTACGCGATCCTATCGACGATCTAAACAAGGTTCACGTTTTAAGAAATGAATAATAATGAGAGGAAGAAGAAGAAAATGAAGAGAGAAGGAAGAGAAAGAAACTTACCAACAATGCTAGAGAGAGAGGGAGAAGTTGCTGGGAGAAGAATGGGGAGGGTGATAGGGTGAGGGAGGTGAGTAGGGAGAAGAGGAAGAAAATGAAATGTTACACCAAGCCCCCCTCCCCCACTAACTAGCACAAAAACTTACGCTCCCGACTAACAATTACGACTCAACACTTCCACACTAGCCCAAATGACCCAATTCAAATGCTAGGCATAATTATTATAACACATAAATTGCACACATAATTATTTAAATAAATAATAATCTAAATAAAGAAATAAGCAAATAATTAAACAATAATCATTTAATTACTAATAAAATAGAGCCTATATTTCGGGTCGTTACATTCACTCCCCCTTAAAGAAATTTCGACCCGAATTTTAACGAGACTCACCTTAAAAAAAAATCCACGGAAATTTCCTCTCGATCTCATCTCGGAGCTCCCACGTCGACTCCTCGATATTATGATTCCTCCAAAGAACTCGAACCAACGCAATGCTCTTGTTCCTCAACTCTTGAACTTTGGAATCTAAGATTCGAACTGGTCGTTCCTCATAAGTCATATCGGGCTCAATATCTTCCGGTATCCTCGGTAACACGTGAGATGGATCATGAACATACTTCCGAAGCATAGAAACGTGAAAGACGTTATGCAACCGGTCCAAAGATGACGGTAACGCAAGACGATACGCTAGAAGTCCAACCTTTCCCAAAACCTCAAACGGGCCAATAAACCTCGGAGCCAACTTGCCTTTCTTCCCAAATCTACGAATACCCACCTTGGAGACACTTTCAAGAACACCAAATCACCAATCTGAAAACTAAGATCTCGCCTTCGGTTATCTGCGTAGCTCTTATGTCGACTCTGGGCTGTTTTCAATCTATCCCGGATAACTTTGACTTTCTCAATCGAATCCCGAAGCAAATCAATACCCACGATCTTCGCTTCACTGACCTCATTCCAACAAATAGGCGATCTACATTTCCTTCCATACAAGGCCTCATACGGTGCCATCTCGATACTAGCCTGATAACTGTTGTTGTACGAGAATTCCACTAACGGTAGGTGCGAATCCCAAGAATCGGAAAGTCTATCGAACAAGCTCGCAACATATCCTCCAAAATCTGAATAGTCCTCTCGGATTGACCATCGGTCTGAGGATGAAAAGCTGTACTGAATCGCAAATCTGTACCCAAAGCTTCTTGAAATGCCTTCCAGAATCTAAAAGTAAATCTCGGGTCTCGATCTGACACAATGCTAACCGGAACTCCATCCAATCTAACAATCTCATCAATATAAAGGGTCGCAAGCTTCTCCATCGAATACCTGATATCAATAGGCAAGAAATGGGCACTCTTGGTCAATCTATCCACTATTACCCAAACACTGTCATACTTCCTACGGGTACGAGGTAGTCCCGTAACGAAATCCATAGTCACATGCTCCCATTAGGCAAAGTCAAGATCGGTGCGGTAGTCAACCTCTTCTTCAATTCCTCGAAACTCTTGTCACATTTCTCGGTCCACACAAACGGAACATTCTTCCTGGTCAACTGAGTCATCGGAGTAGCAATCCTCGAAAACCCTTCAATAAACCTTCTGTAATACCCGGCTAAACCAAGAAAACTACGAATCTCGGTCACTGACTCGGGTCTCTTCCAATCCACTATAGCCTCAATCTTTGACGGGTCCACAGAAATCCCATCTTTCGAAATCACATGACCCAGAAATGACACCTTCTCGAGCCAAAATTCGCATTTACTGAACTTCGCAAATAATTTCTCCCTCGCAAGAACGGATAAAACTGTCCTCAAATGCTGCTCGTGCTCCTCTCGAGATTTCGAATAAACAAGAATGTCGTCGATGAAAACCACCACAAACGAATCAAGATAGGGATGGAAAATCCGGTTCATCAAATCCATAAACACGGCCGGCGCATTAGTCAACCCAAACGGCATAACCAAGAACTCATAATGACCGTAGCGAGTGCGAAAAGCAGTCTTCGGAATATCCTCCGATCGAACCTTCAACTGATGGTACCCACTCCTCAAATCAAGTTTAGAGAAAACCACGGACCCTTGAAGCTGATCAAATAAATCATCGATGTGCGGTAGAGGATACTTATTCTTCACTGTAACTTGATTCAACTTTCTATAATCAATGCACAATCTCAAGGAACCGTCTTTCTTCCGCACAAATAAAATCGGTCCTCCCCACGGGGAAACACTAGGGCGGATAAACCCTCGATCAAGCAACTCTTGCAATTGAACCTTTAACTCCTTCAATTCTGCGGGAGCTAACCTATAAGGTGCTTTCGAAATCGGAGCCGTACCCGGCAAAAGGTCTATACAAAACTCAATCTCACGATCGGGCGGCATATCATACTGGTAGAGAAAACATCGGGAAATTCCCGAACTACCCGAACACTATCCAAACTAGGGGATTCTTTCCTAGTATCAAGAACACTAGCCAAATACCCTTCACAACCACTATGCAATAATTTTCTCGCTTTCATAAAAGAAATTAAGCGAACCTTTCTACTCAGAGGACTAGCCTCAAACATTAATTTAGGCACATCGGGAATAGAAAAAGTAACAGTTTTCTTACGGCAATCAACGGAAGCATGAAACTTGCTCAACCAATCCATACCCAAAATGACATCAAAGTCTTGGATAGGAAGAACTACCAAATCCGCACAAAGGACTCGACCACAAATAACCACATCACAAGCACGAAAGACTCGATCAGAAATCAAGCAATCTCCTATAGGGGTCGACACCTCTAGCACGTACGGTAAAGACTCGAATGCAGCATTTAACATGGAAGCAAATTGCACAGAAATGTATGAATGAGATGATCCTGGATCTACTAACGCTCGTGCGCTCACATTAGACACAGAAATAATACCTCCAATAATGGATGGATCATCGGTAGCTTGTTGTTGATTCATAGCATAGACCTTCCCTTGAACTTTGGGCTTCCCTGCGGCATCCCTCTTCTGACCCTGATTAATACCAACTCCTGACCCGGACGCTTGTCCTCGGTACCTCGTGCACTCTCTCGTAAAGTGCCCCATTTCACCACAATTGGTACACTTGCCTTGCTTTTTCCAACACCTATCTTCCGAATGGCCTACCTTCTGACAAAAGGTACAAGGCTTCCTAATTTGGCTCCCTTGGTTCCCGGAAGTGGTACCCGGGTTCCTTGGGATCGGTTGCCCCCAGAACTGAGATTGTCCCCCAAAGTTACCTCGTTATCGGAACGGTGTTGTGGCTTACTTTGCCCTCCCGGCTTGCTCGGGTTAGCCACCTCGGTCTTCCTCTTATGTTTCCTAATATCTTGCTCTATCAAATAGGCTCGGTCCACCGCATCTTGGAATATCACAATCCGTTGAGCAATAAGTTGAGTACGGATGGAGGTCTTCAATCCCCGAATGAATCTCATAGCCTTTTGTTCCTTGGTCCTCACCAAATAGTCGCAATACCGGGCTAATTCTATGAACTTAGCCGAGTATTGTGCTATAGACAACACACCTTGCTCCAAGTTGAGTAGCTCGATCTCCTTTCGGTTTTGATCAACAACCGGAATGAAATGCTCCTTGAATTTGCGCACAAACAACTCCCACGCATACACCGTGTGAGTATCATCCCAAGTAGCTTTAATACCTTTCCACCAATGCTCGGCGGCTCCCACAAGCTTGTAGGCCGCGAACCGGACCTTGTCCTCATCCGAACACCCAAACACATCATAAATCTTCTCCATCGACTCAATCCACAACTCAGCTTTCCGAACATCGGGTTCCCCATTGAATTCAACCGGTTTAAGTTTAAGAAATTGCTCCAAACCATAGCGGGGTGGTGCTTGTTCTACCCTCGGACCTTGATCATGTATGGCCTTCATGGCCGCCTCGAACATGCCTTGAAACATGGCACGTGCTTCTTCCCTTGTATCATTCTGATTCTGTGCCCCACTAGAACCTCCTCTGTTTCTTCTTCCCGACATTGAGAACAATTACCTGCATAAAACATCAGCCGTTAATCACTCCGCACACTACTACCCACCTAGGTCATACTAATCCACCTAGACTTATACTTAGAGCTAATGCCATAGCTCTGATACCAACTGTCGCGACCCCGGACCCCGCGGGCCCGAGACCGCGAGCTGGACGTCGACTCTAAAATCAAAACTCAGAAATACTGAAGTAAAAAAATTCCATTTGATACCAAAAAGGGTAATGATCCAAAGTTTTACAAAACCAAGTTTGATAAAGACTAAATACAAGTATCATAAACTTCCACAAGTTTATGCCCAACAAAATAAAAATATACAATTCTTAGTGACGTCATGTTTGGTACAACTATCCCAAAATGGTTACACATTTACATAATGTAAACCAACCTATAATAACCTTCCCCAAAAGAACGGATCCACACTCGACGTCCTCTTTCTCGTGATCAGCGAGACTAATCCTTAGCACCTGGGGGGGGGGGGTTAAGGAAAAAACAAAGATAAAAGAAAAGGGGGTGAGATAAATCTCAATAAGTTACTAATGCAACTACATGACATGCTGTGATGCAAAAGCAATAAACAATAATAATTATCACATAGCACATAGCAAATATCATATATCAGATAGCAGCGGAAGTAAACACATAACAAAGGATATAGCCAAGGTTTTCCAAACCGGAACATCCAAATAAAGGATCGCTGCGCAGCTTCAATAATCAACAAATCATCATCTTCATCATAGCATGAAAGCCGAAGAGAAAACCCGGTACCGGAACCAATAACCATAAAAGTGTCACAAAGGACAAGGACCATGACACAAAGTCATGCCCGCTAGCCAGATACATTCACAAAGGAACGCTGACTTATCCTTTCCAAGGCCAATCTGGAGAAGGGGTATAGAAGGGGGCAAAACAATGGTCAACATTATAATGGACTTGGCTTTGCCATTATAATCTTTCCCATCTCCCAAACACACACAAAATACCAGCTGGACTTTCAAATAAATGCTAAGTAATAAATACTCGCTTAAATAAACAACTTAAGGTTCCTAAGTAGGGAACCATTCCAATTAAATTACCACAAAGGTAAACCAATCCAAACAACACATCAAGGATGAACCAACATTCCCAAAACGGTACTTAAATAAATTCCATCTCATATTTATTCACAAGGAATCAAATCCAATCAAATAAGTGTTCCACGGTGTTATCTTAATTAATTAGAAGCAATAAACCTAAACTAGTTAAGCCTTAAGTCTTAAACCAAGCAAAAAGGTCAAAATCCTGGAACAGGGGCGGGCGGGCGCCTGGCATGGGTCAGGCAGGCGCCTGAATGACCAGAAGGTCTGGCCATTAGAAACGGGTATGTAGGCGGGCGCCTGGTCCAACCCAGGCGGGCGCCTGGTCTACGGGCTGGGGGAAAACAGAGCTGGGTTCTTCCCATTTCCTTGCCATTTTCATACCAAAACTTTAACACCCAAAATCAACACTCCCAAAACGATTCCTAAGGTCCCCAAATGTCATTTAACAAAAAGGGGATCCTAACAACACCCTTTATCAACTAAAATCAAGAATCAACACCAACATTCATCAATTCACCATTTTTACCCAAAACTCAAATAAAATTCCCAACAAATTCAAAATACAACCAAACTTCAAATATGGCACATTAATCATCATATAAACATGATATGAACATTTTAGTATCAAAATGGGGGAAAAGTAACTTACTTGCAAATTCTCAAAGTTGATGGATTTCAAATCTTTTTGGTTCTACGCGATCCTATCGACGATCTAAACAAGGTTCACGTTTTAATAAATGAATAATAATGAGAGGAAGAAGAAGAAAATGAAGAGAGAAGGAAGAGAAAGAAACTTACCCACAATGCTAGAGAGAGAGGGAGAAGTTGCTGGGAGAAGAATGGGGAGGGTGATAGGGTGAGGGAGGTGAGTAGGGAGAAGAGGAAGAAAATGAAATGTTACACCAAGCCCCCCTCCCCCACTAACTAGCACAAAAACTTACGCTCCCGACTAACAATTACGACTCAACACTTCCACACTAGCCCAAATGACCCAATTAAAATGCTAGGCATAATTATTATAACACATAAATTGCACACATAATTATTTAAATAAATAATAATCTAAATAAAGAAATAAGCAAATAATTAAACAATAATCATTTAATTACTAATAAAATAGAGCCTATATTTCGGGTCGTGACAATCTCTGTGAGTCAAACTCCCTCTGGTTTGGACACCAGTACTGATAGGACCAATAACGTTGGCAGTTGGATGGTCTCTATGCTCATTAATTTCAGGAGGGAGGTTGTCTTGAACTACAATTTCTTGAATATTTTCCAGAGGAGGATTATCTTGATAATCATTGAAATCTTCATTGAAGGTTAGATTTGGAACTGGTTCAACAGTTTGAATGGGATCAGAGGACAGGGGTTCAACAGTTACACCATCAGCGGTTTGAGTAGGTGCGGCTGAAGAACTGGATGTAGCGGTTTCAGTAGGATGGTTGTCATTTGCTCTATGTCTAGTGCCTGTCTCAAAATCACTAAAATCATTAGCAACATTTGGAGCCATATGTGGCTCAAGGAGAGCATGTTCATCAAATGTAACATGGACTGACTCTACAATTTTTAATGATGTCTTATTGAAACAACGAAAAGTTTTGGAGTGTTTAGAATAACCAACAAAAATACCTTCATCGGCCTTAGCATCAAATTTACCTCTATGCTCTCCACAATTCATAAGGAGTCTTGTTGTGAACTTTGATGATGAGGGAGCGGTTCTGGGTGAAACATGCGGTATTGACAGCTTCGGCCCAGAAGTACTAGGGAAGCTTGGCTTCTGCAATCATAGTCTTTCCTGCTTCAATCAAAGTTCTGTTCTTTCTTTCCACTACTCCATTTTGTTGTGGAACTCCAGCGGCAGAGAAATTATGATCAATCCCATGATCATCACAATATTGGGCAACACCATTTTTGTAAATTCGGTTCCATTATCTGAACGCAGGGCAACAATGTCATCCAATTTCTGAGTTTGGAGCTGTCTAAAGAGAGCGGTTATGATGCCATAAGTATCATCTTTAGAGGCCATCATTTCCACCCATGTATATCTTGAATAATCATCAACCACCACAAGTGTATAGCGGTTTCCTCCTATACTGGCGGTTGGGACAGGTCCAAATAAATCCATGTGCAGCAGTTGCAAACAGCGGTTCGTTGAAGGCGCGGTTTTACTAGGAAATGACTGTTTGGGCTGCTTTCCAAGCTGGCATGCTTTACACTTTTCATCATGATGGTCAGCCACTTTGGGTAGTCCTTTTACTAGACCATCCCTGTGCAGTTTTGCTAGATACTTGAAGTTCAAGTGGCTGAGCCGCTTATGCCATAACCAGCTGCTTTCACTTATATTTTTGGCTACAAAACAGAGGTCAGCAATATAAACAATATTGCTTAAATCAATTATATAAACATCACCTGTTCTGTTGCCAGTCAGTAGAGTGACTCCAGAGGAAGCATCTTTGATATAACAGCTAGTTGATGTGAAGATGCAGTTCATTCCTTTGTCACAAAACTGAGATATGGAGAGAAGGTTGTGCTTGAGTCCTTCTACTAGTGACACATTTTCAATAGTCACCTTTCCTCGTTTGATTGCTCCATATCCTACTGTTTCTCCTTTCTTGTTGTTTCCAAACACTACTGGAGGACCTTTCATTTGGATGAAACTGCAGAGTAGTTCTGAATCTCCAGTCATGTGTCGTGAGCATCCACTATCCAAATAACAGAGATCCTTCTTCTTCTTAGCGGTTCCAGCCATAAAACATGAAATCTGAAAAATAAACATGAAAGGTTTTGGTCCCCCTTATTCCTTGGGTCCTAGGGTTAGAAGCTTTATGGGACCCACACCTGTTTGACCTTAGGATTTTTATGTCCCTTGGCATTGGGTGTGAATCTTAAAAGACAATGACCAGCACTATGACCAAAGTCAGCAGAAATAGAACAATGAATCAAGCCAGGTTGTGGTTGCGGTTTTACAAACCCTTTACTGACCTTCGGTTTCTCATGTTTTACTGGGTCAGCGGTTTTGGCTTTAACAAAGTTAACCTTCTTGAGTTCCACCTTTCACTTAGGTGCTGCTTTAGGAAATATAACAGGATATTCCTTAAACCGACTAGGAGCGGTTTCATCACTCAATACCTCTTTGGTTGCCTCAGCCGCTGTGGATTTCTCTTTCCACTTTGGATCTCTCCCAGTCTGGTTTTTAGGATACTCATAGAAATAATTTTGCTTTTTAATTTCTTCTGTTGAGCCCTTTTTACCAGCATGATTTACCTTAGGAATTTCTTTGGTTTGTTCAGTTGGTTTCACACCACCTTCAGCACATAGACAAGGACACTTACACCCATCATCAGTTTTAAATCCCAATCCACTTTTCTCCTTAGAGAGAATTTGTGAATTAACGATTTGTTCCATGGTGACACCAGACTTAGTCCACACATCGGTCACTTTTTGAAGTTCATCCCTTTGTGCAGTAAGATCATGGATTCGGGTGTTAAGTACCTCGGTTCTGTCCTTAAGGTAGCGGTTTTCTTCCACAATAGAAGCTATCCCAACAATTTGGAGCTTGAGTTTTTCAATCTCCTCCTTATGGGACTTGCACTCTTTTTGGGAATATTCAAGTTCCGCAGCCATTAATTTATATGCCTTTTTAAGCACAGTGTGTTGTTGACAAATAACATTGGCACGTTCAAGTACCTGGTCATCATGGCTTTGTTCGGTTTGATCCTCAGGAGAGTAGTTTGTTGAAGTAGGAGTTTTGCCTTGTTTAGCTTCAGGAGTTCCTGGTGAAACTGACTTCATTTGATGGAGTGGCAGTGGAAGGCTTTCGTCAATTTCAACCTTTTCTTCAAATCCCATTAGGCAAAGATTTGCAACTCCTTCATCTTCATCACTATCATCTGTATCAGAACCCATCCATGTTAATGGTTGTTCTCCTTGTTCAGCAACCATTCCTCTTCACTTGAAAAACTTTTTGTTGAACGGTTTCTTGGCAGGAGCGGCTTCATAGCGCGGTTTGGGACAACTGGAGGCAAAATGACCTGGTTGTCTGCAGTTGTAACAAACAAGATCATCCCTTTTCTTAGCATCAGCTGCTTTGTTGAATCTGGTTGGAGGGACAAACTTTGCAGGGCCGCCTGACTGAGATTGAGCTCTGTTCTTTCTGAACTTGGTGTAGTTTTTCACATAGAGAGCAAACTCGTCATCATCCATGTCATCAAAGTCAACTTGAGTAGAACTGGATGCTACACTTTGAGAATTTTGAGATGGAATGTAGGATTGATGAGATTGCTGTGGTTGAGAATAGGGTTGATGATGTTGAGGATAAGGTTGATGAGGCGGTTGGTAATACTCTGGAGGTGCGGTTTGAGAAATATATCTTGGAATATTTGGATCAAAAGAAGCGGTTTGTAAATGAGTATTGGATGCGGTTTGATGGTGATCTGGATTGTAAACTGGAGATGTGGCATTGTTGAAAGCGGCAAGAGAAAGAGACTTGAATCTGTTTTCGGTTTCATGAGCTTCCTCAAGCTTGAATTCAAATACCCTTAGCATGGCATAAAGATGACGTAGATCAAGAGCTTCCAGATCTTTGTTGTCTTCAATGTTGGTAGTTTTTATCAGCCATTTGCTACCAAGAGATTGCATGAATCTCATGTTCAGGTCAGTATTGGAATACTTGTGCCCTAGAGAGAAACATACATTGACAATTTCCACGAACCGCTCATAGCATTGGCGAAGAGATTCCTTTGGGTCTTTGACAAAGTAATCAAAGAGCCTTCTCTATTGGTAGAGGTGGTTATTCTTGGTGTCGGCATCTCCTTCCAGAAAGTCAATGATGCCATTCCATGTTTCCTTTGCGGTATTGCAATCTAGAACCTTTGAGTGAGTTCTTAGATCAATAGCTGATACAAGCATGGACATAGCTCTACCATCAAAGTCCACTTTCCGTTGATCAGTTTCGGTCCATTCAGCTTCCGGCTTCTTGATTTCCACAGTTTGTCCAGCAGTACCTGCATCAGGGTTAGCCTTCATCGGGACATAGGGTCCATTAACAATTGCAGTCCATAATCTGTGATCCTCAGATATCATGTGCTTCTTCATCCTATCTTTCCAGAAGATGAAACTATCTTCATTAAGAATAGGTAAGTGATTAGAGTTGGATGTCTGCATCATATGGGAGTTTATGTTTGCCATTGGATCAGCACCCAAGCGGTTAAGCTTGTAAAATAATTTTTGGTGGATATGCTCTGATACCACTTGTTGGTCCCAAAGGGCAACAAGGGTATAGAACCGCTAGAGGGGGGGGGGTGAATAGCGGTTTAAAATCTTTTTCGAAATACCCTTGAAAATCAACCAAGTACTTATCAGTTTGGTCTATTGCGGTTTAAAGCACTAGAACCGCTCAGATAAAATGCACAGCGGAGTTTTGCGGTTTTGTCCAAACTGAATTATAAAGAGTAGGGCGGTTTAAGTGGTTGAAAAAGGAATGATGCAACTGACAAGGCACAACTGAAGTATCACAAAAGTATGCAAATCATTTATCAAGTCATTTCACATGAAAGTAAATAAAGCTCATAAACATAAATGTAAATGACAAGACAGAAAATAAAGATCAAGGACACACAATTTGAAGAGGTTCGTTCTTGAAAGAACTACGTCCTCTAGCTAGGTGGTTAGCCTAGGATTTTTTAATAGCTACTAGACTTGTATAGATTTAGAGGAGTTTTTACAAGATTACAAACGAATCCAAACTCTAAATGAACAATCTAACCTAACAATGCTATTATAACAACCTGTGTTTTCGAGGTATATAATCTATAAGAAAATATACTCCGGGTGTGTAGTGTGGAAAGAAATCAAGAGCTCAAAATATCTAAGTGATGGTGAGCAAATGATTACTTTCTGTGCAAGGCTGAGTTGTGATGGTATGAAGGCTTAAAGCTTTGATGAAGAACTCTGGGTTTGCTAAGGAGATGATGAAGATATGAATATCTGGGTTTTCAATCTTCAAAGCAAACTTGAATACTTGGGATATTCTCTTTGAAGCTCAGCAACCTTCAATGTTGAACAATAAAGGCTATTTATAGTGAAGGCATTAGTGACCGTTTGGACAATGAGGTGAGTCATTGTATGGCGGTTTTATGCGTTGTCACAATCCCATTGGTTGACCTGTCACTGTTGTCCTTTGCTTTTGCTTTGTGGCAGGAAGTTGTTGGATCACTACCTGACATTGTCCTTTTAGTTGTTGGAAAAGTACAACGGTAACTTTTCAAAAAGCGAGGCAAACCGACATTCCAAGAATAACTTAACCATGACTTGAAGTTCAAGGAAAAGTCACCAGTCATTCATTTACGGTTGAAAAGCGAATGTTTGTCTTCAAGGAGTAAATGACAGCAATAACTTCTTCAATATCTTGGTCGGCGGTTCCACCAAATGCATGTGCGGTTTCATGAATGAACTTGAAATGCGGTTTCATCAAAGACACAAACTGCGGCTTGATGAAGGACTTAAGGAACCATGCTAGTGGTTTGAAGACGGCGGCTTGAGGGACACTAAATCGCTATGAATAAACCGATCATAACTCATCCTAACTACTAAACATCTAGAAATGGACTTGTCTAAAAATTGAAGTAAAACTTCATTACATGTAAACCTAAAGTCCATAAAAAGACACGTGGAATGGGTCAATCAAATCAGGTGGGTGTACTGACAATGAATCCTAACACTCCCCACCATTATCTGACCTCAAGCTTTTGAGCTTAAGACCCGTCTGATTCTCCACCAAAGCCTTCCATTTATTTAACACCTCGAATGCCTCATCTTTGTGTTTTAAGAAATTAACCCAGACTTTCCTTGTCGAATCATCAATGAACGACATGTAATATGACGCACCACCCAGAGAAGTTACTGGGGCCGGCCCCCACAAATCCGTGTGAACCAGTTCCAACTTTGCTTCCTTCAAAGTCCTACCTGTCCTCGAGAAATTGCTTCTCAACTGTTTGCCAAACAAACAATCTTCACAGATCCCCACGTTGACTGTCTTCAAACCCGGTAGTAATCCCTTTGAGCAAAGTACTTTCATCCCCTTCTCACTCATGTGACCCAATCGACAGTGCCACAAATCCGTATCACCTTTAGCTGATGCCACCGCGATACTATCCTTGGGGTTATTTGCCAAATACAATGTCCCCTCTTTATTACCTCGAGCGATCTCAGAATCCTCCTTGGTAATAACCCAGTTCTTCCAGCCAAAAGTTACCTTGTAACCTTCTTCATCAAGCTGCCCAACTGATAACAGGTTCTTTTTCAAACCCGGAATGTGTCTGACCCCGTGTAGATGTAAGACCTTCCCATCCGATGCTCCTATTCTGACATCCCCCTTCCCCTTGATTTCCAAAGGCTCGCCATCCGCCAGATAGACCTTTCTGAAATCACCGGAAGTGTAATTTTCCATCTCCTTTGCATGCCCACATGAGTGGAATGATGCCCCCGAATCCAGCATCCATGATTCTAGCGCACTACTAACACTTAGAACCAGTACATCTTTACCTTCGATTATCACATTCGCTGCTCTGTTCCCTCGCATGGGACAGTCCTTCTTGTAGTGACCCAACTCCTTACAATGATAGCACTGAACCGATCCCTTGGCAACCCTTAGTACGTTCTTGTTCTCCCTAGGCCTGTATTCACCACCTCCTACATTTTCCTTTGACTCAGTTCTCCCTTTGTTGCTAGTGCCCGGCTCTCCCCCGCTAGTTATAGCTAAAGCCGATCCTGAAGTAGATGGTGTTCCCAACTTCTTCATGCGATTCTCCTCGCCTAAAAGAAAGTCCTTAACATCATCATACTTCAATTTATTCTTACCCGCTGAAGCATTTAACGCTGTCACCGCCCCGCTCCAACTTCCTGGTAAGGATGCTAGAAATTGACAAGCATGAACCTCATCCCCAAACGTAATATCCAACGCAGCCAATGAGTCTATAACATCCATAAAATCATCGATGTGTTTAGCTATGGATCCTCCCTCTTGCATCTTGAGATTACCCATCTTGCGTATCAAATCAACCTTATTTGCAGCAGACGGAGTTTCAAATCTCTCAGTAAGATAATCCAATAGCTCCTTGGTGGTTTTCGCCTTCTTGGTAGTCTTCGTGATCCACTTTGACAAAGTAGATCTCAGCACCCCTAGGGCTTTCCGATCCATAAGATCCCAATCTTCCTGCATTTCTCTTTCCGGCTTGACTCCCTTTAGAGGCTTATAGAGATCTTTGTTGTACAAGAGATCCTCTATTTGCATCCTCCAAAACCCGTAGTCAGAACCATCGAATTTCTCCACCGCTTGTTTATCCTTGCCCATTCTTGATTGCTTGAACAAACCCTAATTGCCCTATAACCCAGAACGATGAACCAGAGCTCTGATACCAGTTGTTGTGGAATTGACCCTCCAACACCCAAGCAATATCCCAAGAAAATAATATCACCACAAACAAGCACAAGAAATAAAGCAGAGAAAAGACACAAGAAATTGTTTACCCAGTTCGTCAATATGTTTGACTACGTCTGGGGGCACTACCAAGCCAGGATCTTGCACTATAATATGTTAAATCTGAGTTACAATGAGTTATGGGGCAGAACATTGCTTAAATACACACCTAAGAATAAGACCTAAACCTAGATTATTAAGGAATCCCGAAAATCTGCACTTCCTGGCGCGACTACCGAGTGCCCGCTCGACATACCCCGAGCGCCCGCTTACTTCTCTCTTTCCAGAACTGTCCTTCTGATCAAACCGAGCATGCGCCTGTAATGCTTCGAGCGCCCGGATGGTGCCCTGTGCCAGATTTTCTCCTTTCATCTCCTTTTAGGATCTCTACTCCAACAGCGAGCAGAGGGTGGCAGTGTGGGAGGAGGGGAGACTTTCTTTTACAGTCTTTTTCATGCTCAGACCTAGATCTTTTTTTTTCTTTTAAGCTGAGATCGATGAGATATTTAAGAACTGAGATTTGATATTAACCCATCTCACTAACGGTAATGACGCTAGCGACTTTAACGAAAATTATAAAACTTTTTGGATGAAAATAGAAACAAATGAATGGATTAGGGAAGAAACAATTATTTTGTTTGTTAAGTTACTAACGCCCATTAAAGACAATTAACATTTCTAAGGATTTTGGTTAGTTTTGCTAATTTATCAATATTATGCAGGTCACTTTTATTGTTTACATAGTACAGAAGTTAAAGTGATATTCTTGCAAAAGTACGAATGTCAGAAATGTGGTTTACTCGATGTAAAAAGTTGGGGGATGTAAATGTGCAATATTTTATTTTTTAACCATTAAAATAAATTTTCTCAAGCATAATGGGGTGAAAATAATTCATTCCCTAGTTTATACAAAGATCTAAATCTGATTTGGATATGAGAATTTCTTTTCTACCCGTCTGCTCTGTAGATACCCCGGGAAATCCCACCACTTGGCTAGAGCGGTGGAAGGATCCTAGGATGTCTAATTGGTTTTAGATGTTAGAGTCACCACCTATGTTTTTAACGGAACATAAGAAAAACCTAATATTTAGCCTATGTTTTGATACGAAAACCAAAGATTCTTGTTATGAGGTTCGGGGGTTAGCTTACGAGATGGGAAGTACATAAACACCCATCTCGCCCAACTAATGTTGGTCTTGTTTGTTCGTAGTCTACATGAAAAATGTTCTTCCTATTCTTTGATAATGATAAAAGGGGTTTAAAAGGGGTGTTTTGAATGTGGGGAGATAACTCCTTGACCAACTTCAATGGAATGATGTGATCTTTGGTGTCATATCCCAAAATGTTTTGGGTGATTGCACGTTTGATAAAATAAAAGAAGAAGAAAAGAGATGAAGTAGAGAGAGGAGAGAAAAGAGTAGTGTTTACCTAAACTTCAAATGACTTCAAGTACTTCTTAGGGAATTGCCTTGGAAATGCCTTGAATGTATAGGTTTCTTAATCTTGAAAAGTGTCAAAGTGTGTTTAAAATCCTCCCTTTTGAAAGGTTGGAGAAGAGGGGTTTATATAGGTGTAAAACTGATGTTTTTGGTGCCAAAACGAAGTCACAAAGAAATCTTTCCCGGGAAAATTCATGAAATGAGCAAGGGAGGGATTCTTGGACAGAATTTGTAACTGACACCCAGATGCGCGCGCCTCCTGCCTTGATGGTGGGATGCGCGCGCTTATGATCCCTAAGGGCGGAGGGGCGCGACTTTGAAATGACTTTTCTTACAGAATGGACTCGAAAGTTAGCACTGTTATTCAGTTTAGTCCCTGGACTTAACAGAGTCAGTCAGGAACTTAACGAAAGTAACAAAAACTAATGGAAAACACATAAAATAGGAAGAAACACAAAATCAAATGTGCAATCGCGGTGAGCGGTCAATGGCAGGGTGTCTACAGAGCCCCTCGGCGGCGTGGGTTGCGAAGCAAAACGCGCCGACGAAAGAAAGACATCCGCCGAAGACATCACCAAGAAAAAGCAAAAACTCGATGAAAGCAGGAATTTGAAATTGCGAGAGATAGAGGTGCGCTCCCTGTGTGAGCGACTTTTGTTGATAGAAGAGGTGTGGTGGCTTGATCCATTTGTGAATCCACCGGCCGAATCCGTTTGTGAATCCATTTGTAAATCCATTTGTCGAATCCGTTTGTGAATCTGTTGGCTGAATCCGTTTGTGAATCCATTGGATGAGTCCGTTTGTGAACCCTGTTGGTCAAATCCGTTTGTGAATCCATTGGTCGAATCCGTTTGTGAATCCGTTGGCTGGATCCGTTTGTGAATCCATTGGATGAGTCCGTTTGTGAACCCGTTGGCTGAACCATTTGTGAATCAATTGGATGAGTCCGTTTGTGAACCCGTTGGCTGAATCCGTTTGTGATTCCATTGGATGAGTCCGTTTGTGAACCCGTTGGCTGAATCCGTTTGTGAATCCATTGGATGAGTCCGTTTGTGAACCCTGTTGGTTGAATTCGTTTGTGAATCCATTTGCCGAATCCGTTTGTGAATCCGTTCATTTGTTGAATCCGTTTATGAATCCATTATATTGCTTAAGAGGTGGTGATTTCAGTGCTTCACCATGGACCAAACTGCTGTTTGGAGCTGCACTAGCTGTTGACTTCTTGATTTTTGTGGGGTGCGGGCACAGTTGACCGCGTACCGAAAAAATTGTTTTCCCTTTTGAGAACATGATGAGATTGACCTTGACTGAAAAAGAGAGACACACCCTATTTTAGGTTTAGTGGGAGTTTCTATCTTATTTTAATTTAGACATGTCTTAGGGGCGGACCAAATTAATGTATGCCCAACTGTGTATTCAAGGGCGTGTTAGTACCCAACCTGAAAATGAGTTATTAGGCATTCTAGAACTCACAGGGACCTCCCAGGTATTTACGAGCTTCGCAGGACTTATCCGAAATTTCTCGAAAAGGCCAGATAAGAAGATGTTCTCGACTGATCGGATGAGGGATCGAAGATAGATGTTATCTAATCATCCTACAGAGTCCAGATAGATAAGCCTCGAAAACCGTGTCAATCCCCGGGATCGGCCGGGCGGCCACTCTTCCGGCCGGGCGGCCACTTCCTCCAGGTCAACTTTTGATATATATAGGTGACCTCAGTTCATAATTTCGACACATAATTCTCTCCCCGAGTTCTACAGCCAAAACTGACGGCAGAATTCTCTCTCTAAGCCTTTCTAGCGATCCCGAAGGTCCGGCGAATCCGCGCTAGAGATTCGACTTCGTTCTTGTCAAGATTGGTGAGAATTTGTCATGCTTTCTTAGTTTAGATCTGATTTATGCTAGTTTCATTATGTTTATACGCCTATATTCATATGATTCATAACGTGTTCTTCATGCTCTTACTAGAATTCATATCATGCTCTATGACTAGGGTAGCGATCTTCATGCTTATGTGTTCATTCATACAAGTTCATGATATTCTTATTATTATGCTAGATCTACGGCTTATCCTATGCATAACATGCTAGATCTAATGTTTTAATCCCTGTTCATATTGTATAGCCGATGATGATCCACGAGATCTAGGAACTACTTCTAAACCCTAAAATTTAGGTAATTACTCCCATGATCAGTAACTCTCCAATGATGAATATGATGACTAGGCATTGATCTTATTAATGGTATAATCATTATTCTAGGATGTGATCACCTTGCATGATTCTTTCTCCTCCCCCTTCATTATGCATGATCCCGCTTCTTCTCTCTATTCCGATTATGTGCGAACTACGCTGACCTGAGCTTCTCAAACGAGAGGAACGTAGGCAATCTTCGGATCCGGTCTCAATCACTAACACACTACTAACACATTCATCATGATAGAAAGTCCGATCTATCGGGCGATAGGAGTGATAACTTGATATTCTTCTCTTATCATAACTTGACCCTCGAACACTCTCTGTTATCTTTTCTCAATGTTTTAGCTCGATAAAACAACGTGGCGACTCTTAATAAGGTTAAATGCCAATTTGAATATCCTAATCCCATAGAAAAGATAAATAAAGATAAATAAAAGAAAGACTTCCCGTGCGTCACCCGCATGACGGAAAGGGGTATTCACAGTGGCGATTCTGCTGGGAACTAGCTTTGAACATCTTCAAACATAGAGGGTCAAACTTTCGTCAATATCATGATTGTACTTTCTCTTTTCCCCCTGTACTTTATCTCCTGTACATATTTGTGACACGCCCCCAAGCCCTGGGGTTCCCTAATAGAACCTCGAACCTGGTGCGCGTAACTAAGAAGAAGCGGAAAAAAGGGGAATGACACCTGAATAAGTCAACTGGTATCATATATATACTCAAGAGGAACGAGCTAAACCAGCTCACCACAAGTTCTATACCAAGAAATTTAAACCAAATGTGGTTATATACAAGTACTATACAAGTCTACCCAAGATACTGAGTCTAAACAACTAATAAAAAATCGTCCTCACCAAAACTGGAAAGGATAACAATCCCCAACAAGAACAACCTGCCAAGTAGGCCCCTGCTAAGTCGAGCCTCACAACGTATTACCACTTGCTTTCCTGGGGGGGGGGAACAAATAAACAAGGAACGGGGTGAGATAAATCTCAGTAAGTTACTAGATACAAGTACATAGCATGTTATCATGTAATCATGCAAATCAAGAAGATTATCAAGTAATCATGCTTAAGATGTCATCAAGTAACAAGTATATGAGAGGCTAAGCCAACTAACACGTTGCAAAGGATATTCCAACTTTATTCCTCCCAAGTAAACCATTGTTGTCGTTGCTTATTGCAGTTGACAAATCACAATCAATCAAGTTGTTGTTGTGTAGTACACAAGAGGACCCGGTAACCAGTGTCACTTACAAGAACAAGATTCACGAGGTGTTCACGAGTTTAGCATTCACTTTTATCAGGGGTATTGCTCTAATAAAGGAAGCAATGCCCTTACTATGGCCTGTAGTAAGGGGTCAAGCGCATATACATAGATCCCCGATTATCACTTAGCCCCAGCACTCGCGATAAGCGTGAACCTATATATCTCCGAACAAGCAAGGAGAACCAGCTGGACTCACACAAGAATGCACAAGTAGGTATTTACTTGAACTACGAGAGTTGAACTAATCCAAAAGTAGTGGACTAGCTTTTCATGAACCATGTAATCATGTGCTCACCAAATACCAGTACACGTATGCTATATTTGCAAATGCAAAACAGTATAACAATGGCACATAATGTGTCCATGTAACACAATCAAGCCAAATTAGAGTCTATTAATAACAGACGCTAACCAAGTAGTAGGGTATGTCCTACTATATCACTTTGTCATATGAAATATATGCACGTACATATTCATATAACCTTTAACACACTAATGTGTCTATCACGATACCCTTACTTCCAAGTAGAGCCCAACATCTTAGACTCTAATCATGTAGTCAATAGGTCGTATTGTACCTAGTCACAATCATATCTCGCGTATATGTATCATTAATAATCGAATACATTTTCCAACAAATTTTGTGTTCTATAATCATTATTTTAAGAATTATCTTCATATTACACTAGTCCCTATTTCTTTAGAAACCTATCTCAGGAACAGGATATCTTCTTTATACTTTATATACTTCATTGAGTATATGCACGATTAAAACCAATCACTAGCACATTAATGCTTGTTCATAGTCATTTCAATACACACGTATTAGATTCGAGTATGTAATAGAGTTGATCATTCTCTATCTAGTTCCATATTCTAACTCTTTGGTTATTAATACCAAGTATCAAGTAGTCAACAAGCCACATTCTATCAAGTAGTTATGTGCAAGATTTATACATACACATCAAGGATAGTTCTAACACGTTAGTGCTTGTTCATAGCACTTTCAAGTTCATTACCATACACACGTATTGGTTTCAAGTCATATACAAAATTTTATCATCTTACATTCAAGTTCTCAATCCAATTCTTTGGATGTTAAAGACATGTACAAGAATTAATTATCTTATACTCAAGTTATTATTCCAATCTTTGGATATTCAAGTCATGTACAAGATTTAATTGTTTTATACTTCAAGTTCAAGCTAAGTAGATGAGTTATACATCTCATACTTACTAGTTCTTAATCCTATACTTTGGATGTTCAAGCTCAAGACATTGTTCTAATGCCCCTAAGGTACACAAACATTGGTTTCAAGACACATATAACACATTAGTGCTTGTTCATAGCACTTTCAAGACAATTAAAAGAGTTCTTACTCTTAGGCTCAAGTTCTCATTTTAATTCTATGAGTACTCATGTTCAAGACCAAGTTCTAATACCCCATAAGGTACATATACACTTTCTAGGACATCTTATACTAAGGCTCTATGCCTTAGGAGGGGTAAGGTTTCAATTTACTTTGGGTTTAAAACACTTTTGTAAAAACAGGGGACCGGGCGGGCACTCGGTCTTAACCGGGCGGGCGCTCACTCTTACTCTTACTCTTACTCTTACTCTTACTCTTACTCTTACCCAGTCGGGCTCTTACTCTTACCCGGTCGGGCTCTCATTCTTACCCGGGCGGGCGCTCGGTAGTACCCCGGGCGGGCACCTGGTACTTTTTCCAGCAAATTGCAATATCTTCCCAGGCTTAACAATTCTCCGTCCCAAGTGTATGAGTATACTTTTACTAACAAATAACAATACCAAGAGTACCTAGGAATGAAGTATCATACCAAGTACACTATCTCAAGTTCATTTCATTTCTTTTACCGTCCCACAAATAATAGGACAATTGTCTTTTATTACAATTAAATATTTCACCGTCCCAAAAGTATAAGTATAATTTTCTAATATACTAATATACTCATTTAGGGATACTTTCATTAATTTCCCCGTCTCACAAGTATAAGTATAATTTTTCTAATATACTTGTATAAACATTTAATCAAGTTAATATTTCACTGTCCCACGAATAGGAGTATAATTACTAACACTTTAGGAGTATTTTTTTCATATACCCAGAACATAATTTTTCCAAGGCTATTCATTCTTTCAGTAGTTTTATAATACTCCCTTTGTTCCAAATTTACAAGTATCACAAATATTACCCCAAACACGAAATTGACAAGCACAAGTATCAAGAATAACATATAAGCATGTTATTACAAGCAAGGGGGAGCTAGTGACTTACCTAGTCCGAAATCAAATTCACCCAAACTAATTTTTTTTTGGCAGAAAATGCTCTACGCACCGCCCTGATCATTTATGCGGAGTCGGATTTTCGAACATAGGCATAATTAAGAAAGAGGAATCGAGAATAGGGTAAACCCTAACTTTCTTTACGAGACAGAGAGAAAGTACGAGAGAAAAATGCGGATCATCCTCTTCTCTGAGGAAGGAAGGATATTTATCCTTACAACTTCCAAGAAATTGCAATTAGGCCTTCCAAGTTTCATTTTTGACAAAAGGCCCTTCAAGTTTCAATTTGAGCATTTTAGCCCCTAAACTTTAATTTTCACAAATGACCCTAATGTTTCAACTTTGAACACTTAGGACTTAAACTTGCTCAATTAGTTAAATAATTAACTCAAATAAAATAGCATATAATTATGCAAGGCAAGAATTTAACAGGAATTAGGACGGGCGTTACATCCTCCCCTCCTTAAAGAAAATTCGTCCTCGAATTTTACTGATCGAAATTATAACACATATAAGTAACAAATAGAACTCAGGAATAGCAAGGATACGGTATACCACACCATATTATCAATTACCTGCGAGTATTATTCTCACATAACCTTCTCGATACCGTGACTTTCCCATGAAACTTTCATAAGAAGCATTCGTGCTCAAGACAAGAATCAAGTATCCATACAAGCAATTACCCATATACTAAGTAATTCGTGTGATGGAATTTCCACTAAATAGCAAGCTCATACAATAGCCACAAGAAAATCCACTTCACATGCTCGCAACATATGATCAAGAAGCAACCTCGGTTAAATATCCAGAGTGCTCAGAAAAATTATCATAATCAAGATGTAAAACAAGGTGTAGAACAAGATGTAGAACAAGAATCCCTGTCATATATTATATCCACAAGTATCCCATGTAATCAAGATGTATCGATCATAACATCACAACACATAAAGTCAAGCAGATTTGATTAATCAATCCACTATAACTAATATCATCGGGACTTATCTATTAAATGATAATCCTTCCACGAAATCCATCGCAATATATTCATATATTCACAAATCTCGAAGGATTAGAACAAATCAAACGATCTCTGATATTCTGCTTTCAAATAATCGCAATTCAAGGATTTAGTTGAATACTCAGAAATTTTCTCCCATTCAGTACCATCAATCATGAAACACAAGTCTTTATGTTCAATGAATCCGCTAATACAATAGCCGTAGGATCACAATCAATTTCAAGTCATGAGTAGAATTATTCTATTCATAAAGATTCAATCTCCTCGAAGCATATACAATTACGTTACCATTTTGAATTAACACACATTTTATCTCTTGTTCGAGCTTCACTATGCATAATGAATTTATCATATCCACTATATTGGTGAATCTTGACACATACACGAGAAAATAGTAACACTGGTCATATCCTCCAAATAACCATCATATTAGTCGAATGCACTAGGCAAGGTCAAATACTGAAGTTATGGTCATCCATCATTTCAATATTTAAAAAAATTGGCTTCACATTTATCAATCCATCGGAAAGTGTAGCTTTCTGTGTCAAATAGTTAATGGTAGAGCTACCTTCGAAATTCATTAATGAATCTCTAACAAGATCAATAAAATCTCAAGAATAATCGTACCTCAGTTATTTCCACTTGTACAGGTCAATAAAGATGCCTGAAGTAAACCCATTTCAAGATAATAGATCCTCTATCTCTTGCTAGCTTTTGGGAAACAATTGTTTCTCTCGAGAAATTTCAATACAATCAATTCTCAGTCTGCGACTTGGTATACACCAATAGGTCATTAATCAATTCATCGCAAAGAAATCAAATTATGGTTTGAAGATATCATTCATCAAATCCATCAATACTGCTAAATCATATATCAATCGAAATAGCATAATCACGAATTCATAACGAGCATACCTGATATAAGAAGATGTTTTCAATATATCCTCATAGTTGACTTTCCAACTAATGGTAGCCACTTATCAATCAAACACTGAATAGACCACTGATTAACTTCAGGGATCAAATAATTCATCCATACACGATAACAAGTACTGGTTCATTATAGTCACCTGGTTGAATTCTTTGCATTCAATATGAAATCGGAAAGTACCATATCTCTTCATACCAATCAATACAGATACACCCCATGCAGATATACTAAGCTGGGTGAATCCTCTATCAAGAAATTCCTCAAGTTGAATCTTCAACTCTTTGAACTCAATCGATGTCATGAACATTGATTTAAATATCAGCACTATATTTGTACCGTAGCAACTCAAGATAACTCAAGGTTCTCATCATGTATCATGTACTACTCAGTAGAAATTATATCTGAGATCTCACAAAGAATGGATACATCCTTCAATTTTTGTTGTAGACATTCTTCCATCAACCACATATGCTAAATATTCAGCACAACCTTGATAACCATTTTCGAGCTTTCAATGCAGAACATGAATATTAAACATAATTATATCATGCTCATATAAATAGTCAAGCATACTAGCATAGAAATATTCACCATCTATTGTGGCAAACAAGAATGGCATAACATATAGAAAGCCAAATCATAACACGTAAAAAGCCAAGCCATAACATGTATCACATCAATGCCCCATATAGGTAACATGACCAAATTAACATATAACGTATAGGGTGTTATCACCCACACTTCTATCAAGCTCTTATAAATAACGATATCAATCACGTAGTCTCTTACTAGAGAATACACTTTCACGTAAATCAAGAAATGAGGACAAGCATGCATATATAGCACGAAACAATGTCCACTGCACAAGATAGATACGCCTAAGTCTTTAAAGACTCGCGCTCTCGATTCTCAAACCATCTTATTCCAATTGGGATCAACACTATCAACACCAATCCTATGCCTGGTATAACAACAAGTAACGAAGCACTCGACGTCAAAAACACACCCAAGACTAACCCAACCTAGGCCATAGACCCTATCCAGGCTTAGAGCTAAACCATAGCTCTGATACCAACCTGACACGCCCCCAAGCCCCGGGGTTCCCTAATAGAACCTCGAACCTGGTGCGCGTAACTAACAAGAAGCGGAAAAAACGAGAATGACACCTGAATAAATCAACTGGTATCATATATATACTCAAGAGGAACGAGCTAAACCAGCTCACCACAAGTTCTATACCAAGAAATTTAAACCAAATTTGGTTATATACAAGTACTATACAAGTCTACCCAAGATACTGAGTCTAAAAAACTAATACAAAATCGTCCTCACCAAAATTGGAAAGGATAACAATATCCAACAAGAACAACCTGCCAAGTAGGCCCCTGCTAAGTCGATCCTCACAACATATTACCACTTGCTTTCTTGGGGGGGGGAAACAAATAAACAAGGAACGAGGTGAGATAATCTCAGTAAGTTACTAGATACAAGTACATATCATGTTATCATGTAATCATGCAAATCAAGAAGATTATCAAGTAATCATGCTTAAGATGTCGTCAAGTAACAAGTATATGAGAGGCTAAGCCAACTCATCAAGTAACTAGCATATAAGGCTAAACTAACACGTTACAAAGGATATTCCAAACTTATTCCTCCCAAGTAAACCATTCTTGTCGTTGCTTATTGCAGTTGACAAATCACAATCAATCAAGTTGCTGCTGTGTAGTACACAAGAGGACCCGGTAACCAGTGTCACTTACAAGAACAAGATTCACGAGGTGTTCACGAGTTTAGCATTCACTTTTATCAGGCGTATTTCTCTAATAAAGGAAGCTATGCCCTTACTATGGCCTGTAGTAAGGGGTCAAGCGCAGATACATAGATCCCCGATTATCACTTAGCCCCAGCACTCGCGATAAGCGTGAACCTATATATCTCTGAACAAGCAAGGAGAACCAGCTGGACTCACACAAGAATGCACAAGTAGGTATTTACTTGAACTACGAGAGTAGAACTAATCCAAAAGTAGTGGACTAGCTTTTCATGAACCATGTAATCATGTGCTCACCAAATACCAGTACACGTATGCTATATTTGCAAATACAAATCAATATAACACAATCAAGCCAAATTAGAGTCTATTAATAACAGACCCCAACCAAGTAGTAGGGTATGTCATACTATATCACTTTGTCATATGAAATATTTGCACGTACATATTCATATAACCTTTAACATACTAATGTGTCTATCATGATACCCTTACTTCCAAGTAGAGCCCAACATCTTAGACTCTAAGCACTTAGTCAATAGGTTGTATTGTACCTAGTCACAATCATATCTCGCGTATATGTATCATTAATAATCGAATACATTTTCCAACTCATTTTGTGTTCTATAATCATTGTTTTAAAAATTATCTTCATATTACACTAGTCCCTATTTCTTTAGAAACCTATCTCAGAACAGGATATCTTCTTTATACTTTATATACTTCATTGAGTATATGCATGATTAAAACCAATTACTAGCACATTAATGCTTGTTCATAGCACTTTTAATACACACGTATTAGATTCGAGTATGTAATAGATTTGATCATTCTCTATCTAGTTCCATATTCTAACTCTTTGGTTATTAATACCAAGTATCAAGTAGTCAACAAGCCACATTCTATTAAGTAGTTATGTGCAAGATTTGCACATACACATGAAGGATAGTTCTAACACGTTAGTGCTTGTTCATAGCACTTTCAAGTTCATTACCATACACACGTATTGGTTTCAAGTCATGTACAAGATTTTATCATCTTACATTCAAGTTCTCAATCCAATTCTTTGGATGTTCAAGACATGTACAAGAATTAATTATCTTATACTCAAGTTATTATTCAAATCTTTGGATATTCAAGTCATGTACAAGATTTAATTGTCTTATACTTCAAGTTCAAGCTAAGTAGATGAGTTATACATCTCATACTTACTAGTTCTTAATCCTATACTTTGGATGTTCAAGCTCAAGACATTGTTCTAATGCCCCTAAGGTGCACAAATATTGGTTTCAAGACACATATAACACATTAGTGCTTGTTCATAGCACTTTCAAGACAATTAAAAGAGTTCTTACTCTTAGGCTCAAGTTCTCATTTTATTTCTATGAGTACTCATGTTCAAGACCAAGTTATAATGCCCCAAAAGGTACATATACACTTGCTAGGACATCTTATACTAAGGCTCTATACCTTAGGAGGGGTAAGGTTTCAATTTACTTTGGGTTTAAAACACTTTTGTAAAAACAGGGGACCGGGTGGGCGCTCGGTCTTAATCAGGCGGGCGCTCACTCTTACTCTTATTCTTACCCGGTCGGGCTCTTACTCTTACCCGGTCGGGCTCTCATTCTTACACGGGCGGGTGCTCGGTAGTACCTCGGGCGGGGGCCTGGTGCTTTTTCCAGCAAATTGCAATTTCTTCCCAGGCATAACAATTCTCCGTCCCAAGCGTAGGAGTATACTTTTACTAACAAATAACCAAGAGTACCTAGGAGTGAAGTATCATACCCAGTACACTATCTCAAGTTCATTTCATTTCTTTTACCGTCCCACAAATAATAGGACAATTGTCTTTTATTTCAATTAAATATTTCACCGTCCCAAAAGTATAAGTATAGTTTTCTAATATACTAATATACTCATTTAGAGATACTTTCATTAATTTCCCCGTCTCACAAGTATAAGTATAATTTTTCTAATATACTTGTATATATATTTAATCAAGTTAATATTTCACCATCCCACGAATAGGAGTATAATTACTAACACTTTAGGAGTATTTTTTTCATATACCCAGAACATAATTTTTCCAAGGCTATTCATTCTTTCAGTAGTTTTATAATACTCCCTTTGTCCCAAATTTACAAGTATCACAAATATTACCCCAAACACGAAATTGACAAGCACAAGTATCAAGCATAACATATAAGCATGTTATTACAAGCAAGGGGGAGCTAGTGACTTACCTAGTCCGAAATCAAATTCACCAAAACTAATTTTTGTTCGGCAGGAAATGCTCTACTCACCGCCCTGATCATTTATGCGGAGTCGGATTTTCGAACAGAGGCATGGATCGAGAATAGGGTAAACCATAACTTTCTTTACGAGACAGAGAGAAAGTACGAGAAAAAAATGAGGATCATCCTCTTCTCTGAGGAAGGAAGGAAATTTATCCTTACAACTTCCAAGAAATTTCAATTAGGCCCTCCAAGTTTCATTTTTGACAAAAAGGCCCTTCAAGTTTCAATTTGAGCATTTTAGTCCCTAAAATTTAATTTTCACAAATGACCCTAATGTTTCAACTTTGAACACTTAGGACTTAAACTTCTCAATTAATTAAATAATTAACTCAAATAAAATAGCATATAATTATGCAAGGCAAGAATTTAACAGGAATTAGGACGGGCGTTACAATTTGCTTCCCTTGTACTTTAGTGTGTTAATATCTTAACTGTTTCCTATTGTACCCTTTCTAACTGTTTTGCATTGCATACATGTAAAAACAAAAAACTCTCTGTTTTCTCCCTCAAAAAATAACTAGTTATTGTCCGCACACTACCACTAGGTCCGTGTCACACTGCACACCCTACTGGATACCCCGCTGAGTGCACAGATTTTGGTGATCCTGTCGCCTCTATCTTCGTGGCACCCGGTCTATCTAACTCACTGTTTTTACTTGTGAATCAGTCGAGGTTAATCCCTTGTTCATTTTGAAACCATGCACTCACAGAGTCTAGGACACTCGTAAGTTGACCGGTTGGTTTGACTAGCTTTTCTTTATAGACAACTAACATGTCGTTCATGCCGTCATCCGCTAAGTCTTTAATGAGTCGAGATCCTTCGAGAGAAAAAAAAGCACAAAAAAATGAAATTCCCTACAAGGGTGTGCATATAGTAAGCCGAGTGATACTTTGTACAAGGATCTCAACTCGTTAAAAACTTAACGGAAGTAACATAAACGTTACGTTAAATGCTTTTAAACAAGGGTTAGTCACTAGGATCTGTTAGGTCGGTGGAAGTCGCTTGCCCTATAGGACCCCCGCCCAAATTGTCCGTTTGGGAGGTGCAATACAGGTGAAAAACGAGGGGTCTATAGACGTAGTGATGACATCCACTAATCCAGGTTTTGTAGATAGTAACCCAAAAAGGGGTACCCCTTCCAACCATTAGGACTAATAATACATTGTTTTGTAAATAACAAAATACATTGCATGAGCCTTGTCCCGTCCTAAACCTCTCGTCCACTACCTCTACAGAGAAGCAAGTTTGGGTCCGTTCCGGTGGTCATCTCTAACGTTCAAGCCTTCCGCAAGCTCAGTCTTCAGTCTCTGCATCAACAATGTCTCCATCATCAGAGCCTACTACTCCTAATGTCTCCACTCCGCCAGTCTCCGCTTCTGCCGATCCAGAAATCGCCGCCAGTATCAATCCCTCGGACATTCCGCCACCTCTCCATGATTTCTTCACCAACCTCATGCTACAGATCTCTAAGCTTGAGGATCGAAGCAAGTCTCTAGAAAGGGTCAACCAAGAGCTCAAAGATCATCTTCATACTGAGATGAAGAAGAAAGGTGTAGCAACTAGTTTTCACGATGGAAAAGCTATTTTGATCGAAGACGAAACAGTGCCTGTGACCTACCCCGCCAATGATGATGCTATCCCTCTCAAGCTTCCCAACTACCAAAGGGTCCCTCCTCCTGATTTCGGTACTAAGGCAACCTCCAGCAAGGGTCCATATGAGTCGTCACCATAATTGATGGCTAGTTACTTGTCCTCTACCAAGTTGCCACTGCCTTCACTACCGTTGAGTATCGGTGCCGCTGTGCCCACAGTCTCCACCACTTTTCCCACTGCCCAAGCCTATGGTAGCGTGGATTTCTCCAACCATCCCTAGTGGTTTCCATGAACAGATCCGCAAGCTCTCCGATACGGTTTCCAAGTAAGCCGCTCTGATGTCAAGACCATTGACCCAACTAACGTGGGTGCTCTACCTAGAGATTTTAAGATGCCGAAGGTCTCTACATTCCATGGTATTACTTGGCCCAAGACTCATCTCGAAAGTTATGTGCTAGCCATGAGAGCTCGAGACTGTACCAACGAGCAAATGGCCCGAGTCTTCCATACCACTTTGGACGGAATTGCCCTCCGTTGGTTTTTGAGTTTGAATCCCTCCGAACGAGAGACGTGGGAGCAAATCACCACTACTTTATGCGAGAAGTATCAGTCGGACCTAGATTGGCACATCAACCGTACTGATTTAGAGAACACGATGCAGAGGCCCGGCGAGCCTATCTATGACTTCTACAAGAGGTGGAACCACAAGCTAGCGGAAGTTCAATACCCTCCTAAGGCAAAGGAACAAAAGCAAATATTCTACAAGTGCTTGTTTCCCGAGCTTAGGGTAGCGATTGGTAATGGTTACTTTCTCGATCTGCGGGAAATGGTTGACGCTGGGGTCAGATATGAAGCCGGTATTGCTAGTGTTGTTAAAGAAACTGCTAATAGTGGAAATACCTCATTCCGCTACAAAGTTCCGACAAATGCCGTTCCTAAAGCTAAAGAAGTGGCCGGTCAAGTGAGTATGTCCAAGACAATTCTGCCTTCGATGTCCAAGCGGTGACAAGCAGCTTTCCCCGGAAAGAAGATCATTTCGACGACTTCGGCATGCCTACTAGTAAAGTCTTTGAAGTATTGATAAAAAAGGGTTTGATCAAGCCTCTTGAGAATTATGAACCATTGACTAAAAGAGCTAACCTCGATGTAAAGAAGTTCTGCAAGTACCATAACTACATTGTCCATACCACTGATGACTGCATACTGCTCAAACGTGTCATCCAAAAGTTCATAGACGATGGGAAAATTGAGAAGCCTAAAGGTCCGAACACCATAGCAAACCTGATCCCTAAAATGGTGGCGTCAACATGGTCGAGGTCATCGGAGGCGACATCGGCATTCTCGAGATGGTAGATACCTTTACCGAACTGGGGCTAGACATGAATGCTTTATTCGGAGGACTAGTCAAGATCGGGTTGATAACTCCTATGGAACGCGGATTCTAATGGCCCAAGCATAGGTGCGACATGTCCAAGTTTTGCTACTACCATAGAGTGTCCAGACACACCAACAATGAGTGCTTTACCATCAAGCGAGTTGTACAAAAACTCATCAAGGACAATGTCATTGCAGACCCGAGAAAGATAATCGCCATGGATGTTAATGTGGTAGAGACCGATCAAATCACCATGCTAGAACTCAAAGACTGCATTGAGCGACTAAATATCTCCATGAAGAAGTTTCTCCGTGACCTTGTGAATAAAGGACTCCTTAGACAACTCAAGGGGTACTCTACGCACATGGGTAACAATGTATGGAAATATTGCCATTATCACCAAGCCACCAGTCATAGAACAAGGGAATGCTTCGCTCTGAAGAAGGACATAATGAAGCTCATCCATGAGGGCTCACTCGAAGATCCTAGATTCTCTTTAGATAAAAATAGTATAGCAACAAACATTGGTGATCTAGCCAAAACAATTATGGCAGACTCCGAGTTTTGTAGTGATGATGAGATAGGCTGTACTTCAAAGTTTATTAATGATAGTCGTTCTTCTTGTTATATGCTGTCATTAGATGAATTGTCTTTGGAGGCTTCTCTCTTAGAAAATTGAGACTCCGGTTCACTCAAATCTCCACTTAAATCTCCACCACTATCTATAGCCGAAATCTTCGCAGAATCCGCCAAAATGCCACAGTCTCCATACGACATGCGAGCAGAAATCAACCTACTCACAAGGTCCGGACAGATCTATCAGTCAGACCCCAAGGGTACAAAGAAGGTCTTCAACAAAGAGTCAGAACCATCAGACCTTGAGAAAGTGGACCCCATCCTCGCGCAGCTTAAATAAACACAAGCTCACATCTCTCTGTGGTCCCTACTCACTTCATCTCTAGCTCACCAGCAGATGCTCAAGAAGAACTTGGCCGCTACTATGGTCCCATCAGACACAACTCCCGAGAATGTCACACAAATGATCGGCAACATTCACTTTGGGAATATCATCACCTTCTCAGAGCTTGATGAACCGCCGTTTGGCATTGATCATAACGAACCTCTTCATATTACGATCGAGATCAGTGGGAAGAAAATCCCTCGATCTTTTGTGGATAACGGATCCGCCATCAATGTACTACCGTCACGAATGATGGATGTAGTGGGTGTGGACCCGACCACTCTAAGGCCCTCCAAACAGACAATCAAAGCCTATAACTCTACATACAGATCGGTGTTGGGAATTGTTACGCTGCCCATCTCCGTGGGGACGCAAACTCTGTCTACGGATTTCCAAGTGATTGACATACCATCCTCCTTCACCATCCTGCTAGGACGCCCTTGGCTTCACAAGTCTAATGCCGTCCCGTCTTCCTTACATCAGTGTGTAAAATTCTAGTCAGGGAACGAAGTAACAGTTATTTATAGCGACCTAGTAATAGAACAAGGCACCGATTCAACATGAAGAGGATCGTCGACTATTCAATGGGTTCGAGATAGTGGCACAAGCTCGGTTATGCGATAACGACCTCACCAGAACCTCCGATAAAGTACAACCTGTCTACAAGATACTCTAAAACATGGGATTCATACCGGGGTTGGGGATAGGTAAGAGCTTACAAAGGACCCATAGAGCTAACAGAGGAGGTAGACCACAGAGGCCTGTTCGGGCTAGGGTACGTACTCACTCCTACTAACCAAGTTGAGCAGAAACTGATAGAGGTACTCAAGAAGAAGCAACTCCCTTACAAGAAGATGGATATGAATCCTTATCGCCTCTCCCTCAATAGTTATTATGTCAAAGAAGGCAAAGAATAATCAAACTTCGAGTTCCATAGCCATGGTTTGACCACAACGGAAAGCTGCAAAAGGGTTTTGAAATCTTCAGAGATGTCGAGTTCGACCGGGCCAATCTAGAGCTAAGGTACATGGAACCTCGAAAGACTACTGGCAGAGTTACCACCATTCAGAACGAGTACTGCATCAAAGTGAACAAAGACCTGACCTACGATACTGAATTTGTGTCTCTCGACGAACCATTAATCGGCGAAGCTAAGGAAGCAGAATCGTGGGACGGCCAAGTTTTGTTCCAACACTTGAGCCTAGAAGAAGACATTGTGGCTGTTATTGAATGCGGACCTATGACTACTGCTATCGAGAATCTGGGGCTGGCCAGCTCACCCCTTAGAGAGTCGATTCCCCCTAGGTCAGTTAGGTTCCCTTTTTTCACTTATGAGTTCATGTCTCCGTCTAAGTCTAATGACCTCAAGTCAAAAGACTACGATGTAATCGCAAACGCTGTCTTTCCTCGTGCATTAAATGAAAATCTCGACCTTTCCGAGTATCCCACTATAGCTGCTCTTATAAATGATAAATTAACTAATCAATCTAATGATATACAAATATTTACTAACGATTCATTAAAAGATGCAGACACAAACGAACTTAATGACAAATACATCCGAGAAATTTCAGAGCAGGTTATAAATCAAAGGGAAAGCCGAGCCCAAGCTGCTGATGAGGTGTTAACATGTGCGAATCTGGTAAGACAAGACAAGATGAAGTGGACTCAGATTGGGAGCTTATTTCAAGTCGAATAGCGAGAAGCATTGATCAAACTGCTCAAAGAATATGAAGACATCTTTGCATGGTCCTGTGACGATACACCAGATAGAAAATGGGAACAAGTGACAACGCCAGACATTGGGCCAGTAAAGCAAGTAATGGTGCCAGTCAAGCCTGATTGGTCACCTTGAATGGCCATGGAAATCGAAAAACTACTACAGAGAGACTTCATCAAATTGGCATACTGGCCAAGGTGGTTACTTGACATCATCTCCGCAGAGAAGTACAAAAAGAAGGTGACATTTCACATAGACATTAGGAGTCTCAACGAATTGAGACCCAAACACAAATTCCCGCCGTTTGACTTAAACGCACTGTTAGAAGCCACCAAAAATAGAGACGTCCGATCATTCCTCGAAGGTTTCGCCGGTAAAAATCGGATACCCACCGCGGTAGGAACAGGCGAGAAGATGCTCTTTCACACGCCATGGGGCAGTTATTGTCACGCTAACAGGTTCCTTGAATGGAAAGGCATTGGTATCTCTTACCACATGCCAAGAGAGTCACCATCAGATACAGATGTCTACCTAGATGACCTAGTGTTTCACTCTAAGAGACCATACGGGCGACACATCGAGGACCTATGAAAACTCTTCAACATTCTGAGAAGTCAGAAAATTCTCCTAGATCCGTCAAAATGCATATTTGGTACTATTCAGACAAAAGCTCTAGCGTACAGATTGGGACAGAAATTCGAAGCCGACCCCAAGAAAGTTAGAGATTTAATAACAATGTCACCCCTCGTCAAGATAATGAAAGGACCAAACTCATAGGTCTGCTACGCTACATCAACCGCCTCACAACAGCAGGGTACCTACTCCTCAAAGAATTACAGAATTGCTCAGAAGAAGTTTGGAATCAAAGTGCGAGTTGGCTCTAACTCAACTAAAGAGCCACTTAGCGAATACCCCATCCTTACGACCAACGCACAGGAGGTTCGAGTCACAGAATGGAGCCCCCATCATTTTCCAACACTGTACAAGCTCAGATGTACCGTTGGGCCTCATGTTCAAAGCACTGAAGAGAATCGGTAAACTACAACCTATGCAAGAATTTGGTCCTACTCCAACATTACAGATTTCTGAACCAAACAAAATATGTTCTTATCACCAGAATGAAGGGCATGGTACGGACGACTGTCAAGAGTTGAAAGAAGAGGTCCGGCTACTCATCGAGACGGGTCGTTTAACCAAGCAAAACAAAGATTGGGTCTACACGGATGACGACAGCACCCTCCCAGTCAAGGTTTACAATCTCCGCCGCTACTACAACAGATCATCAGAGGTACTCTCCATCAACGGTCTTCTACAACGGCCGTCCCCCTTGTAAAAAAAAAATTATTATTACTCTTTACTTCCCCTCTTCTATCTTCCCTTTCTATAATCAGAAATGAACTACGGTGACCTGAGCCCCTTAGCCCTAATTGTAAAAGGGGAATGTAGGCAGCCTTCAATGGTGCGGTCTCAAAAATAAATAAAAATCCAAATCTGGTTTGAGCAAAATTCAAATAAAGCAAACAATCTGTTTATAACTAAAGCAAAATCTCTATTTCCACAAGTCACTACACGTTAATATTTATTTCATGAGTCTAAGCTCGAAAGAACCTGCGAATAAATAACCTGCTTTAAATTTAAATAAACTAAAACAAACTAAAATCTAAACTATGTGTCTGCAATGACTGTTGTTGGATACTCGGAGTCACTCCTCCTCTTCCTCATCCTTCTTCGGTTTCTTGTCTCTTCGTCCGCGTCTAGCCCGTCTAGTAGGATCCGGAAACAAGTCCTTCCTCAACTGAGTCACCCCACTTGGGCCTTCTCTCTTTCTTTTCCTCTCAGTAGCTGCTAGCTGGGCCAACTCGGCCTGCATCTCACGTTGTACATTCTTGTCCTCCCTCAAGCGTCTACTCGAGACATAAGGGATCACTACCCTGCGCCCAGTCGCCTCAAAGTCTGTCCCATGTTCCCCAAGGTCGTCTGGTACCAGTCCAAGTATTCTCGAGACAAAAGTATGTGACGAGGTCGATGTATACAAAGAGTTCTAGGCATGAGAGCATCATACCAATATCGCTCTAGAAGCACTGCAACCCCAGCGTCCATAGTTAGGACCCTGGTATTGACCTTGCTACAAGTCTCATCCCATAAAGAGGGTATAATCTGAGGAATCCCGTACTGACGGCACAATCGTACTGCATAGTAGTAAGTAGTCTCATCAAAGGCAGGGACCCGAATCATGCAGAGACCACTCTGAGTCCACCGTGCTCTGATAACCCCCCAATGAGGTACCATCCATTTGATCTGAGCCGTACTCATCTGTGCCATATATGTCACCCATACAGAGCGCACCATCCCTACAAATCACTGCTTCATGTGCCTGCTCTGACAAACCCAAGGTGATACTGGTCCAACAGGTTCCTCCAAGACTCGAAGTGTCTCCTGCAGCCACAAGGTTAACAATCGGGTACTTCCTCTGGACATCTTTTGAGCTCCCGAGGTAACTCTCCAATACCATTCAAAGTCTCCCCAAGCAGACAAGGGATGATACTGCGATTGGCTCGAGCCTGGTCCACCATGTCAAGACAACCCATAGTAGCTACTCCTACGTAGGGTGGAAACAATACCGAGGCAAATAGAAAAAGTTCTAGACAATCTAGAGCCATGTCAGATTCCACCGTGTTATTAATAAACCTTATGGGAAGACCAAAGAGGTCAACATCACCATCCAACAGCAAGCCCCTAGCATCGTTAACAGAAACTCGCAACAGTTGGGAAACCCAAAGCTCCGGAGGCACTTGGTCCTATGGCATGGCTACCCTATCCATCACTATCACACCACAAAGAGATGCAAAATCTTCATAAGTGGGGGTGATTTCATTGTAAGAAAAGTTAAAGACATGATCCCAGAACTTAACGGCAGCACGAATCAGGTTCTCGTCAGACTTAACCCTATACAAGGACCAAAGGCACTTAATACCGAATCTCCTATAAAAGTTGGAACGAGTTATCCTCGAAAGCTTCCCAACCCAGATCTTCAAACTCTTGATGAAGTAGTTTTGTCTCTCCTCAGAAATCCTAGGGTGTCTATCCATCAGAAAGGCACAAAAAGAATGAAATCTAGAGCAAAGAGAAGAAAAACTGCTGTCTGCCTCATCTATTTACGCAGGCTGTTATTATATAGATGAGGAATTTCAAGTCCTGATCGTACAAGGAGAAATCTGACGAAAATCGTGTCAGATCAGGGATTAGCCGCGCGGCCAGTCCGTCCCTATGGTTGGCCACGCGGCTACATAAGCCAGTTCAGACAGATCGCAAGTCCGTCCCCGTCAAACGCTGGAATGGCCCATTTCGGACATATTGGAGGTCCCAAATCACAAAAGAGGTCCGATAAAGAGGACAGAAATGCCCGACAGTGTGCAATCCCTATTTTACCTCTAAGGCTCATGCATTGCACTAAATGTAAAAACATGTAAATAAAAAATACTAATTAATTACATACCAAAAAGAAAATAAAAGTATTATGCATAAATATCTGTTTGTTTGTTCCTCTCCTCTCTCTCTAACAAAATGCAGGAAATAAAAGGACTACATCTAGTCCGAGTCAGAATCCTCGATGTCCACATCATCATCCTCTCCACCCTGCTCTGTATGGTGGGACCCACTAGCTCCCGAGCTCCTACTCCGGACAGACCTCAAACTCTCAGCCTCCATGGGAGACCTCTCTCTACGCTGAGGCAGCACCACATCATCCCGACGGCAGGTACAAGCAGCGGCCAAGCTCCGGAATAGCCTCTCAAAGATATTACCCCAACGAACAGAGCGGATATAGGCCTCCCGAGTCATCTGAGATAGATAAGCACAGTTCAGATGCAAGTCTAAAGTGTGTGTGTGCAAGACAGAAATGAAAAGAAAATGATATCATACCATAGCTCCAAGTGGAGGGAGCTGGTTCCCAGTAACAGCATCAGCCTCAGTCGGAGTCAGATCGAAGTCCACCTTGACACCACCCCGCTGCATCCAAATACTATCCGGGAACCATGACATATCCATACCATATCTAGCCCCTTACTCGAGCTAGCCGGATAGGCACCCGCCTACCTCCTCGCCAAGACCTGTGGAGTCAGCAACACATGCTCCACAAACCATGCATAGTCAGCACCACTCTGATACAAATGGGCCGGAGTCCTGACCCAGTAGTCACCGCTCCTCCTCAGCCTAGCAGGATACATCATATCCCTCGGAGGCTCACTCGGGGCCCACAACTTAGGATGTCTTCTATGCTGCCTGCAGACTCTCTCGCCAAGATACATGGCGTCCCCAGTCAACCCCGTCAAGAAGCAGCAGGAAGTAGTAAACTCCTGAGCCTGACCAACCCCTGCTAGCACCTGATCCGACCTCATGCAGTGGGCCACTCAACTTTGCAGTAAAAATCCCCAGATCGGGGTCTTCCTGACCTTGCCACGGCCCTCCAATCGGTTACTCTTTGCCCAGAATCGCATAACCGGGACTTCCTTGACCCCCTGCACGCTAAAGGGAGCAATGTGGAATAGCTCGTAGACCCACACCTATGGAGAAAAGCAATATCTTAGTTCTAAACAGTTCTAACAAAGGACGAGCATGAAATAATAAAAGAGTCAGAGGTATACCTCAAAGGCAAACTGGAAACAGTTAAAAGACAGGTACTAGACATCGAGCAGACATCAAGGGCTCTATACATCTCTGCCAGTCCGGCTCCGCCCCAAGAAACCTGACTCGCCTGCTCCAAATTAGCCAGAGCACCCAATAGAGAAAACCTACAGAAAGTCTCGGCACTCGGGAACAGAGTCTGCGACAAGCTATACCACAGAATTGCCCTCACCAGACAGTCAGTATCATGGATGCCCTCAACAAAGCCTTGGATAGCCTCATCCACCAAGGTCCTCAGGCGACCTGCCTCAAAGCCATTCCCCTTCACACCCTTACCAAGCTGCATCCCAATCACCTCCACCTAACGGTGCGGGTCCGCAGCCAAGGACTCATCAAAAGGTAGCTCCACGTCCGTGAATATGAGCCCCGTAATAGCAGCAAAGTCGGTCGGAGTGACAGTCACCTCTCCCCAACTAAAATGGAACGTGTGGGTGGTGTCCCACCAATACTCCCTCAATACCTCAACAAGACCCATCACCTTCTGGGTCCCCTCTACAGCCCATACCGCATCAAAAACGGACCGAAGCCCAGAGCCCGGATCCTCTCCTTCACCGTCCCAGCCGGCGGCAATCTCCCCCATATCTCTGCCACCGCCCTCGTGGACCCACGAGATTTCATCCTCTGTAGGTAAACACAGCAAAGGTACATTACCCAACTAGCAATATAAATTATGTGCTATAAATTAAAGCGTGCATGCTTTATTCTTATCTACTTGCGCGTATATTTTGCCGTCCCCAAAATAATTAACAATCTCAGAAAATTAAATAATCATGAATGATTAATTTAATTTAACGCAGTCTTAAAGTAATACAACAAGTATGAAATAAAAGACATAAAAATACCCAAAATAAGTAACAAAAAGCGATACCGTTACCTCCTTCGTCTCCATCAGTCTCCCGCCGGACCAATGCTTGTCGGTCCCCGCATACAAGTCAAAGTGTTGTCCCACCGTGAAATGCCATTCATCGGGACGGAAGTTGCGAGAAGCCATCCTCGCTCGTAGTTGATGTTGCCCTTCTTGTTGAGGCAGGTCCGCGCCCTCACCTTGCTCAAACTGCTGTCCAGCACCTTCGCCATGCTCATAAGGCTGCTCTGCGCCAAATATATAATTAAGATCCATCTCAAATATAGCAAAATATCTCAAAATATCTTTTATCTCTCTTTCCCCGGTAGAATTGTGAAGAAAAGTAAGGATGAAAGCAACAGCCGGCGGCTGTTTGTAGGGTCTGTCCAACGACGGGACTAGCCGCGCGGCCAGTGTCTCCAGGCGATGTGGCACAATCTCAGCCCTTCATCTCAGGCGCTGATCAGCGATCCTCATCAGCAAGGTCCAGCCAATCAGAAGGACTGGCCACGCGGCCAGTTATTCCCCCAGATTTGTTTTCACAATATAGCCCCTCGGCCTATTTTTAATCAAAATTTGGATCCCTTAGTCAAATTTAACTGGAATTTGACCAAAAATTAACCAATTGGGTCCGAAAGACCTCTATAAAAATTACTACCAATTGGGTCCAGAAGACCTCTATAAAAATTTACCAATTGGGTCCGAAAGACCTCTACAAAAATTAACCAATTGGGTCAGGAAAACCTCTATAAAAATTCCAAATCAATCTATAATTAAAAGGTCGGAAACCTCCTTAAACCCTAAAGATTATAAATTGAAGATCGTAACCTCCGTAAGCCCTAATACTTAAAATCAATATATAATTAAAAGGTAGGAAACCTCCTTAAACCCTAAAGATTATAAATTGAAGGTCGGAACCTCCGTAAGCCCTAATACTTAAAATCAATATATAATTAAAAGGTAGGAAACCTCCTTAAACTCTAAAGATTATAAATTGAAGGACGGAACCTCCGTAAGCCCTAATCTTCCAAATCAATCTTTAAATCGATTATGTGCGCTCTATAGGAAGTTAGAATCCATCCCTATTTCTATTCTCGATTCTTAAAAAACTTCTTGTCATATCGTGCGTATGGCCTTCTTTCCTTTCCTCAGTAGAGTCCATCTGTAATGACTTTATTGTCTGACGAATGCTTGACTATCCCCAACGAAAGACAGTGTTTCGTTTCTATCTCCACATGTCTCGAACTACGACTGGCTTGATTCCACTTGGATACGTAGGTAGCCTGACAATAGGTTCAGCCACCCGACCAACCTGGTCACTCTCTTACCACTTCTCCCTCGATTTGAAACTCATGTTTCAGATCGGTTCCTTTCTTAGTCGACGACCCTCCATGGCTTGCAAGAAACGTCGCCGAGGGGCTACTGTAAGTACCCAACTTGAAAATGAGTTATTAGGTATTCTAGAACTCACAGGGACCTCCCAGGTATTTACAAGCTGCGCAGGACTTATCCGGAATTTCCTAAAAAGGCCAGATAAGAAGATGTTCTCGACTGATCGGATGAGGGATCGAAGATAGACGTTATCTGATCATCCTCCAGAGTCCAGATAGATGAGCCTTGAAAACCATATCAATCCCCAGGATCAGCCAGGCAGCCACTTCCTCCAGGTCAAGATTTCTTATAAACAAGTGACCTCAGTTCATAATTTCGACACACAATTCTCTCCCCCGAGTTCTACAGCCAAAACTGACGGCAGAACTCTCTCTCTAAGCCTTTTGTTGGTCCCAGAAGGGTAACAAGGGTATGAAAAATGCTAGAGGGGGGGGGGGTGAATAGCGTTTTAAAAATTCTTTTTAAACCCTTTTGCAAAACAATGGCTAATGCGCACAGGTCTTATTTTGGCTAAGTATAGCACGCAACAAGAGTGTGAAATGCACAGCGGAAACTTAAAGCAATCACTTATGCGCAGGGAGAATGCGCAGAAGTGTAAATACACACGCACTAAGTTTAGCTTAAAGATTGGCACGAAATGGAACTAAGGAAATAAGCATACAAACATAATTCTATCGAAGCAAGACAATCTACAAAGATCAAATCAAAACAATATATAAGTAAAGGTTAAATGTAGAAAGAGAAGCACAATCGAAAGACAAGCTATTTGGAGAGGTTCGATCGGGAAAAGATCTACGTCCTCTACCAAGATGGTTAGTCTTGGATTTCTAAAGGAGATCTTATTATGTGAGAGAGTTACAAGTTACAACGATTTAGAACAAACTATCTCAAAGATCTATATTCTATGAAAGAACAAATCCTAGACAATAACCGGTGTATCTCTAGAAGTAATATCGATGAGATCGAAACTTCAAGAGTTGTGTGTGTGACAGAATTCTGGGATCTATGAATTGTATGATGGAGAGTACAAAGAATTCTGGTGATACAAAGGCTGTTTAGGATCTGGGCTTGGATGAGTATGAAGGTATGAAGGTTGATCTTGGGAATTCTGGAAATGAGCTAGCAATCTTTAAATCTTCAAAACTTTCTTTTTGAAAGCAAAAGCACAAGCAGCTTGGAAAAGGAGGAAGAGCTGGCTATTTATAGTAGAGCTCCAAGAACTAACCGTTGGGGAGCTTCATCAAGGACGATGTGCTGTCACAATGTGATTGGTGCGCAGCTGTCCTTTATAGCCGTTGGAGACAGCAAGTTGACAGCTTTCAGATATCTTCTAGAAGGGTGACAGCTGTCTTCAATTTGAATTTTCAAACTGAGGCGCATCTCTCCATCCACATGTATGCTGAGTGAGCACGTTGTTAACTGTCCACATCAGCACTTTGACTCATACCAAAAAGCGTAGCTTTACCTAACGCTTTCCAAGCTATACAAAGGTGAGGTGAGGAAATAAGAGGTTTGACTAAGGTATAACTGCGCTGCGCATGAAAATCATGCGCATAGGTATGTGCAGATGGTGCTGCGCATGAAGGTCATGCGCATCACACTTAGACATTTGCTCATGAGACCTCAAATCCAAAGCTTCAGCCCTAAACACTAAGCCTAGTCTATAAAGAGGACTTAGCTAAAATTGAAGTTACAAAACTTCTTACATAGGGTCCTAAAGTCCTTAAAATAAACTTAGGTGATTGTATCAATCAATTATAACATATATAGGAGGGTTAAATAATAAGCATACCCAACAATCTCCCTCTAAATGATTGATGCCATTACCTACTATAACAAAGGCAATACAAGGTACTTTATAAAAGCATGTCCATAAGTTTGTTAATGGTAAATCATGTCTCAAGTCCATGTACACACTAGCCAGTGTTATAGATTTCTAGTCTATCCAATAAGATAAAACTTACAGAATGGGAAGACAGAAAAACTCATTCAGAGCATACAAAAAATATAATGAGTTTAAGTTTGAGCATGCATTTAAACTGAATGTTTAAACATCATGCAATAAAATATGAGCAGATATGAGTATGCGCATGATGTAGGGTTTAGATAAAACATTCATTGCTCCACAAACGAAAAGTTTGAATTGAACAAAGTTTTGTGAAAACCAATGATGCATTCTTCTCATTAAAACTTGAAAGATTTGAGTTACAGGTATAAGTTTTACATGGAAGAAAAATCAAAAGCAAAAAGAATGTGCGCATCAAAAACTAATATTTGCGCAACAAAAAAATTACACTTCTAGTCTATGTTGATCCTAAAAACTGCTTCTCTAAGTTCGTTCTGCAGACTGGTAATCTTGTCCATTATCTCAATAAGCTTGGAACTTTGCGTTGTATTCCACAGCCTGATTAACATAGGTCTTCATGCCGGAGCGCATCAAATCATTATCTTTCTGAAGATCTTCAGAGACTCTGTTGAAAGTATTCTCAAGGGAACCAAATTGGTTAGCTAGAGATTGCTGAGCAGAGGCAATAGAGTCCAGAATCTCTTTCTGCGCATCCGCAAGATTTTCGGTCAGCTCAACTTGAACCATGTTCTGGCTTGCTTGCATATCCAGCATAGCTTGGTTCATTGCGCAATTGAATGTATCACTGAACTGAACTAAGTAGTAAGTAACATGAGATTTAAGTGCATCAAAAGAGGCGGTTGAGGAGCTGAATTCACCGGGCGCAAAGTTATCAATAGTGTTTATAACTTTGGCTGTTTCAATCTGGATTGCCTCTGAGAGAGTATTTTCCAAAGTTTTCAGAGCTTCAGACAAACCATGCATAGAGGGAATCTTTGAGAGCGCAGTGGTAATAATACCAAAGTCATGCTCTAAGTCATGGCGGAGCACTTCATAAAGTTGAGGCATATGCGCAGCTCCAGAACTGGTTGCCGGCGTATCAGCAGCAGTAGAACCAGTTGCCTTTGTTGAACTCTCCCCCTTAATGGCACAATTAATAGTTTGAAGTAAACTGACGTGCGCATCTAGCCTTGCAGACTGCATATCCAGCTATTCTTGAATTTTGGCTTGCGCAGTGACCACCTGGAAATGCTGGGTTTGCACAGCAAATTGATTTACCTGGATAGTCTGAAGCATGGCCAAGATTTGGCGCATGTCAGTTGCTGAACTGGAAGGATCTGAGGGAGCAGTAACTGGAGGCACTTCATGAAAGATTGGAGAAGTGTGAGAAGCCCCAGTAGGTTGAACAGGAATTGCAGCAGCAGCAAGAGTCTCTTGCGCATGAATTGGAGAGAGATGCACAGGAATGGGAGAATGATGGACATCATAATCTTTAGTGCTTGAGTCTTCAGCATCTTCAACTATAGGCATATCAGGGTCCACAGTGGGATCGGGCGCATCATAAGAAAAGCCTTCACCATCAATAAAAATGGTTGAAGCTTGCTACGCAGCATTCCTTTGCGCAATGGATTCCAACCTTGCTTTCCTGGCAACTTCACGCGCATTTAAAACAGCGCTCGGAGAATCAGATTCATCAATGAAAATGGTTGAAGCTTGCTGCGCAGCATTCCTTTGCGCAATGGATTCTAACCTTGCTTTCCTGGCAACTTCACGCGCATTTAAAACAGCGCTCGGAGAATCAGATTCATCAGATAAGTCCTTCACGGGATGCTTGGAAGCAATCTTCTTCACTCGGCGCTTTAGCGTAGACTGTTCCTTGGGAGTGCTCTTCTTAGCAGATAGAGGAATGTTATCCTCAAAATAAGTATCCTTGCGTATCTCCTTGGCTTTCTCCCCCTTAGATGGTGCAGCCTTGGAAGTTCCAGTGGATTTGGAAGGGCTTATGAGAAGGTCATTGAAAGCACCTTCAAATTCATCTTCTTGGGGCGCAGGAGTAGGATTAAAGGGGCGCTTTGACTTAGGCGCAGGAGGAGTAGGCGCAGCAACATCATCTTCTATATGGACGTCTTCATCAGACTCATCCAGTAGGGTTCTCGAGACTTTTTCCTTCTTTTCTTCTTCTTCTCAGGCTCAACAGCCTTTGCTTTCCTTTTCTCATCAGGCGCAGGGATCTTAGCCTTCTTGGATTTATTTGGAGGCTCAGGTTCAGATGTAGCCTTTCAATTCATAGCAGGAGCAGAAGGATCTTTGATTGAAATCCTATGCGCTGCAGATTGATTTGCCTTCTTCTTCTTGCGCGGCGGCGCATCAGCAGCTAGACCCCTTGCCTTTTTCTTTGTCACCCACTTTGCTTGGGACTGGCTCATAGAATGATTCTTTCTCAGATTCTGATTCAGTTGAAGAAGCCTCATATAAATCACTACTAGAGACAGGAGGGGACCCTTGATCTTCAGGGTGAATATCTTCAAACACTTCAATGGGGTCCGTAGCCCAGTACAGGCAGTAATCATAGTTGTTGACTTCACAGCGGAAATTCTGAAAGAATACGCAAGAATATATGCGTGTAGAAGTCACATCAACTTTCATAGAGGGGTCTTCATTTACCAAATTTCGCACAGAAGGAAAACGCATAAAGATTGCAGTTAGAATTCTGTAATGGGTCTTATACTTTGGTGGTCTCTTTGGATCAGCAGCCTTCTTCTTATAGATGCGCACCCAACGTATTAATTCCTCAAAAATGATTTCAGAACTCAAATGCTTCTTCTTGTACATCGCAGCGCAGCACATCCACTGCTTGATGATAAAAGTAGACTTGTTTCCATTCTTGTAGTTGATTGTGTCCCCAATCAAAGTGCAGAGGTGGAACATTAATTCTCCAAACTCTTTCCTATCATGGTTGTTGTATTGGCCAACCAGAGTAGGAATCTTAATCAGCTTCTCAGCTACTTTATCCTGCGCATCCTGAGGTAGCTTCTTCTTGTTATACACAGGCAAGCCCATAGTTTGTCTGATATGCGCATAGTTGATGGTCACAGAAATCCCATGGATAGAGATTTTCAAGCAAGGGACAGTAATGTCATCATAGACTCGATCAACTTCTTCTGCGTTGCTAAAGAATTCATCTATATAGGATGGAAGGATGAAAGCCTGGCCCTTAGTGAATAGGGGCAGGATGCCAGACTTGTCCATGATCTCCATCATGTAGCGTCCAAGCGCATCATGCTTAAGATCTTCAGCATCAATTTCCCAACTGGGAATGAAATAGTTTAAGTTCTGCGCAAAGCAAAGTTTAAGAATTAGGTTTGGACATGCGCATGGAGAGAAGCGCATGCGCATGAGCGATATACGCAGCGCATGAACTAGACTCCATACTTAGAATAAAATATGAAATATATAAAGGGTAAAAATGTCCACGAACACAAAATTTAAACTACACGCCTAAAATTGACGCGAAAAGCAGAAACATAACCAAAAATCATGGAAAGGCACATCATAAGACTAATCACTAAGAACATGAAGAACATGTGTTGATACACGAAGAACACGAAGAACATAAAAATGTCAAAGTGCTCCAAAATGCATAAAAAGCATATCAAAATGTTTGAAAAGAAAAATCACACACAAACAAGTAAACCACAACAACAATTACAAGAACATACATCCAAGATCTGAGAAAAATGAAAGAGAATTTGAATAGCCAAAAGTCTCGAAAAACCACAGAAATCATATCAAATGATCATTGATCGTAAAATAAATTACATATATGAATAGACATAAGTAAAACGAGCACATAGAAATAAATAATTCGAAAAACAAGCAATTGAGCATAGAGAAATCAGAAAGGGGGATTTCCAGACCTTCGACTTCAACAATGGCGATTTTTTTTTTAGATTCTTACCATTTGGGGATCCTCTTGTTTCTTTGATGTTGAAGATGATGATTTCTTAGGAGCCATGAGTATATATAGTAAATAACGAAAAAGGGAGTAGAAAAGGTGCAGAGAGTAGAGAGAGAAGTGATAGAAAGTAGAGAGAGAAAAGACGCGGTTTGAGTGAAGAAAAATTGAAAGAGAGAAGTGAGGGAGAAGACGGCGGAGTGGAGTTTTAATCAACAAAAGAGTTGGTGTGATGTCACCATGCGCTGACACAAGAGTTGGTGTGTCAGGCGAGTGAAGTGCACGCGCGAGTGAGGCGCACGCGCAGGTGACGTGGACCAATGAGGAGCGCGCGTGAAAAGCCTTTGCCGCGCGCGTGTGTCATGCATTAATGGTCATGAAGAGACTCTTCCACTTTCGTCATAAGTAGCACACACTAAGCATTAATGGCACGTCACTCAATGCATTTGCATTAAATGAGGTGGGACATGCGCAGGGGTAGAATAGTAATTTCCCAAGAAAATTTAAAAATAAATGACGAGGGAAAATACCTAATTACGAAAGTACCTTTGCAAATTATGTGCTGACTCAGCAAGTCAAGGACCTAGGTGTAACTATTGAAGAGAAACCTTACCTGAGGTCCACGTGGCATGCGCATGAAGTATATGCGCAACACTTATAATGCGCAGAGATTCTTAGAAATCTCAGAAATGATTTGCCTTGTGCGCATCATCATGTGCGCATGAGATAGGCGTGCGCATTAGGCATCTAACTTAGAATATTTCAAGAAAGCTTAGAATTATTAGTATTGACAAACCATATGGACAAGATTTAGCTGAGTTCAAGCATACCCATTTCACCTCTCAAGAATATGAACCTTTTAGCATCAAGTTCTTTTGTAAGAATATCCGCGATTTGATAGTCGGTTCCCACGTATTCCAAATGAATATTTCCTTTCTCCACGTGGTCTTTGAGGAAGTGATACTTGATGTTAATATGTTTGGTCTTTGAATGCATGACAGGATTTTCTGAAACCGCAATGGTTGATGTATTGTCGCAGTAGATGGGACAATTTTCCTCTTTGATGTCATAGTCCACCAATTGCTGCTTCATCCATAGAATTTGGCAGCAACAACTTCCGGCAGCAATATATTCTGCTTCTGTAGTTGAGACAGAGACTGCATCTTGTTTCTTACTAGCCCATGACACAAGTCGATATCCAAGGAAATGACAAGTATCGCTTGTGCTTTTCCTATCAATTGTGCACGCTGCATAATCCGCATCTGAATAACCTACAAGTTTAAAATTCGAATCTTTGGTATACCAAAGTCCAAGGTTAACAGTGCCGTAGAGATATCGTATAATACGTTTTACAGTAATTAAGTGCGCTTCTCTAGGATCAGATTGATAACGCGCACAGACACAAACACTAAACATAATATCTGGCCTACTTGCAGTAAGATAAAAGAGAGAGCCAATCATACCTCGATATAAAGTTTGATCAACTTTCTTACCTTTCAAGTCTTTGTCGAGTTTGTTGCCGGTAGCCATTGGAGTATCATATGGTTTAGCATTGTCTAGTCTAAATTTCTTGATTAGATCCCTTGTATACTTTGCTTGGTTGATAAATATACCTTCATCCATTTGTTTGATTTGAAGCCCGAGGAAGAAAGTGAGTTCTCCCATCATGCTCATCTCAAACTTGCTCTTCATTAGTTTCTCAAAGCGCTTGCACAACAATTCATTAGTAGAACCAAAAATAATATCATCGACATAAACTTGAACAAGTAATTTATGATCATTATGTTTGGCAATGAAAAGAGTAGTATCGATTTTACCGCGCGTGAAGCCTTTCTCAATGAGAAACTTGGATAGTGTATCATACCATGCTCTTGGTGCTTGCTTTAGCCCATACAAAGCTTTCTGGAGTTTGTAGACATGATTTGGGAATTGAGAATCTTCAAACCCAGGTGGTTGAGCTATGTAGACTTGTTCTTGGAGTTCACCATTTAGAAATGCGCTCTTGACATCCATTTGATATAACTTGAAGTTCTTGTGAGCAGCGTAAGCTAGGAAGATCCTTATAGCTTCAAGTCTTGCCACGGGCGTGAAAGTTTCATCGTAGTAGATTCCTTCTTCTTGCCTATAGCCTTGCACAACCAATCTTTCTTTGTTTCTTGTGATGGTTCTATTTTCGCCCATCTTGTTTCTGAACACCCACTTCGTACCAATCACTCCTTGATCATTTGGTCTTGGAACAAGAGTCCAGACTTTACATCGTTCAAATTGATTGAGTTCTTCTTGCATTGCAACAACCCAACTTGGATCTTGGAGCGCTTCATCAGCCTTCTTAGGTTCAACTTGAGAGATGAATGCAGTGTAAGCATCAAAGTTTGTAGCTCTCCTTGTACGAACCCCAACATGAAGATCACCAATGATGTTAGTGATTGGGTGATCTCTAACTTCACAAATTTCAGGAGGTAAGTTAGGTTGAGTTGTAGAAACTTGAAGGTCTTCAATTGGTATATCTTCACCAGCATCAATATCATTAAAGTAAGGGGGTTGAACTGGATCAGAATTAAAAGAGGGGTTAACACCAGATGCTGCAGTAGATTGATGCACATTAGAAGAATCTCCAGGCGCATTGTTAGGTGCAGGTAAAGCTCTACTTGGTGCGCTATTGATAAGACTTTGTGCAACTGATGTAGATGGATTTCCTTGTGTTGATGCATTCTGATCTTGTGTCTGCGCAGTAGGGAAGTGCGCACCTGTCTCAATAGACTCAACAGAATCATCAGCAACATTAGGAGCCAAATGTGGCTCAAGGAGAGAATGTTCATCGAATGTAACATGTACAGATTCAACTATCACTAATGTAGATCTATTGAAAACACGAAAAGCTTTAGAATGTTTAGCATACCCAACAAACATACCTTCATCGACTTTTGCATCGAATTTACCTCTATGTTCATTTCCGTTGTAGAGGATATAGCATTTGCAACCAAAGATCTTGAAGAAAGAAATGTTGGGAGTTCTACCACGCCAGAGTTCATAAGGGGTCTTGTTATGACGCTTGTTGATGAGGGAACGATTTTGAGTAAAGCATTGTGTGTTGATAGCTTCCTCCCAGAAATACTTAGGCAATTTAGTTTCTGCTATCATCGTCTTCCCTGCTTCTATCAACATTCTATTCTTTCTTTCCACAACTCCATTTTGTTGAGGAACTCCAGCGGTTGAGAAGTTGTGATCTATCCCATGATCGTCGCAATATCGAGAAACACCGTTGTTCTTGAATTCTGTTCCATTATCGGATCGAACACTAAAGATGTCATCTTCTTTTTGGGTTTGGAGCAGTCTAAATAATGAGGTGAGAATATCATAACATTCGTCTTTAGTAATCATTATCTCCACCCATGTGTATCTTGAGAAATCATCCACCACAACTAACGTATACTTGTTTCTTCTTATGCTTGCAGTGGTAACTGGTCCAAAGAGATCAATGTGCAGCAGTTGCAAACATCTAGAAGTTGAGGGATTTGTCTTGCTGGAGAAAGACTGCTTTGATTGTTTGCCTAGTTGACAAGCTGCGCATTTATTGTCATGATGATCAGCAACCTTGGGAAGTCATTTGATAAGATTATCCCTGCTGAGTTTTGATAGACATTTTAAGTTCAAGTGACTCATGCGCTTATGCCATATCCAACTATTTTCGCTCACACTTTTTGCTACAAAACAAAGATTAGTACTAGAGTTCATACTATGGAAATCAATAATGTAAATATTTGTCTTACGATATCCCGTGAGTAAGATAGCTCCAGTTTTGCCATTTTTGATAAGACATTGCGTTGAAGTGAAATGGCATTCTAATCCTTTGTCACAAAATTGAGATATGGATAATAAGTTGTGCTTGAGTCCTTCGACGAGAGAGACTCTTTCTATGCACACTTTGTCTTTCTTGAGCTTTCCATATGCAACAACTTGACCTTTGTTATTATCACCAAATGTAACTGAGGGACCTCTTTCTTCATGAACTTCTTCAAGTAAGGATTCATCTCCAGTCATGTGTCGTGAGAACCCACTGTCGAGAATCCATTCATTCGTTCTAGCTTTAGAAGATCCAGCCATGAAGCGAAGAACCTGAAATATAGACATTTAAGCAGGTCCCCTTTATTTCTTTTGGGTCCTAGAGTTAGCAACTTTTGACAACCCACTCTTGCTTGACCTTAGGATTTTTAAGTCCTTTGGCATTGGGAGTGAATCTCAAAAGGCATTCCACGACCTTGTGTCCAAAACAATTACAAATTGAACAATGATGAAAGCTACCAATCACATGAGTTTTTACAGACTCTTTACTTATCTTTGGGATATCATTCTTCTTTGGGTCAGATGAGCCAGCCTTAACAAAATCTTTCTTTTGAAATTTTGGAGCGCTTTTTCTAGTAGGGCGCATAGGGCTAGGATGCGCATGGCGATAAGGCGCATGGCTACTAGGCGCATAATGCGCACTAGTAGAAGGAGCGCGCTTTGTTTCAAGAATGATTTTGCTAGGAGATGGTTTATCTGTAGCTACTTCATTATCCTTAGCTTTCCGAAATTGTTTCGTTGGGTAGACATAGTGGAATATTTGTCTTTTGACTTTTTCCTGTCCTTTACCCATTGAAATAGAATGTTTTTCCTTGGGAATTTCATAAGTTTGCTGAGGTGTAAATTCACTTTCTCTTTCAGTGCAGACCTCACACTTAAAGTTGTCACTAGTTGATGAGAATCCCAAGCCACTTTTATCACCACAGGCTTTTTGGGACTCAAAGATACTTTCCATAGTGACACGGGAATTGGACCACTCATTTGTAATCTTTTGAAGATCAGTAATTTGAGCGACCAGTTCATCGTTTTGAACTTTAAGCAATGAGTTATGTTCCGTTAGAAAAGTGTTTTTAACAGTAAGAGGAGTCATACTCTTTATCTGCTCCTTAAGGAGGGTGAGTTCAGATTTTAGAAGAGATTTCTCGGTCTTAAGCTGGGAAATTTCTTCACATGATAGTGCTAAAGCTTCCTTCATTTTTTCCAAATTTACTGATTACCTTTTCAGCCTCTTTGAATAACTTTTCTTGCTTTAAAATGTCCTCATCATGATTTATTGAAGGAATAGGTGCAACTAGAGGTCTAACATATTCACTCTTTCTAAGTTTGCTTCTAGCAATCAGATCACATCTAGAAAATAGCAATCCACCATCGATTTGAGCAGGAGTGAGAAATCCTTGTTCAACGAGCTCGCTGATGGTTGGTCCTTTCTTCTTCTTTACTTCTTGAAAACCTGCAGATTTCTTGATAGGTTTATTCAAGGCATTCATATCAGGAACATCTTTGGAGTAGTCATCTTCAGAATCATAAATATCAACTTCATCATCATTTGCCACCAAACAAATGAGCCCATCATCAGAATCTTCATTGCTCTCATCGGAGTCTGTTTCAATCCATGTGTTATGCTCATTTGGTGGTGATTCTTCTTCAGCAACCATTCCCTTGTGACGAGTGAATATGGAAGTATGGCTTCTCTTCTTCTACATGTATTCAAATTTTGGAATTGGGCAGCTTGAAGCAAAGTGTCCTGGTTTCCTACAATTAAAACAAACAAGGTCTTCTTTTCTTTTTGAATCACTGCTCCTCGTGAACTTTGGAGGAGCTCTGCTGGTAGATCCTTGAAATTTGCTGGTTGAGCCGGGTCTTGAGAATTTTCTGAACTTTTGAAATTTCTTCACAAATAAAGCGAAGTCTTCATCATCCATGTCTAAAAGCTCAGAGGTAGAGATTTTGGGATCAGAACTTTTCTCTTCTTGAACCGGCGCAGGCGGATGCGCTTCTTCTCTATGCGCCACCATTGCTATGGATTTTGACTTTCCTTCAGTTTCACTGATTCGTTGAAGTTTGAGCTCATAAACTTTAAGATTTGCATAAAGGTTCCTTAAAGTCCATACATCTAAAGTTCCGGCGTCTTCAAGAGCGCTGGATTTATGAAGATATCTTGAGCCAAAGGCTTGGAGGAAATTTACATTCAAATCTTTGTTGGAAAACTTCATGCCAAGTGAAATACATAGATTGATAATTTCACAGTAGCGTTCATAAGTTTGTCTTAAGGTTTCACTGGGGAGTTGAGAGAAATTGTTGAATCTCTTTTGCACTTCATATTTCTTGTTCTCCTTGCAAACCGTGTCTCCTTCTATATGTTCTTCAATAGCATCCCATAACTCATTTGCGGTAGCACAATGCATGACTTGTTGTTTCATAACCGTGCTTAGAGTGCTTAGAAGAATGTTTCTTGCTTTGCCATCATTTGAAACTCTTCTTATTTCTTCCTCAGTCCATTCTTCCCTTGGTTTTAGAATGGTTGGTTGAGCAGCGTTGGTGCGTGGATTGGGATTCACCTTGACCGGAATGTAAGGTCCATAAACCACAGTGTCATGGATCCTTTCATCAATTGAGGTAAGATGAGTCAAGATGCTGAATTTCCACACGTCAAAATAATCTTCATCAAAGACTGGAACATGCGTGTAGTTAGCAGTTGCCGAAGGTTTTGAGTTTGCCATGTCGAATTGGCACCCAAGCTGTTAAGCTTGAAAAACAAAAAGGTTTTACAAAGGTGTTTTCTCTGATACCACTTGTTGGTCCCAGAAGGGCAACAAGGGTATGAAAAATGCTAGAGGGGGGGTGAATAGCGTTTTAAAAATTCTTTTCAAACCCTTTTGTAAAACAATGGCTAATGCGCACATGTCTTATTTTGGCTAAGTATAGCACGCAACAAGAGTGTGAAATGCACAGCGGAAACTTAAAGCAATCACTTATGCGCAGGGAGAATGCGCAGAAGTGTAAATACGCACGCACTAAGTTTAGCTTAAAGATTGGCGCAAAATGGAACTAAGGAAATAAGCATACAAACACAATTCTATCAAAGCAAGACAATCTACAAAGATCAAATCAAAACAATATATAAGTAAAGCTTAAATGTAGAAAGAGAAGCACAATAGAAAGACAAGCTATTTGGAGAGGTTCGATCGGGAAAAGATCTACGTCCTCTACAAAGATGGTTAGTCTTGGATTTCTAAAGGAGATCTTATTATGTGAGAGAGTTACAAGTTACAACGATTTAGAACAAACTATCTCAAAGATCTATATTCTATGAAAGAACAAATCCTAGACAATAACCGGTGTATCTCTAGAAGTAATATCGATGAGATCGAAACTTCAAGAGGTGTGTGTGTGACAGAATTCTGGGCTCTATGAATTGTATGATGGAGAGTACAAAGAATTATGGTGATACAAAGGCTGTTTAGGATTTGGGCTTGGATGAGTATGAAGGTATGAAGGTTGATCTTGGGAATTCTGGAAATGAGCTAGCAATCTTCAAATCTTCAAAACTTTCTTTTTGAAAGCAAAAGCACAAGCAGCTTGGAAAAGGAGGAAGAGCTGGCTATTTATAGTGGAGCTCCAAGAACTAACCGTTGGGGAGCTTCAGCAAGGACGATGTGCTGTCACAATGTGATTGGTGCACAGCTGTCCTTTATAGCCGTTGGAGACAGCAAGTTGACAGCTTTCAGATATCTTCTAGAAGGGTGACAGTTGTCTTCAATTTGAATTTTCAAACTGAGGCGCGTCTCTCCATCCACGTGTATGCTGAGTGAGCACGTTGTCGATTGTCCACATCAGCACTTTGACCTATACCAAAAAGCGTAGCTTTACCTAACGCTTTCCAAGCTATACAAAGGTGAGGTCAGGAAATAAGAGATTTGACTAAGGTATATCTGCGCTGCGCATGAAAATCATGCGCATAGGTATGCGCAGATAGTGCTGCGCATGAAGGTCATGCAGATCAAACTTAAACATTTGCTCATGAGACCTCAAATCCAAAGCTTCAGCTCTAAACACTAAGCCTAGTCTATAAAGAGGACTTAGCTAAAATTGAAGTTACAAAAATTCTTACATAGGGTCCTAAAGTCCTTAAAATAAACTTAGGTGATGGTATCAATCAATTCTAACATATATAGGAGGGTTAAATAATAAGCATACCCAACACCTTTCTAGCAATCCCGAAGGTCCGACGAATCCGCGCTAGAGATTCGACTTCATTCTTTTAAATATTTGTGAGAATTTGTCATGTTTTCTTAGTTTAGATCTGATTTATGCTCGTTTCATTATGTTTATATGCCTATATTCATATGATTCATAACGTGTTCATCATGTTCTTACTAGAATTATCATGCTCTATGACTAGGGTAGCGATCTTCATGCTTATGTGTTCATTCATACATGTTCATGATATTCTTATTATTATGCTAGATCTACGGCTTATCCTATCCATAACATGCTAGATCTAATATTTTAATCCCTGTTCATATTGTATAGCCGATGATGATCCATGAGATCTAGGAATTACTGTTAGGCCCAATTGGTAGGAAAATAGGCTAGAGGGGGGGGGGGGTGAATAGCCTTTTTAAAACTTTTCGAAGAAACACTTATAAATGCAAAGTCACTTATCAGTTTGCAAACTATTATCAGTAAGCGCAGCGGGTAAAATATGACTTAGTTTTAACTCACACAAAATCAGTGTATAAAAGATTTTCAGAGCTTAGTTTAAACACAAAGTTGTTTCCAGAAGTTCAATGCAGTTTCAAGAGATTGGTCAAAGGAAATAATGATGAATCAGCAAGAACAATAATGATTTGCCGGTGATAGAGTTCCAACCGGCAAGGACAGTAAGTAACAGAAGACACAGAGATTTGGAGAGGTTCACAGTGTAAATACTGCTACGTCCTCTACCAAGTTTGGTCAGAACTTGGATTTGGGTTAAGAGCACTATTAAATATCCCTAGTCTATTACAAGCACGGCTTTGCCGGATACAAAGACTAAATTATAGAGATAGTTAATGAATCGTTAAAACAAATATCTGACCAAGTGTATTTGAGCGGCAAGTTCAAAAGAACTTATCTCACTTAGGTGGGTGTGTGAAAGACTCAAACAACGTATTCCTTAAAATGATCTAGTTCGGGAATACTAACAATGTTGTTGAGTTTGTGCACAAGTGTATGTCCTATTAAATGATCTAATGATTATCTGGACACGGAATGTTTGAGCTTCAATGAATGCTGCAAACAACCAACTCTCTTCAATGCACTAAAATCACCAACCTTCTTCAATGCACTGAGTCCTCTATTTATAGGAGGAGTTAATGTCTTAGCTTGTTGAAGAAGGATAATATTTGAATTTCCAGCTGGGTAGGTGAGGAGCATTTAATACAGTATCCTTGGCATTAATGGCGAAGATACGCGTGCCTGAAAAGTCTGATAGGTAAAGACCCCTTTCTCTCAACCGGTTACCTGCAAAAGCAAGTAGAGACAGAGTATAGCTAAAAGTATCTATTTGTCAGACGGCGTAGTAATCATTACAGAGCAGGTAAACTACTTTATGATAAAACAGCAAGAAAGGACAGGGACAATCAGCAAGGTTGACTTTAAGATGGAGCGATGTAACCTGAATGACAGTACAGACTGTCTTTCTTTATCGGCAAGTTAGGAATGGAGCTGATCGGCAACTTCTTTAATAAGTTGATCGGCAACTTGTGTAGCAATTTGATCGGCAACTTGTCGCATGTTAAGAATAGAGTTGATCGGCAACTTGTTTACTGGTCTGCTGATTTGCTTCCTCTGCTGGTTTGTCTTGTTTTGAAGAGTTGTAATACACCTGTGCTGGTCACAAAGAATCCTAAGGGTACCTAAAAAGGTTCTAATGAAATTGGGGGATCCTAAGTGCAAACATGATTGGGATTAAGTAATTCTATGATCTAGGAATCTATTTGAACAATAATTACTTCTAAACCCTAAACATTAGGTAATTACTCCCATGATCAGTAACTCTCCAATGATAAATATGATGACTACGCATTGATCTTATTAATGGTACAATCATTATTGTAGGATGTGATCATCTTGCATGATTCTTTCTCCTCCCCCTTCATTATGCTTGATCCCGCTTCTTCTCTCTATTTTGATTATGTGCGAACTACGCTGACCTGAGCTTCTCAAACGAGAGGAACGTGGCAATCTTCGGATCCGTTCTCAATCACTAACACACTACTAACATATTCATCATGATAGAAAGTCCTATCTATTGGGCGATAGGAGTGATAACTTGATATTCTTCTCTTATTGTAACTTGACCCCCGAACCCTATCTGTTAGCTTTTCTCAATGTTTTAGCTCGATAAAACAACGTGGCGACTCTTAATAAGGTTAAATGCCAATTTGAATATCTTAATCCTATAGAAAAGATAAATAAAAATAAATAAAATAAAGACTTCCCGTGCGTTGCCCGCATGACAGAAAGGGGTATTCACAGGGCGGAGCTTTTGTCTTGGTCCAGTTGACTTTGAGAATGCCTGGACTTTGTTCCTGTGTGATTTCTTCTTTTAACAAGGTCCGGTTGAGGTATTTCAGAAATGGAATGCGGGCGCCCCTGCTTGTAATTGTGGGATGCGCACGCTTCCCATATGGGTGGCGGGAGGCGCCGCTTCTAGGGAGCGAATTATGGGGCTTGACATTTGCTGGCCAAAACATCCCCAACAGCTATAATATCAACCTCTGTTCGATACCATTCTTCCAATAGCTCTTTTCTACCATTCTTGAATACTCTTTTCTTGCTTGATTTTGCTTGTAATCCACATTTTCCATGGCTTCCAATTCTTTCATACTTGATGCCAAGGTTATTGGTGACTATTAGAAGGACTTGTCGACCTTCGTGTATTCTTTCGAGACTCATCTCAAGAAGGCTTTTGTCAAAGATTTTGGATTCCGAATTCTCTTCACACTACGAACGTTGAAGCCGGATTGGGATTTGTTGAAGGCCGCTGCATCCTTTTGGGATTGTGATAGCCACACCTTTAAATTTTTGGCAAATGAAATGGTGCCGACTGTTGATGATTTTGGTGCCATTCTTGGCATGCCATTGGCGGGTCAGATTTTCATCCCCAAATACCATCGAGGTACGATTGACTCCTTGTCCGATTTGTTAAACCTTCCTGTTGGGGATATGAGGAAAATGTTGCATGGTACCGTGGTTGACATAACCAAGTTGCCGATGTTCTTCAGTCTGCATTCGGAGGATACAGTGATTCAATCCTTTAAGAGGAATGCCTTGGCAGCATGTCTTTTCAGCGAAGTTCTATTTATTACGCCTTTTAGTACTGCGGATGCGCAATTGGCTGAGATTGTCTTGCAGGCAAAAGAGCAGCAGTTCAGCATAATCCCTCTTGTGGTGGGGGAAACCCTACACGGTCTGGATGAGTTGCATCAGACGGGTGAGATGCGTCGGGGAAGCCCCTTGCTTTTGACCATATGGCTTCGGGAGCATTTTAGGATTTATTCTCCAGAGGGTGATCTGTCTCCTTTCGATGTTCATAAGAGAAAACTGCTGATCCGAGACTTAGCCGAGGATGGTTGGAAGAAATTCTTTGCTTCTCGGGCATCGGCCGACATTGAGTGGTGCCCTCCCTCTTGGGGACTTCGACCTTTTATGGAGTGGACCTTGGGTTTTAGGCATGGTGCTATCCGTTACAGCCAAAGCGGGAAGCGCGCGGGTCCGGCCTATTGGACCAAACGCGCGCGCGACCCATTGACGGTGCCGGAAGCGCCCGCGGGCTAAAACGACAGAATGACAGAAATGACTCTAAAAGTTAACTCTGTTATGCAGTTTAGTCCAAAACTAATGGAATCAGTTAGGAACTTAACGGAAATAACAGAAATTAACAAAAACAAGTTAAATAAAAATACTATGTATGCAATCGGGGTGAGAGGTCCAAGGCGGGGTGTCTACAGTACCCAATTCCGAATTTGTTCTTGACAAATGGGACCTCCACGGGTTGTATTCTCCCTTATTGGTGCTTCCCTAGGCCTAAACTGGGGAAGTAGTTCATATTCCTCATCATGCGGAGGACTTTGTGGTTGCCGAGGGTCCATGGTCCGTTTCCCCCTTCTTTGTCGATGGCGTTGATTTAGACACCAGAGAGGGTGGAGTCTTCTAACCCATGCTAAACTTTGCCGAGGGTCCATGGTCCGTTTCAGAACTTGACACACTGATGGAGAGTTGAAGGTACGACATTAGAACTGTGTATCCATGGTTGGCCCAAGAGCAAATTAAATGAGGAGGGGAAATCAAGCACTTGAAACGGGACGAACATAACCATGCTCCCAAATTCAATGTCCACTTCCACCATACCCATGACTCTGCGGACAGTGCTGTCGTAACCTCGGATTACTTGAGTAGAAGGCTTTAGATCTGAACTTTTAAGCCCTAGTGTCGCGACCCCGAACCCCGCGGGCCCGAGATCGCGAGCTAGACGTCGACTTAAACAATAAACTCTAAAATAATGGAGATAAAAATTTCCTTTTATACCAAAAGAGGATAACGCAAAGTTTTGGAAAACAATTTAACGACGACAATGTACTAGTGTAAGACCCATAAGCTCACACTACAAAATAATAAAATATACAAATCTTAGTGACGTCAAAGTGTGGTACAACTATCCCCAAAGGAGTTACACATTTATATAATGTAAACCCACCAATATACACTTGCCCCAAAAGCTCAACCCTCGCGACGTCCTGTCTCGTGATCAGCGAGTCTAATCCTTTCCACCTGGGGGGGGGGTTAAGGAAAAACAAAGACAAAGGAAAAGGGGGTGAGATAAATCTCAATAAGTTACTAATGCAACTACATGACATGCTATGATGCAATAATCCATAATAAATCACATAACACATAGCAATTATCATATGTCAGATAGCAGCGGAAATAAACACATAACAAAGGATATAGCCAAGGTTTTCCAACTGATAGAACCAAATAAAGGTCGCTGCGCAGCTTCAATAATCAAGAAATCATCATCTTCATAATAGCATGAAAGCTGAAGAGAAATCCCCGGTACCGGATCCAATAACAAAGTAATGTGCCACAAAGGGCGGGAGCCATGCCACAAAGTCATGCTCCAAACGACTCAACCAAGGCCGATCTGGAAGAGGAAAATAAGGGCAAAACAATGGTCGACACCATAATGGACTTGGCCGGTGCCATCACAATATCTCACATCGCCCGACACAACCACAAATACCAGCTGAGCTTTCAAATAAATGCTAAGTAATAAATACTAGCTTGATTAAACAACTTAGGGTTCCAAAGTAGGGAACCATACAAAGTGATCACTAACAAGATGGAATGAACCAACAACACACCAGTAAGGAGTTCCAATAAACTCAACCATGATAACACAATTCCCATATCACGTTCAATCATAAAGGATCTAGTTAACTCAAGGACACAACCAAAAATACTCACTCATCTCGAAGAGCTCAAGGAGAGCTTTAAAACGATAATTCATACGCCTAAAACGGATTCCGGATGAACAAGATATGGCCCTCGAAAGATTGGACAAAAAGGGAAATAAATTTCACAACAGGGGAGAGGGTGCGCGCGCCTCCTATGGGAGGGTACGCGCGCCTCCTAGATCAGAAGGGGAAATAAAGATTGGAGGAGGGGAGGGTGCGCGCGCCTCCATCCAACAGAAGGTTTTTGTTCGAGAGGGGCATAAGGGTGCGCGCGCCTCCTTGCCCGGAAAGGCAAATTCCAGCCAAAAAATCTGGGTTTCTACCATTAACAACCCAAATCAAAAACAAACCCAAAATCCAACACTCTTAACTAGCATACTAAGGTACTAGACCAACTTATAGGTCTAAAAGAACTCATATAACAACATTTAACAACCAAAATCAAGATCAAATCCCAACATTCATAAAATCACCATTTTTGACCAAAACTCAAATAAATTCCAAATAAATTCTAAACTCAACCCAACTTCAAATATAACAACTCAAGCATTATATAACCATAATATGAACACTTTAGCATAAAAATGGGGGAAAAGCAACTTACTTGAATTTTCTCAAAGTTGACGGATTTCAAATATTTTTGGCTTCCTACGATCCTATCGACGATCTAAACAAGATTCATGTTTTAAGAAATGAGAAATAACAAGAAGAAGATGAAGAAAATGAAGAGAGAAGGAAGAGAAGAAAAACATACCATAAACAAGGAGAGAGAGAGAGAGTTTGCTGGGAGAGTGAGGGAGAAGGTGAGGGTGAAAGAGTAGGGAGGTGAGGGAGAAGAGAGGGAGTAGGGAGAATTATTTGAAATGTTACACTAAGACCCCTCCCTTACTACCCCCTTTACTAATAAACTCCCCACTAACAAATAAGACTCAACTCTTCAATACTAGCACAAATGGCCCAAATAAAATGCTAGGCATAATTTAATATAACACATAAAATGCACACATAAATTATTAATTAAATAATAATTTAAATAAATAAATAAGCAAATAAATAAATAATAATTATTTATTACTAATAAAATAGAGCCTAGATTTCGGGTCGTGACATTCACTGCCCCTTAAAGAAAATTCGACCCGAATTTTAACGGGACTTACCCGAATTAAAAAGCCACGGATATCTACGCTCCATCTCCTCTCGAAGCTCCTAAGTCGACTCCTCGATATTATGATTCTTCCAAAGGACTCTAACCAACGCAATGCTTTTGTTCCTCAACTCTTGGACTTTGGCATCTAAAATCCGAACCGGTCGTTCCTCGTAAGTCATATCTGGCTCGATATCCTCCGGTACCCTCGGTAACACGTGAGATGGATCATGAACATACTTCCGAAGCATAGAAACGTGAAAAACATTATGTAACCGGTCCAAAGATGGCGGTAACGCAAGACGATACGCTAGAAGTCCAACCTTTCCCAAAATCTCAAACGGGCCAATAAACCTCGGAGCCAATTTACCTTTCTTCCCAAACCTACGAATACCCACCTTTGGAGATACTTTCAAGAACACAAAATCACCGGTCTGAAAACTAAGATCTCGCATTCGGTTATCTGCATCGCTCTTATGTCGACTCTGGGCTGTTTTCAATCGATCCCGGATAACCCTGACTTTCTCAACCGAATCCCGAAGCAAATCAATACCTAAAACTTTCGCTTCACCGACCTCGTTCCAATAAATAGGCGATCTACACTTTCTTCCATACAAGGCCTCATACGGTGCCATCTCGATACTAGCCTGATAATTGTTGTTGTAAGAAAATTCCACTAACTGTAAATGTCTATCCCAAGAATCGAAAAAGTCTATCGAACAAGCTCGCAACATATCCTCCAAAATCTGAATAGTCCTCTCGGATTGACCGTCGGTCTGAGGGTGAAAAGCTGTACTAAAACGCAAATCTGTACCCAAAGCTTCTTGAAATGCCTTCCAGAATCTAGAAGTAAACCTCTGGTCTCGATCTGACACGATGCTAACCGGAATCCCATGTAATCTAACAATCTCATCCATATAAAGGGTCGCAAGCTTCTCCATCGAATATCTGATGTCAATAGGAAAGAAATGGGATCTCTTGGTCAATCTATCCACTATTACCCAAACACTGTCATACTTCCTACAGGTACGAGGTAGTCCCGTAACGAAATCCATAGTCACATGCTCCCATTTCCACTCGGGAATCTCTAACGGCTGAAGTAGTCCCGCTTGTCTCTGATGCTCGGCTTTGACCTGCTGACAAGTTAAACATTTCGAAACATACTCGGCTATTTCCCTCTTCATGTTATTCCACCAAAATGTTGTTTCAAATTTTGATACATATTCGTACTACCCGGATGAATAGTATATCTCGATTTGTGACCCTCATCTAAAACTTGCCTCTTTATTCCACCAACATCGGGTACACACAAACGATCACGGAAAGTCAACACCCCATTCGAACTCACAGAAAAATCCTCAAAGTTCTTCTCTTTCAATTTACCCATTATCTTCACCAACTCGGGATCTTCTTTCTGAGCTTCCTTTATCCTCTGAATTAGGGTCGGAGATACCCTAATATTCGCAAAAATAGCCCCATGTCTCGATTCACGAGGAGACTGTTAGGTTTATTCCGCAAGTGCACGGGTGTATGTAGTATAGATAGTGCAAGAGCGAGTCGATCCCACGAGGACAACTTTACTTACAAAATATCTTTGCTTAGAATAAGAAAATAAAGAAAAGAAAATGATTGGGGGTTATAAAATTGTTTGTCACTAAACTAGAAATGAAATTGCAATTACTATAACTTAGATAAAAACTCTTATATTTTAAGGAATCCTCGGGATTGGAACATCAACAACATATATTCATCAACTATCCATGCTCTATTTAGATTAAAGTTTCATTTTAAAACAAGGATGTTATGCTTGGCCTACACTACTTCTCACGATCAAGCAAATAGCGTTTGTATTCTCATACTAATTATGCCCTATCTCTCGATGGCCCATAATTAGTAAGAATCCATTAAGTTTTCTTTAATGAAAATCAGCATACTTTCCACTCAAGGAGCATCCCTAAGCCATTACACTACTCTCGTGAGTAATGAACTTAGTTCTGACTATATGGATCCGCTAATCAAGGTTCTCCGATCAGTACTTCCCTTGATTAACTAAGATTCATACAAATCATGGACGTCATCATGGTTGTAGGCGTTAGAGTTTGATATAGTAGAATTGTTTAAGATGAAGAGAAGAATTTCAGAGCATGACTACTTAATAAACATGAATGTTATTGAGTTTCCAACCCCAAGAAAATGGGGGATTACTCACAAGCCATATAAATAACAACAAGAATAAGATAAAGAAGAAAAGATAGAAGAAAAGATACTTATTCCGAATTGAAATGAAGATAAAAGACTTGAAAAGAACCTCTGAATACTATTGATGAAGAACTCAGAATATTGCTTAAGAAAAGTTGAATATCTTTCACAAATTCTGAGAATTTATTGATGTTTGAGAGTACAAATTTCACTATAGTAAGTTTACAATATTTCTAGATATCTAAAACACTGATTTCTACTTCTATATATAAGCTTTGGAGGAGGGGAGGCAATCTTTCCCGGATGGGTGCTTGGAGAGGTCTTCATTTGAAAAGGCACCTTTTGCTGATTCAGGGGGTGCTCGGCCGAGTCAAGGAAAAGTGCTCGGCCGAGCAAGCCTTTGAAAATAAATCTGCCTTTCTGATTCCTTATGCTCGGCCGAGTCAAGGGTACTGCTCGGCCGAGCAGACCTTGCTTTGACTGGACTTTTGACTTTTAATGGACTAGCTTATTTCCTTCTTTTCCAAGCGTTCTTCCTTCACAAAGATGATGCCTTAGCTCCCTTTTTCCTCAAGAATGTACTAAAAACCTGTTTGCGTCATAAAAACATTCTCCAAGTACATTATATCAAATAAAGAGTAGAAAATAAGTAATTTAAGTGGAATAAAAGCTAATAAACTATATTTTTAGACCTTAAATGACTATAAAATAGTCACTTATCAAACTCCCCCACACTATAATCTTTGCTTGTCCTCGAGCAAGTTAAATTTTCAAAAAGAGAGGAGTGCAAATGACACTAGTAGAAAAACAAGAAAGGTCTTCAATGCTCCCTCAGAATATTGTTATATAATATTACCTTTATAAAATTTCTTCCTTTTAAGTTTTTCATCCCAAAGATATTTGTAAAGAAGAAGGTAGGATGATATTGAAGTGCAAATAGAAAAGTTTGAATGTTAATATAACATGAATAAATGCCATTGAATAAGAGCATATAGAGATAACCAAATGAATTTGTGGGGCATAAGTATGAATTAAGAATTATATTCACTCTTTCAGAATGCTTTGTGAATAAATTTTTCATGCTTGAATATACATTTCTTAAACTATGATCTTTATTGTTTAACAAAGATGTCCATATGTCGTTATGCATTTTGAATCACAAAAATTGATGAAAGGCGAAGGATGATAGTGGAATAAGGTTCAAGATTTGATTAGTTAGACGTGGCAATTGAGTTTCTTGCTTCTAAATTGTCACACTCTATAATGATATATTCATTTAGATATTTGAATGGACAATCAAAAGAAGAATAAATTGATTAATTAGCCTCTTAAAAGTGGGAATGGAAAGATGGATTAAAGCGAAAATTTTTGTGATTCATAAGCATAACAAGGATGAAAAACCTTTGAAAAAGAGTAGAAATGAAAGTTTTTGAGATGCATATAGAAAAATGTTTTAAAAGTTTCACAAGTATGTTGTATCCAAACTTAATGCCACAAACTCATTAATAATGTAATGCTTCTATTCAATAAGATTTAAAAGTTCATATTAATTTTGAAAATTTTCCATATATAATCCAATACAATCCTATGTTGTTATTATCAAATTTCTTAATAAGTAAAAGTTAGAAGGAAAAAGTTTTACATAGGCAAATGATAATAAAGATAACATTCTCATCAACGGGAGCATTGGCTAAATATTTTATTTTTTTTTTTTTTTTTTTTTTTGAAAAATCGGGAACATTGCCCTTACATTTTCTTTGAAAAGAAAAACATAGAAAGAAGAAAAAGAAATTTAGAAAGAAAAGAAATAAAAAAAAAAAAGATAGATACTACTCCCCCACACTTAAATGAAACATTGTCCCTAATGTTTGAAAAGTAGGAATGAAAATTGGGACAAGAATAATTTAAAGGAGAGGGAGAAAGAGGTACCGACTAGAATGGTGGCGGTGGTGGCGGTGGTTGCTGATTTGGAGGCCTGAAATTCATCCAAAAGAGATGGTTGATACTACCCCTATAGGGTCACCAACCATATAATGCTTTAGTCTTTGCCCGTTGACCTTAAATTCACCTTTTTGCTCGTTCCAAATATTGATGGCTCCGTAAGGATATACTCTCCGGACTTGGAAAGGACCTGACCACCTAGACTTCAATTTTCCCGGAAAAAGCTTTAGCCGAGAATTGTAGAGCAAAACCATATCCCCTTCCTTGAATTCTTTCCGTATGATATGACTGTCGTGCCATTTCTTTGTTTTCTCTTTATATAACTTGGCACTCTCGTATGCATCATAACGAAGTTCATCAAGCTCTTGCAATTGTAATCTTCGCTTTTCACCGGCGTTTACCAAGTCATAGTTCAGTGCTTTAATTGCCCAATATGCCTTGTGCTCAAGTTCTACGGGTAAATGACACGGCTTCCCATATACCAAACGGAAAGGTGTGGTTCCGATGGGTGTTTTGAAAGCGGTGCGATAAGCCCATAAAGCGTCATTCAACTTGATTGACCAATCCTTCCTTGAGACTGTAACTGTCTTTTCAAGGATCCACTTAAGTTCCCGGTTCAACACTTCCACTTGACCGCTAGTTTGAGGGTGATATCCGGTGCCTGTTTTATGATGGACACCATATTTCTTTAGAAGAGCCTCAAATTGACGGTGTGAGAAGTGAGAACCGCCGTCGCTTATGACCACCCTTGGTACCCCAAACCTTGGAAAGATGATGTTCTTGAAGAGTTTCATGACAACCTTTGAGTCGTTTGTTGGAGATGCTATGGCTTCTACCCATTTGGACACATAGTCCACTGCTACAAGAATATATTTGTTATTGTAGGATGATGGAAATGGTCCCATGAAATCTATGCCCCAAACATCAAAAATCTCGACCTCTAGGATGTTGTTAAAAGGCATTTCATTCCTCCTTGAGATGTTGCCGGTACGTTGGCAACGATCACAAGTAAGAACAAAATTTCGAGAATCTTTAAATAGAGTCGGCCAATAGAAACCTGATTGAAGAACCTTGGTGGCGGTTTTGAACGAACTTGCATGCCCACCATAAGGAGAAGAATGACAATGATGAAGGATGTCATTTATCTCCTCATTAGGCACACATCGCCTAATGATTCCATCTGCGCAATGTTTGAAGAGGAGGGGGTCTTCCCAAAAATAGTTTTTGATTTCGGAAAAGAATTTCTTCCTTTGTTGGTAATTCATTTCCGGGGGAATAATTTTGCAAGCCAAATAATTAACAATGTCCGCAAACCAAGGGGTATCGACATTGTTAACGGCTAGTAAATATTCATCTGGGAATGAATCGTCAATAGGGAGATTTTCTTTATCGGAGTCAATAATATTTTTGGGGAGACGAGATAAATGATCCGCTACCAAGTTTTCCGTCCCCTTCTTATCACGGATCTCCAAGTCAAACTCTTGGAGAAAAAGGATCCATCTTATGAGTCTTGGTTTGGCATCCTTTTTCGCCAATAGGTATCTTATTGCTGCGTGATCCGTGTATATAATCACTTTCGATCCCACCAAATACGACCGGAATTTGTCTATTGCAAATACCACGGCCAATAACTCTTTTTCTGTGGTGGCATAATTTACTTGTGCTTCATCTAGTGTCCGACTTGCATAATAAATGGCATGTAATTTCTTGTCCTTCCGCTGTCCCAAAACTGCTCCTACTGCATAGTCACTTGCATCGCACATAATCTCAAAAGGGAGATCCCAATCGGGTGGTTGGACAATAGGAGCGGACACCAATTCCTTTTTTAACCTGTCAAAAGCCTCAAGACAAGAATTGTCGAACAAAAATGGAGCATCTTTTAAAAGTAGATTGGTTAAAGGTTTAGAAATTTTAGAAAAATCTTTTATAAATCTCCTGTAAAAACCGGCATGGCCTAAAAAGCTTCTCACACCCTTTACATTGGTGGGTGGAGGTAATTTTTCAATGACTTCAACCTTTTCCCTATCTACTTCAATCCCTTTTTCGGACACCATGTGTCCAAGAACAATTCCTTCATTGACCATGAAATGGCATTTTTCCCAATTAAGAACAAGGTTTACCTCTTCACATCTTTGTAAAACTTTAGATAAATTTTTTAAACATTCATCGTAGGAGGAACCATAAACTGAAAAATCGTCCATAAAGACTTCCATTATATTTTCTATAAAATATGAAAATATTGCCATCATGCAACGTTGAAAGGTGGCGGGAGCATTACAGAGTCCAAATGGCATTCTCCTATAAGCGAAGGTACCATAAGGACAAGTAAAAGTTGTTTTTTCTTGGTCATCCGGATGTATGGGAATTTGAAAAAATCCGGAGTAACCATCTAAGTAACAAAAATGCGAATGCTTCACTAACCTTTCAAGCATTTGGTCAATGAAAGGTAAAGGAAAATGATCTTTTCAGGTGGCTTTGTTTAATTTTCTGTAATCTATACACATTCGCCATCCCGTGACGGTCCTAGTAGGGATTAATTTATCCTTATCATTTTTTATTACCGTTATTCCTCCTTTTTTAGGGACAACTTGCACGGGGCTTACCCATTTACTATCCAAGATTGGATAAATAATGCCCGCATCAAGTAACTTAAGGACTTCTTTCTTCACGACCTCTTTCATATTAGGATTTAATCTTCTTTGATGTTCTATGGAGGGTTTATGGTCCTCCTCTAAATCAATCCTATGCATACAAATCTTAGGGTGAATCCCTTGTAAATCATCAATTGTATATCTAATAGATTTTTGATGTATTCTAAGTTCTCTTAATAACTTTTCGGTCTCAAGAGGACTTAGACTCGCGTTAATAATTACTGGATAAGTAGAATTAGGTCCAAGAAATTCATACCTTAGATTCGAAGGGAGAGGTTTTAATTCAACTTGAGGTGCCTTATATACCTCATTGTTCGAAGGCTCCGCTTTAGCTTCTAACTTTTCAAATGTAATGCTTCCTTTCTTTGCTGCAGCGTTAGCATCAAGATACATAGCATAATTTGAAGCTTCAACATCGCTATCAAAGAATTTCTCATCTACAAGACATCTTTCAAGCGGGTCTTTAGATTGAGGTTTTTCAAACTCCTTGCTTAAGGATTCCAGCATGTTAATATTGTAAGGGTTCTCAAGATTGGGGTTTTTCATTAATTTTGTCAAATTAAATTCTACCTTCTCATTCTCTACGTTTAAAGAAAGGTTACCATTTCTAACATCTATAATTGCCCCAGCTGTGGCAAGGAATGGTCTACCTAATATAATAGGAATGTGATGGTCCTCTTCCATCTCAAGAACAACAAAATCAACAGGGATGATTAATTTCCCGATTTTACAAGGGACATCTTCCATAATCCCTATTGGATACTTGATTGAGCGATCCGCTAATTGTAATGATATGGTGGTGGGTTTGAGTTCCCCGACACCTATTTTCTTACTAACCGAAAGCGGAATGAGGCTTACACTAGCCCCAAGATCAAGCATAGCATTATCTACATCAAATTTCCCTATATTGCAAGGAATAGAAAAAGTGCCGGGATCTTTTAATTTGGGAGGCAATTTCCTTTGCAAAACAGCACTTACTTCTTCATTTAATGCAACTGTCTCATATTCCTCTAGTTTCCTTTTATTTGAAAGAATATCTTTTAAAAACTTAGCATAAGAGGGCATTTGTTGCAAAGCATCCGTAAAAGGGACATTGATGTAAATAGATTTTAAAACTTCTAAAAATTTTGCAAATTGTTTATCAAGTTTTGCCTTTACCAACCTTTGGGGGTAGGGTATTGGTGGGTCAAACTTTCTAGAAACTTTAGGGGATTCCGTCCCCTTTTCTACTTTTTCATTAGTCTCAACCAACGGTGGGGTTGGACTAACGTTCTCCTCATTAGATTTGATGATTTCTTTAGGAGGGGGATCTATTAGTTCTTTTCCACTCCTATGTACTATCGCCTTAGCATCAAAAACGTGTTGTTTCTCTAGCATTTTATTATGGGCGGCTAGACTATCAAACCTATTATTCAAAACTTTAAAGTTTTCCCTAAATTCATTATTAATCTTCTCCTGATTTTTATTATTTTCGACCATATAGTCTATAAGAAGATCTAATTTAGATTTAGGGGGAGGGAAAGAATTATTGTTGAAATTCTTGGGTACAAATCCCGGTGGTGTGAGGAAGGTTGTGGGTTTAAAACATTATTACTTCTATAGGAAAAATTGGGGTGATTCTTCCATTCGGAATTGTATGTGTTAGAATACATACCCCCTCTTTGTCCATTAGAATTAACAAAATTGACTTGTTCACTAGAATTAGTGTCAAGCAAATCAAAACTTTCGCTACTATGTGAGTTTGACCCACATAGTTCACAAATAACGTTAACGTTAGCCATAGAATTTGTATTCAAGTTATCAATCTTCTTAAAAAGCAAATCAAATTTCGAAGATAGAAGAGTAACAACATCAACATTAAACTTACCTGCTGTTCCTTGCGGTTGGTCCCTTTCATTAGACCATTGGTAGTGGTTCAAGGCGATGCTCTCGATCAAGTCATATGCCTCATCCACTCCTTTGTTCATTAATGCTCCTCCCGCGGCAGCATCGATGGTCTCTCTAGTCTTGAATGTGAGACCATTGTAGAAGGTGTGCACTATCAACCATTTTTCAAGCCCGTGGTGTGGACACATCCTTAAAAGCTCCTTGAAGCGTTCCCAAGCATCATATAACGACTCATCTCCATTTTGACTGAAATTTGTTATCTTGGTCCGGATCTGAGCGGTCTTGGATGGTGGGAAGAAGCGTCCAAGAAAAGATTCTTGAACTTGGTCCCATGTTGTTAATGAATTGTGGGGGACCGCGTTCAACCATTGTTTCACCTTATCCCTTAGTGAGAATGGGAAAAGGCACATCCGAATAGCTTCCGGAGTGACACCTATGATTCGGGTGGTGTCACAATATTCCAAGAAGGATTGGATGTGAAGGTGGGGATCTTCAAGTGCCGAGCCACCGAATTGGTTATTCATAACCATGTGCAAAAGTTGTGGCTTGATCTCAAAGTGGGCTGCGTCGGAATTTGGCACCATAATTGGTGTCCAGTTCCCGGGGTACTTGGGTTAACAAACTCCCGAAGGGTTCTAGGTGGTGGCGTGGCAGGTATTCCGTCACCGTATCCATTTTGGTCACCATTTTGTGCCATTTCTGCTTCTAGGAATTCTCTAAATCTTCTTAACCTTTCGTGAAAGGTCCTTTCTGGCTCCGGATCAAACTCTTCAAGAGGCTTCCGGGCTCTTTTCATATACTCCGAGAGTACCTAAATGAAAAAAAATTTAAAGACACAAATTCTTTGACGGGATGTTAGATAATCAAAAATAAAACTAAAAACTAAAAACAGAAAGCAAAAGAAAATTTTTGAAAGTAAACCGTTGTCCCCGGCAACGGCGCCAAAAACTTGTTAGGTTTATTCCGCAAGTGAACGGGTGTATGTAGTATAGATAGTGCAAGAGCGAGTCGATCCCACGAGGACAACTTTACTTACAAAATATCTTTGCTTAGAATAAGAAAATAAAGAAAAGAAAATGATTGGGGGTTATAAAATTGTTTGTCACTAAACTAGAAATGAAATTGCAATTACTATAACTTATAGATAAAAACTCTTATATTTTAAGGAATCCTCGGGATTGGAACATCAACAACATATATTCATCAACTATCCATGCTCTATTTAGATTAAAGTTTCATTTTAAAACAAGGATGTTATGCTTGGCCTACACTACTTCTCACGATCAAGCAAATAGCGTTTGTATTCTCATACTAATTATGCCCTATCTCTCGATGGCCCATAATTAGTAAGAATCCATTAAGTTTTCTTTTATGAAAATCAGCATACTTTCCACTCAAGGAGCATCCCTAAGCCATTACACTACTCTCGTGAGTAATGAACTTAGTTCTGACTATATGGATCCGCTAATCAAGGTTCTCCGATCAGTACTTCCCTTGATTAACTAAGATTCATACAAATCATGGACGTCATCATGGTTGTAGGCGTTAGAGTTTGATATAGTAGAATTGTTTAAGATGAAGAGAAGAATTTCAGAGCATGACTACTTAATAAACATGAATGTTATTGAGTTTCCAACCCCAAGAAAATGGGGGATTACTCACAAGCCATATAAATAAAAACAAGAATAAGATAAAGAAGAAAAGATAGAAGAAGAGATACTTATTCCGAATTGAAATGAAGATAAAAGACTTGAAAAGAACCTCTGAATACTATTGATGAAGAACTCAGAATATTGCTTAAGAAAAGTTGAATATCTTTCACAAATTCTGAGAATTTATTGAGGTTTGAGAGTACAAATTTCACTATAGTAAGTTTACAATATTTCTAGATATCTAAAACACTGATTTCTACTTCTATATATAAGCTTTGGAGGAGGGGAGGCAATCTTTCCCGGATGGGTGCTTGGAGAGGTCTTCATTTGAAAAGGCACCTTTTGCTGATTCAGGGGGTGCTCGGCCGAGTCAAGGAAAAGTGCTCGGCCGAGCAAGCCTTTGAAAATAAATCTGCCTTTCTGATTCCTTATGCTCGGCCGAGTCAAGGGTACTGCTCGGCCGAGCAGACCTTGCTTTGACTGGACTTTTGACTTTTAATGGACTAGCTTATTTCCTTCTTTTCCAAGCGTTCTTCCTTCACAAAGATGATGCCTTAGCTCCCTTTTTCCTCAAGAATGTACTAAAAACCTGTTTGCGTCATAAAAACATTCTCCAAGTGCATTATATCAAATAAAGAGTAGAAAATAAGTAATTTAAGTGGAATAAAAGCTAATAAACTATATTTTTAGACCTTAAATGACTATAAAATAGTCATTTATCAAAGACCAATCTCGAACATCCTCAAGCATTTTCCACTCACGGGCCATCATCGAAGCCACATAAGATTTTCTACTAATCGCATCTGCTACCACATTCGCCTTCCCCGGATGATAAGAAATCGTACAATCATAATCCTTCAATAATTCCATCCATCGGCGTTGCCTATTATTCAACTCTTTCTGGGAGAAAAGGTATTTCAAACTCTTGTGATCGGTAAAAAATTCAAACTTCGCCCCATAAAGGTAGTGCTTCCATTTGTGCAACGCAAAGACTATCGCCGCCAACTCCATATCATGAGTCGGGTAATTCTGTTCACTAGGGGTCAACTTCCTCGAAGCATAGGCAATCACTTTTCTGTTCTGCATCAACACACAACCCAAACCCTCTTTCGAAGCATCACTGAAAATCACTAAATCGTCATTTCCGTTCGACAAGGTCAAAATCGGTGCGGTAGTCAACCTCTTCTTCAATTCCTCAAAGCTACTTTGGCATTTTTCACTCCACACAAACGGTACATCCTTCCGGGTCAACTGAGTCATCGGAGTAGCAATCCTCGAAAACCCCTCAATAAATCTTCCGTAATACCCGGTCAAACCCAGAAAGCTACGAATCTCGGTCACTGACTCGGGTCTCTTCCAATCCACTATGGCTTCAATCTTTGAAGGATCCACCGAAATCCCATCTTTAGAAACCACATGGCCCAGAAAAAAACCTTCTCGAGCCAAAAATCGCATTTACTAAACTTCGCAAATAATTTCTCCCTCGCAAGAACGGATAAAACTGTCCTCAAGTGCTGCTCGTGCTCCTCTCGGGATTTAGAGTAGACGAGTATATCATCAATAAAGACCACCACGAACGAATCAAGATAAGGATGGAAAACCCGATTCATCAAATCCATAAACACGGTCGGCGCGTTAGTCAACCCGAACGGCATAACCAAGAATTCATAATGACCATACCGAGTGCGAAAGGCAGTCTTCTGAATATCCTCAGATCGAATCTTCAACTGATGGTACCCACTCCTCAAATCAAGTTTAGAAAACACAACTGAGCCTTGAAGCTGATCAAACAAATCATCAATGTGAGGTAGAGGATACTTGTTCTTCACTGTAACCTGATTCAACTTTCGGTAATCGATACACAATCTCAGAGAACCATCTTTCTTCCGCACAAACAAAACCGGTGCTCCCCACAGGGAAACACTAGGGCGGATAAACCCTCGATCAAGCAACTCTTGTAGCTGAACCTTTAACTACTTCAACTCTACAGGAGCTAACCTATACGGTGCCTTTGAAATCGGAGCCGTACCCGGTAAAAGATCTATACAAAATTCTATCTCACGATCTGGAGGCATATCATATTCAGAAGAAAAAACATCGGGAAATTCTCTAACTACCCGAACACTCTCTAAACTAGGGGATTCTTTCCTAGTATCAAGAACACTAGCCAAATACCCCTCACAACCACGGTGCAATAATTTTCTCGCTTTCACATAAGAAATGATACGAAAATTTCTACCAAAAGGCATAGCCTCAAAAGTTAACTTAGGCACATCAGGGATGGAAAAATTAACGACCTTTCTACGACAGTCGACAGAAGCATGAAACTTGCTCAACCAATCCATACCCAAAATAACATCAAAGTCCTGAATAGGAAGGACTACCAAGTCTGCACACAAGTCATGACCACATATAAGCACGTCACAAGCACGGAAGACTCTATCGGTCACCAAACATTCTCCTATAGGGGTCGACACCTATAGCACATAGGGCAAAGACTCAGATGCAGCATTTAGTAAAGAAGCAAATTGCACAGAAATGTATGAATGAGATGATCCTGGATCTACTAACGCTCGTGCGCTCACACTAGATATAGAAATAATACCTCCAATAACTGTGGGATCATCTGTGGCTTGTTGTTGATTCATTGCAAACACTTTCCCTTGGACCTTGGGCTTTCCCGTAGCGTCCCTTTTCTGACCCTGAGGAGCCCCAGCTCCTATCCCAGTCGGTTGAATTCTATTCCTCGGACAATCCCTCACATAATGCCCCATTTGGCCATAATTGGTACACCTTCCCTGTTTCTTCCAACACCGGTCCTCTGAATGACCTTCCCTTTGACAAAACGAACAAAGTCTCCTGTTTTGGTTCCCTTGGTTCCCGGAAGTAGTACCCGGGTTCCTTGGGATCGGTTGCCCTCGGAACTGAGATTGTCCCCCAAAGTTACCTCGGTTATCAGAACGGGATTGTGGATTGCTTTGCCCTCCCGGCTTGCTCGGGTTAGCTACCTCGGTCTTCCTCTTATGTTCCCCAATATCTTGCTCTATAAGATAGGCACGGTCCACCGCATCCTAGAACGTCACAATCTTCTGGCTATGAGCTGAGTACGGATAGAAGTCTTCAAACCCCGGATGAATCTCATAGCTTTCTGTTCTTCGGTCCTCACAAGATAGTCACAATACCAGGCTAATTCTGTGAACTTAGCCGAGTACTGAGCTATAGACAACGAACCTTGCTCCAAGTTGAGTAGCTCGATCTCCTTTCGGTTCTGGTCCACTACCGGGATGAAATGCTCTTTGAACTTCCGCACAAACAATTCCCATGCATAAACCGTGTGAGTGTCATCCCAACTAGCTTTAACTCCTTTCCACCAATGCTTGGCGGCACCCACAAGCTTATAAGCCGCAAACGGACTCTATCTTCGTCCGAAAACCCAAATACGTCATAAATTTTCTCCATAGACTCGATCCACATCTCAGCCTTCTTTACATCCGGCTCACCGTCAAACTCTTTTGGTCATGAATAGCTTTCATGGCCGCCTCAAACATGCCTTGGAACATTTCACGGTTCTCTTCCCTTAAGTCATTCTGATTCTGTGCTCCACTAGAGCCTTCGCCTGCTCTCCTTCTAGCCATTTCAAACAATTACCTGCATAAGACATCAACCGTTACTCACTCCGAACACAACTACCCTCCTAGGTCATACTAGTCCACCTAGACTTATACTTAGAGCTAAACCATAGCTCTGATACCAACTGTCGCGACCCCGAACCCCGCGGGCCCAAGATCGCGAGCTGGACGTCGCTTAAACCATAAACTCTAAAATAATGGAGATAAAAATTTCCTTTTATACCAAAAGAGGATAACACAAAGTTTTGGAAAAAAAATTAACGACGACAATGTACTAGACTAAGACCCATAAGCTCACACTACAAAATAATAAAATATACAAATCTTAGTGACGTCAAAGTGTGGTACAACTATCCCCAAAGGAGTTACACATTTATATAATGTAAACCCACCAATATACACTTGCCCCAAAAGCTCAACCCTCACGATGTCCTGTCTCGTGATCAGCGAGTCTAATCCTTTCCACCTAGGGGGGGGGGGGTTAAGGAAAAACAAAGACAAAGGAAAAGGGGGTGAGATAAATCTCAATAAGTTACTAATGCAACTACATGACATGCTATGATGCAATAATCCATAATAAATCACATAACACATAGCAATTATCATATGTCAGATAGCAGCGGAAATAAACACATAACAAAGGATATAGCCAAGGTTTTCCAACTGATAGAACCAAATAAAGGTCTCTGTGCAGCTTCAATAATCAAGAAATCATCATCTTCATAATAGCATGAAAGCTGAAGAGAAATCCCCGGTACTGGATCCAATAACAAAGTAATGTGCCACAAAGGGCGGGAGCCATGCCACAAAGTCATGCTCCAAACGACTCAACCAAGGCCGATCTGGAAGAGGAAAATAAGGGCAAAACAATGGTCGACACCATAATGGACTTGGCCGGTGCCATCACAATATCTCACATCGCCCGACACAACCACAAATACCAGCTGGGCTTTCAAATAAATACTAAGTAATAAATACTAGCTTGATTAAACAACTTAGGGTTCCAAAGTAGGGAACCATACAAAGTGATCACTAACAAGATGGAATGAACCAACAACACACCAGTTAGGTGTTCCAATAAACTCAACCATGATAACACAATTCCCATATCACGTTCAATCACAAAGGATCCAGTTAACTCAAGGACACAACCAAAACTACTCACTCATCTTGAAGAGCTCAATGAGAGCTTTAAAACGATAATTCATACGCCTAAAACGGAGTCCGGATGAACAAGATATGGCCCTCGAAAGATTGGACAAAAAGGGAAATAAATTTCACAACAGGGGAGAGGGTGCGCGCGCCTCCTATGGGAGGGTGCGCGCGCCTCCTAGATCAGAAGGGGAAATCAAGATTGGAGGAGGGTAGGGTGCGCGCGCCTCCATCCAATAGAAGGTTTTTGTTCAAGAGGGGCATAAGGGTGCGCGCGCCTCCTATGGTAGGGTGCGCGCGCCTCCTTGCCCGGAAAGGCAAATTCCGGCCAAAAAATCTGGGTTTCTACCATTAACAACCCAAATCCAAAACAAACCCAAAATCCAACACTCTTAACTAGCATACTAAGGTACTAGAGCAACTTATAGGTCTAAAAGAACTCATATAACAACATTTAACAACCAAAATCAAGATCAAATCCCAACATTCATAAAATCACCATTTTTGACCAAAACTCAAAGAAATTCCAAATAAATTCTAAACTCAACCCAACTTCAAATATAACAACTCAAGCATTATATAAGCATAATATGAACACTTTAGCATAAAAATGGGGGAAAAGCAACTTACTTGAATTTTCTCAAAGTTGACGGATTTCAAATATTTTTGGCTTCCTACGATCCTATCGACGATCTAAACAAGATTCATGTTTAAATAAATGAGAAATAACAAGAATAAGATGAAGAAAATGAAGAGAGAAGGAAGAGAAGAAAAACTTACCATAAACAAGGAGAGAGAGAGAGAGAGAGTTTGCTGGGAGAGTGAGGGAGAAGGTGAGGGTGAAAGAGTAGGGAGGTGAGGGAGAAGAGAGGGAGTAGGGAGAATTATTTGAAATTTTACACTAAGACCCCTCCCTTACTACCCCCTTTACTAATAAACTCCCCACTAACAAATAAGACTCAACTCTTCAATACTAGCACAAATGGCTCAAATAAAATGCTAGGCATAATTTAATATAACACATAAAATGCACACATAAATTATTAATTAAATAATAATTTAAATAAATAAATAAGAAAATAAATAATTAATAATTATTTATTACTAATAAAATAGAGCCTAGATTTCGGGTCGTGACACCTAGTATGCCCATGATTCGGCCATGCGTTAAGTTGAGTACGGAACCAGCGTCAACCAGGACCCTTGAAATAGGTCTCCCTCTTGCCCTTACTTTGAGATAGATGGCCTCATTGTGATCAAACCCAAATGGTGGAAGGTCCATGTCGGCAAAGGTGATGACATTGCCAAAATGTATGTGGCCTATCATAGCAGTAAGGTCTTCAGGAGTTGTGTTAAGAGAGAATGATGAGTCATCGAGATTGCTGATGACGAGGTATCGATGCTTCTTTGAAGATGCAATGAGGTCGCAAATGGATATGTTTGCTTGAGTCTTCTTGAGTTGTACCAATAAAGGATCTTTGGGAGTGTCACGAGCTTGCGATCTTGGAGAAGAGGTGCTTGGCGCAGAAGTAGTGGGATTGCTTGCTATGACTCGTCCGGATCGAGTTAGCATGTTGACGTTCCCGTTTTGCTTCTTTTTCCGATTCTCTAATACTTCCCTCATTACCTAATCATAAGTCACAACGTAGCAAGAATTATCAATTTCATTCATATCTTTGGAGCCCTCATTCACAATGGGAATTGAATGAGTAGTCTCCTCAAACTCTCCTAACCCTATTACATGGACATCACCCCCACTAGGAACTATGAATTCCTTCTTGTCGATGAGGTCTTGGATGATGTTACGGAGGACAAAGCATTCCTCGGTAAGATGGCCACTGTGTTGATGATAGCCACAATATTTGTGATGGGCATGGTTGGAGTTGATCGTCTTCGGTTGGTACCTTGTAGAGGTGTAATTTTCCCTTTGGCCTTGAGGACTTCAAATGCATCGGGGTGAGTCATGCCTTGGAGAAGAGTGTAGACACGATCATTTGAAACCTCTTGCCTTGTGGTGGAGGAACCTTTTTGTAATTCCCTTGTCGGTGGTGACGGCATTGACCGAAGCCTCTTTTGTTGAGTTAGAGCTAGGAGCAGTTTTCTTGATCTCTTTGAGCAAGTCATCCATTCGGACCCCTGCCTCATACATTTGAGAAAAATCTGCGTACCAAGACCCACTTAGGTGGGTGCGGAGATCAATCTTTAGACACTTGAGGAAGATGTCCATTTGCTCCTTGGTATTAGGCCTCTCGACTATTTCAGCAAGCTTGTCATTCCACCTTCTTGTAAAACCAATAAAGGATTCATTTTCCCTTTGGGTGGTGTTCAAAATTTCTTTCTTTGTCGGGCGGTGAGTGGTGTTGCCTTGGTATTGACTTTTGAAGGCAAGCATGACGGCATCCCAATCGAGATGGACTGTGAGCGGGAGATTTGCATACCAATCTTTTGCGGCCCCCTCGAGAGTAAGAGGGAAGCATTGTGACATCACTTTTGGAGAGACCTTTTTCGGAACCATAGCCCATATATAAGTCTCGATGTGTGCCATAGGGCAAGAGTTTCCCTTGAACTTGCTGATGTCGGGCATCTTGAACTTGTCGGGGAGAGAATCCATTGTGCTCATGAGAATGGATGACTGATAATGGATTGTGTCGGAGCCTTTCCCCAAGTTGAGACCGTTGAAGCATTGATCTATGTTCGCCATGATTTAATCAACCATCTTGTGATCCTTGTTCTCGGTGCTTGGCTCCTCCACTTTCTTGGTACGGGCACTAACATAAGGGCTTTTAAACAAACCCTTGGTCCACTCGGACTCATCGTTGTCATCCTTTTCTTTACCCTTGGAAAGCTTGGAGAGCTTAGCCTTCATGTCATCCATTTTGGCTTCATGAGCTTCCCTTTGATTGTCAAGATGGGATTGCCAAAGGTCATCTTTGCTTTGGGCCTCTTTATTGAGAGTGGAGACTTGCTCTTGGAGAATCTGGACCATAGTGTAGATACCCCGGGAAAGCCCCACTACTTGGTTAGAGCGGTGGAAGGATCCTAGGATGTCTAACTTGTTTTTTGTAGAGTTGCCACCTATGTTTTAGAGGAACATAAGAAAAACCTAATGTATAGCCTAAGTTTGATTATGAAAACAGAGATTCTTGTTTGGAGGTTTGGAGGTTAGGTTACGAGATGGGAAGTACTTAAACACCCACCTCGCCCAACTAATGTTTGTCTTGCTTGATCAAAGTCTACATAAATAAATGATGTTCTTCCTATTTTTGACTTATAATAAAAGGGGGTTTAAAAGGGGGTGTTTGAAATGTAGGGAGATAACTCCTTGACTAGCTTCAATGAAGTGAAGTAGTCCCCAGTGTCATGTCCCAAAATGTTTGGGTGATTGCATGTTTGATTAAAGTAAAAGAGAGAAGAGATGAAGTAGAGAAGAAAGGGAAGAAAATGGAATTTTACCAATGCTTCGAAGACCTTCAAACACTTCTTGGTGAACCACTTGAAAGAAGCCTTGGAAGTGATTTTGGTATAGTTTGTGTAGAGAGCTATTTTTTGGTCTTTGAAAATGGTGGAAAAGGTATCTTTTTATAGGTAGAAAATATATGTTTTTGGTGCCAAAACTCAGTCATCAAGAAATATTTCCGGGCAAAATCATGTAAGATGAGCAAGGGAGAGATTCTTGGACAGAAATCTGTAACTGACGCCCAGAGGCGCGCGCTTCCTACCTAGGGAGCGGAAGGCGCACACTTCTGGCTTCTATGGTCGGGGGCGTGTTGGTCCCAGAGACACAACAAGGGTATGAAAAGAGGCTAGAGGGGGGGGGGGTGAATAGCCTATTTAAAATTTCAACCCTTTTTCAAAATTCAACCTTTATGCTTACACTTGAGTTTTGCGGTAGATAAATGCCACGCTGTCAAGTATAAAATGCACAGCGGAAGTTTTCGTTGAAACAAGTTAAGAGTTGTTTTTGATAAGTATAATGCGGTAGGCAGAGAATGCGGTAGGTGAGTTTGCGGTAGGCAAATCTGCGGTAGATAGGGTGAGGTAGGTTGAGAGATTGAAAACTTGTGTCTTAGAGGTTTTTGGCAAATGATAAGTTAGTCAGAATTTAGCTAAGGCAATGAGGTAGACAAACAAACACAATTCACAATTGTTCGTAAATCTGAAAGATCAAACACTAAACGACAAACAAGATTAATATGAACAGTTAAAACAAGATGAACAAGACTTAAAGTAAATTTGCAGAAAGTTAAAGTGCAGTAAGTAAATAACACAAGGATTTGGAAAGGTTCGATCTGTTAAAAGATCTACGTCCTTTACCAAGATGGTCAGTCTTGGATTTTGAATGAGGTATATATTGATTCTTGAGTACAGATTACAGAGATGAAGTATTGAATCAACACCTATTTCTATGAAGTTCAAATCCTAGACTTAGACCAGTGTATCCCTAATGATTCAATCTATGTGATTTATCAATCGGGGTGCGTGTGTGTGTAAAGAATCAATAGCTCTTTGGAATCTATATGATTTTAGAGCGTAATGAATCTTGTGTGAGAGGCTTGAGATTTGATCTTGAAGGTTGCTGGAGATTTGTTGAAGACTTGAAGGTTGAGTGCTTGAAGATTCGAAGGATTCTGGAAATCTTGAATATGATCTTCAATCACCAAGAATTTCAACAGCAGTTTCTCTCTTAGAATCTCAGCTCATTTTTCAATTAAGAATTCAAGGTCTATTTATAGCCTTGAATGAGAAACTAGCCGTTTGAAATGCTTGGGGTCCAAGTTGAAGGACAGTGAGCTGTTGATTTCTAATTGGAGCTCAGTCTGAGTTGTCCTTTTGTTGCAGAGTCATGGTGGTCCAACTGTACTATGGAGACAGTTGTATTCAAATTTGAAATTTGAATTTGCAACGTTCTAAACTACCCAAGGTAAGGACACACGTGTGACTATGGTTAAGTTTGAACCAACTTGAGTTTCTTCAACCATGGTTCCATGCGGTAGAGATTCACGCGGTAGGTTGGAACCATGCGGCAAGGTTAGTTGCGGCAAGCATAGTCATGCGGTAGGCAATGGACCTACCTCATTTTTCCAGACTTAGAAAAATTGAGTCCTAATCTGCTAAGCCTATTCAACTATAAGGTGGACTATTCTAAATGAAGTACAAGTACTTCTTACAATATATCCTAAAGTCCACAAAGAGTAAAATAAGGTTATGGGATCAATCAAATTAAGGTAATAGGAGTGGTTTATAATAAGCATACCCAACAATCTCCCTCTATTTGATTGAGACCATTACCTACTATAACAAAGGCTAATTCATTGTACTTGGTAAAAGCATGTTTTCAAGAACAAATATTTTATTAAATATCATGTCCCAAGTCAATGCACACTCTAAGCCAATGTCATAGATTTCTATCATCCTAAAAAGAAAAACAAAATACTAATCCTAGAAGATAGAAATATTATTTGAAGCATTTCAAGATAAGTAATCAAAGAAGGATAGAGATGCATCAAACACAATAAACCTAAAATGTTTCAAATGACCACATACGGTCATATCAAATGCGGTCTATATCGATGAGGTCTTCAATGAATTTTGCGGCAAGAGGGAAGCGGTAAGCTGGGAATTCAATCCTGGAATCATGACTGGAGCAGTGATTCCATCTTCTTCTTCCTCTTCACCGTGAGCTTGAACATTACCGTGACCTGCTTCAGGAGTTTGAAAAGCTTCCTGCGCGGCTTGAATCACGCCTTGTCGATTAAGCCTGTTCATTACCGTATTGATGCGGTTGGATAGGAGGTCAATCTTGGTAGATTGTCCTTCAATTCAGACGTTGTTGACCTCAATGCGGTTGGTTTCAACTTTCATAGCTTCGGTCATTGCGGCAATCTTGGGAGTAAACTTTTCTGCAACCGTAAGAAGTGCGGTATTTGTTTGAACCATAATTTCCTCTTTTAGAGAGGATTTCAATTTCTTCAGCTCCTTTCCCAGCTCATCCTTGACTTCAAGTTTATCAGCATTCATAGCCTTTGACAATTCTTTGCTCGCACCTTCAACACCATTTACAACACTGGTACTGATGTAATTAGTTTGCTTATGAAGGGCTTCTCTGAGTGCGGCATAAGTGAGAGCAGGATCTGCGGCAGGAGGTGCGGTAGAGCTGCTAGTTGTTCCTTGCATGATGTCCTTAACAGCCTTTGTTATCACAACACTCTCCCCCTTAATGGTCGAGATCAACTCTGAGGGAAGTGCGGTAACATCTCGCTTTAAAATGGCCTGATCATTCTTCAACTCAATAACCTCCTCTCGAAGCACCACCATACTAGACACTAAAGAATCAACCTGGGATTGAGTGTCTGCCTGCATCTGAGTAAGAAGCTTGACTGCGGCAAGCAGTTCAGGAATAGACTGATTTGACTCAAGAGCAGGAGGTGTGGTCGAAGGAGCTGGTGCGGTAGGGACAGGAGGCACGGTAGGAGGAACCTCAATGTTTTGCTCAGAAACATTAGCTTTTGGTGATAGGGTGTCATCATCATCACCATCCTCAATATCAACAAAAGTATCTACCTTTTCAGGGACAATGTCGTCTTCAACATGCTCAACATCCATATCTTTTTCTGCGGCAGACTTGTCACTTGCGGCAGAATCTCTATGTTCTTCCTCAGAACTCTCATCAACCAATCCCTTATCAATAGGCTTCTCAACAGCCTGTTCCTCTGTTTCACTTTCAGTGTCATCTTCAGACTGCTCATCCTCTTCTGCGGCAGTATCATCCTCATTCTCAGAGCCACTCACTTCTTCCATATCAGCCTCTTGGGCATCCAGAACAAAATTCTTTGAAATTTTGGGAGGGGCAACCACTATTTCCTCGTCAGATGAAAGGGTTGGGGAGATTACCTCAGGTGAAGGTTGCTTAGCCACCTTAGCCTTTTGGGAGACTTTGACTGGGCTAGGGGTATGAGATCTTTTCTTGTCAAACAACTCCCCCTGACTTGGTGCTATTTTGAGGGATATAGAAGGTTTGGATTTGAGGGAAGGCACGGTAGATTGAGGGACAACATAGGGTTGTTTTGGTGCGGCAAGTTTGGAAGAGAGGGATTTAGAGACTTTGGATTTTGGTTGAGGTTCAGGGGATGGGGAAGGAGACATTGGAGGTGCAGTAGGAATGACCTTAGATTTTGGAGGTTTTGGCGCGGCAGGACGAACAGGTGCGGTAGGTGCAATCTTGACACCCTGGGAAACTGGTCTTGACTTCCTTGTCGGTTCCCCAACCTTCTCTTTGCCTTTAACAGAAGTTGGAGGAGAGGGGAGTTCAACATTCTTACCCTTTTCACGAGCCTTCATTGCGGCAGCATTCTTGCGGTCGAGCTTAAATGCGGCAGCCTCCACATCACTTACCATCCTTTCACCATAGTTGGCTTGACCTCTTTTAGAGTATTTGGGAGGAATGTACTCTTCGATGGGATCTCGAAGAAGGTAAGAACGGTACATTTCATCCCCAAAATTACCACGGTAATTGGTCTTCATAGATTTGCGGCAGAAGTCTTTTGAGGTAGGAATTGGAACCTTATAATTTTTGTTCTGCTCATACAATTCCCTGATTCTGATTGTGTGACTCATCAAGTAGGAAATCAACCTACTGTTCGTGCGGTACTTGGTTTCGCCTTGGTCTGCCGCGTCTTTGTATGAAAGGATGTTGGCTCGCAAAATGTCGTACATAATCTGGCCCCAATCCAGCCGTTTGCCAAGATAGATAGCTGCAGAGATCATCCACTGAGTGTGATTAAAGTTGGCATGATTGCCAGTCTTGCATAATAGGGTATGATCCACCAGATGGCTAATATGGTACATTATTTCACCAACGTCTTTGCGTTGAATCCTCAAAATATCTGCCGTGCCGGCAAGCTTTTTAGCTAGACTAAGAGATTATTGCCGTGAAATCTCTTCAAAGCCATTCTTTCTTTTCTTTATAGCTACGGCATGGGCTAGATCACTAGCATCAAATGCCATCTTGAGCCCCATAACAGAAGCTTGAATGTACTTAGGATTGGATTCGGGCTCATCAGCACTTTCCATTTCGACTGCCGTGTTAAAGAACTCATCGACGAGGGCCGGCAGGTGAAAATCTTGATCCAATGTAAAGAAAGGGAGAATCCCAGACTTGTGTAATCGTCCCAAAATGTTGCGGCCAATGGCATCCTTCTTGAGATCTGCATGGTCTATGACTATCCCAGGAATGAAATGGTTTAAGTCCTGAAACAAAGCAGAATTTAAAGTTTAGAAAACGAGGTAGGTCGTGCGGTCACTTGACAAGAGTGTAAAGCAATGATGGTGCTGTCAAGTGAGGCACGGTACCAAAAGGTTGCAGTAGGTAGAAATGTTAACGATATTACCACAAACACTGAAGTGTTGACCCATACAAGATTAAAATGTGAATAGTATATAAACACAAAATGTCAAACAAGTTAAATAAAAATGGATCAAATCATTGAATGTGCCAAGAACACGTAGAACACTATGAAGAACACGATGAACACCATACACATGTTAAACTCAGATTCTCAGAAATTGACTCAAAAAAAACAATGAAAAGTAGATATATTGAAATGAAAATACAAACTAAGTAAGAAAATCACACCAATTTCATGAAACAAACTACATTATACTCAGAAATTGAAAGGGGAAAGTATTGGAATACGGAAAATTCAAAAAACCCATTTGGCTCAATCGAATTCAACAAACCTGGATGAAATCTTATGAAATCTACAGATATAGTAACTAGAACCAACGATAAACAATCAACCCAAAATTTTAACTACATATAAGTAAGAAGTGAGATGAATCTCAGAGAATGTGAAAAGTTTTTGGGAGTGGATTGAGATGGAATAGAACTAGGAATCTCGTCTCTAGATTCAGTTGATTTTGAAGATTTCTTGGATTGATGTTTAGACATTATATAGAAGTGAATCGAGAGTGAGATGAATGACGGTTTTAGAGAGAGGTTTTAGAGAGAGATTAGAGAGAGAGAGATGATTTTCTGAAAAAGTGAAATGCATAGAGTGGTGGAGTATAAGAAGGTGGAGCGGTTTAGGTGGAGAGAGAGTTTGCAGTGTGTCAGGGTGATGGGAAGATGGAGGTTAATTTTGAAAAAGGTGACTGACATGACCTAGGAGGCACTTTTCATTAAATGAGAAGTAGCAGGAGGTCACATCGGACTAGCCAATGACGGCTCGGATATTTTAAGGAATAAAGATTAAATACAAAAATTTAATGCCTTAAAAGATTTGAATTAAATACAAGCGAGGGAAATAGAAAGTTACCTTTGTGCCCCTGAGGTAGATATCGTCAAAATATCTAAAAATATTACTAAGTTAGAAGACTTACCTGGGCCTGAGTGCGGTAGCTTGAAATGTTGACCGTGACATGTGCGGTCGGTGAGGTCTTACCTTGCTTGATTTAGTCTTTTGAGATAAATCATAACTGAGGTGATAAGACTTTATGCGGCAGCATGATTTTTGTGGCAGCATTTGAATGATGCGGCAACTAGGAGGTGCGGTCAAGTGAGAGAGATCAATTGTTTGCTTGACCGTGATATGCCTGCCGTGTACCTTCCTTTGAACTTGGACAAACATTAGTACAAGAAATCTTATGGACAAGTTTGAGTTAGAGTTCAAGCATACCCATTTCTCCTCTTAGATACCTAAATCTCTTGGAATCAAAGCCTTGGTGAGAATATCTGCGATTTGATCATCAGTACTCACATACTCTAGATGGATATTACCTTTTTCCACATGATCCTTGAGAAAGTGGTATTTGATATCAATGTGTTTGGTCTTGGAATGTATGACAGGGTTGTTGGAGACAGCAATGGTAGATGTATTGTCACAAAAGATTGGACAATTTTCTTCTTTGATTCCGTAGTCAACCAATTGTTGCTTCATCCACAGCACTTGGCAGCAGCAGCTTCCAGCAGCTATATATTCAGCTTCTGTGGTAGATACAGAGACTGAGGCTTGTTTCTTGCTTGCCCATGAAACTATTCGATTTCCAAGGAAATGACAAGTTCCACTCGTGCTTTTCCTATCAATGGTACATGCTTTCAAGTCTTTATCTAGCTTGTTACCAGTAGCCATAGGAGTGTCGTATGCCTTTGCATTTTCAAGTCCAAATTTCTTGATAAGATATCTTGTGTACTTAGCTTGGTTGAGGAAGATGCCTTCAGCACATTGTTTAATTTGAAGTCCAAGGAAGAATGTCAATTCTCCCATCATGCTCATCTCAAATTTGCTTTTCATGAGTTTCTCAAAACGCTTACACAACAATTCATTAGTAGAACCAAAAATAATATCATCTACATATATTTGAACAAGTAAAGTATGATCATTATATTTAGCAATGAATAAAGTTGTGTCGATCTTACCACGCTTGAATCCCTTTTCAAGGAGAAACTTAGATAGAGTATCATACCATGCTCGTGGAGCTTGTTTGAGTCCATACAAGGCTTTACGGAGTTTGTAGACATGATTTGGAAATTTGGGATCTTCAAATCCAGGTGGTTGAGCAACAAAGACGGTTTCTTGAAGTTCTCCGTTGAGAAATGCACTCTTCACATCCATTGATATAGCTTGAATCTTTTGTAAGAGGCATAAGCTAAGAATATCCTTATAGCTTCGAGTCTTGCAACGGGGGCAAATGTTTCATCATAATCAATGCCTTCTTCTTGTCTATATCCTTGTGCAACCAACCTAGCTTTGTTCCTTGTGATGCTTCCATTCTCATCCATCTTGTTTCGGAACACCCACTTTGTACCAATCACTTCTTGATCTTGTGGCCTTGGAACCAAGGTCCAAACTTTACATCTTTCAAATTGGTTGAGCTCTTCTTGCATGGCAACAACCCAACTTGAGTCCTGGAGTGCTTCATCAACTTTCTTAGGTTCAACTTGAGATATGAATGCGGTAAGTGCATCATAGTTTGATCTTCTTGTTCTAACGCCAGAATGCAAATCACCAATGATATTCTGAATTGGGTGATCTCTGACCTCACGAACTTCTTGAGGTATGTCTGGTTGAGTTGATGGTGGTTGTAAATCTTCTAGTGGTACATCATTTGAGTCATCCCAGTCATAAGTGATTTGAGGGATAGGTTCTTCAACATTTATGGGTGTCTCAACTTCAACTCCATTTGAGGTAGCAGCAGATGAGGCAGCTTCTGGTGCTTCATATGAGGTAGATGGAGGTGCAGTTGAGGTAGATGGGTTTCCCTGAGTTGATTGATTTTGTGGTTGAGTTGTACCTGTCTTATTTATCTCAACAAAATCATCAGTAACATTTGGATCCATATGAGGCTCAAGGAGAGAATGTTCATCAAAAGTAACATGGACGGATTCAACTATCTTAAGAGTGGTTTTATTAAATACACGAAAAGCTTTTGAGTGTTTAGCATACCCAATAAATATACCTTCATCGGCTTTAGGAGCAAATTTACCTCGATGTTCTTTACCGTTGTAGAGTATGAAGCATTTGCATCCAAATATCTTGAAGTATGCTATGTTGGGGGTTCTTCCTCTCCAAAGTTCATAAGGAGTTTTGTTGTAGGTCTTGTTGATAAGGGATCTATTTTGAGTGAAGCATACTGTGTTGACGGCTTCAGCCCAAAAATATTGAGGTAGCTTTGCTTCAGCAATCATTGTCTTTCCGGCCTCTATCAACGTTCTATTATTTCTTTCCACTACACCATTTTGTTGTGGAACTCCAGCAGCAGAGAAGTTGTGGTCAATACCATGGTCATCACAGTATTGAGCAACACCGTTGTTCTTGAATTCTGTACCGTTGTCGGATCGAACACTAACGATGTCATCTTCTTTTTGTGTATTTGGAGCTGTCTAAAGAGTGCGGTCAAAATGTCATAACAATCATCTTTGGAGCTCATCATCTCGACCCAAGTATATCTTGAGTAGTCATCTACCACAACTAAGGAATATCTATTTCCTCCAATACTTGTGATAGAAACAGGTCCAAACAGGTCCATATGAAGTAGTTGCAAACATCTAGAAGTTGAAGGTGTCGTCTTGCTGGAGAAAGACGCTTTTGGTTGTTTGCCTAGTTGACATGCTGTGCACTTCTCATTGTGGTGATCAGCTACTTTGGGTAGACCACGAACTAGATTTTCTCTACCAATCTTGGAGAGATAGTTGAAGTTTAAGTGACTTAGTCTTTTATGCCACAGCCAACTATTTTTACTAACATTCTTTGCTACAAAACAGAGATTAGAAGAAATGCAAGATGAATTAAAATCAACAACATAAACATTTTTCTTACGAATCCCTTTGAGCAAAGTGACGCCGGATATGCCATCTTTGATGAGACAGAAATTTGAAGTGAAGTGGCATTGCAATCCTTTGTCGCAGAACTGAGATATTGAGAGTAGATTGTGTTGTAGTCCAATAACTAGAGAGACTTCTTGGATGGTGATTTTTCCTTTATGAATGACTCCATATCCTACAGTCTTTCCTTTGTTATTATCTCCGAAGGTTACTGATGGCCCTTTTTCTTCACGGACATCTTCCAATAAGTTAATATCTCTGGTCATGTGCCTTGAACAGCCACTATCGAGATACCATAAACTTGATCTATCCTTGGAGAGTCCAGCCATTAAGCAGAGAACCTATAAAATAAACATTTAAGAACAAGGTCCCCTTTTTATTCTTTTGGGTCCAAAGTGTTAGCAACTTTTGATGACCCACACCTGCCTCACAGAAGGAGGGTTTACTCTTTCTGGGATGGGTGTGAATCTCAAAAGACATTCAGCAGCCTTATGACCATAACCATCATACACGGAACAATGGTGGAAGCCACCCAACTGAGTTTTAACAAGCTTAGTTGAAGTCTTGAGCACAACATCATTTACTGGTATGGATGAGGTCTCCTTAACAAAATTCATCCTTTTGAACTTTGCTGCCTTGCCGCCACTTGCGGTCGATGGCTTCCTTGCGGTCGCCATCTTCCTTGGTGCGGTCGATTGACCTCGCGGCAGGATAATGCGGTAGGGAGCGCCATATACCTTGCTAGAGGAAGCCTCTGCGGTAGGTTCATCCATGGCAATACCTTTCATCTTTGCCTTGCCAGTTTGTTTCTTAGGGTAGACATAGTTGAACTCTAGTTTCTTCTTTGGTTCTTGTCCTACACCCTTTGAAACATGATGTTTAGCCTTCGACCCTTCCAAAGTTTGCTGGGTAAATTTCTCATCTCTTTCACAACAAGATGCACATTTAAAGTTGTCATTAGTTTGAAATCCTAAGCCTTCCTTATCACCACTAGGCTTTTGGGATTCTAAGATTTGTTCCATAGTGACACGAGAATTGGTCCACTCATTAGTGATGTTTTTCAAGTCATTTATCTCAGCGACCAATTCATCATTTTTAACTTTAAATATAGCATTTTGTTCTTCTAAGAAACGGTTTCAATCAGTAAGAGGAGTCATGCTCTTGATCTGCTCCTTAAGGAGGGTAAGTTCAGATCTTAGTAGAGATTTCTCCGTCTTAAGCTGGGAAATTTCTTCAGTTGAAAGTGCTAAAGTTTCCTTCATGCCAGAAAACTTACTAATTACCTGTTCAGCTTTTGCAAACAACTTTTCTTGTTCATCGAGGGAAATGTCAAACTTGACTTGAGGTGTGGTAGACAGAACTTCCTTCACTTTGGGGTTTAGTAGAGCCTTCTTTGCTGCACTAACATCACATCTTGAAAATAGAAGATCACCATTCTTTTGAACCGGAGTTAGGAATCCTTTTTCAGCAAGTTCATCGGCCGTATAACTTATCCGTTTAGGTTTTGCATTTGGTGAGCGACGACTTTTATTATCATCCTCATCATCGGACTGAACGACCAAACAAATGTGACCTTCTTCAGAATCCTCATCACTTTCATCAGAGTCTGACTCTATCCAAGTAGCTAACTCTTTTGAGGTAGAGTCTTCTTCAGCCATCATTCCCTTTTGCTTTGAATACCTTGGAGTAAAGTTACTTTTCTTCTTCATATACTCATACTTGGGAATTGGACATTCTGATGCGAAGTGACCTGGTTTCCTGCAATTAAAACAAACAAGATCTTCTTTCTTCTTGGAGAAGTTGAAGTTCTCTTTCTTCTTTGAAGGGCTGCTCCTTGAAAACCTTGTTGGAGCTTTGCTTGTTGATCCGGGTCTTGCTGTCTTTCTGAACTTTTGGAATCTTTTCACGAACATAGCAAAATCATCATCATCCATATCAAGTAAATCTGATGTGGAGATTTTTGGATCTTCTTCCTCGATCACTTCTTCCTTTTGAGCAACCAACGATAAGCTCTTTGTTTTCCCTTCCATTTCAGCAATGTTGTTAAGCTTGATATCAAAGACTTTGAGGTTGGCATAGAGGCTTCTGAGAGACATGTCATCTAGTAGCTTGGTATCTTCAAGAGTATTTCCTTTGTGTAGATATTGCGAACCAAGAGCGGCAAGAAAATTAACATTGATTTCTTTCTTGGTAAGCTTCTTTCCGAGTGCTGTATAAGTACTCACGATCTCACAATAACGATCATAAGTGGCTCTTAGTGATTCACCAGGGATCTTAGCAAAGTTGTTGAATCTTCTTTGAATTGCAAACTTTTTGCTTTCCTTGCAAGCTTGATCTCCTTCGATGTAATCTTCAATTGCATCCCAAAGTTCTTTTGCAGTAGAACATTCCATGATCTGTCGACGCTGTGACGTACTCAAGGTACTTAGAAGTATACTTTTTGCTTTCACATCCATTCCAACCAATCTTTTCTCTTCATCGGTCCATTCAGCTTTTGGTTTCTTGATAGTCGGATTTGCACCATTAGTTTCTGGATCCGGATTAGCTTTCATTGGGAAGTATGGTCCAATGGTAAGACAATCACCAAGTTGCTCGTCCATGGAGTAGAACTGAGTTAGAATGCTGTGCTTCCATACGTCAAAATTATCTTCGTCGAATGCTGGAACGTGAGTGAAGTTAACCGTTGCCATAGTTTTCTGACTTGCCATTTTGAATCGGCACCCAAGCTGTTAAGCTTGAAAAACAGAAGTTTTATAAAGGTGTTTGCTCTGATACCACTTGTTGGTCCCAGAGACACAACAAGGGTATGAAAAGAGGTTAGAGGGGGGGGTGAATAGCCTATTTAAAATTTCAACCCTTTTTCAAAATTCAACCTTTATGCTTACACTTGAGTTTTGCGGTAGATAAATGCCACGCTGTCAAGTATAAAATGCACAGCGGAAGTTTTCGTTGAAACAAGTTAAGAGTTGTTTTTGATAAGTATAATGCGGTAGGCAGAGAATGCGGTAGGTGAGTTTGCGGTAGGAAAATCTGCGGTAGATAGGGGTGAGGTAGGTTGAGTGATTGAAAAATTGTGTCTTAGAGGTTTTTGGCAAATGATAAGTTAGTCAGAATTTAGCTAAGGCAATGAGGTAGACAAACAAACACAATTCACAATTGTTCGTAAATCTGAAGGATCAAACACTAAACGACAAACAAGATTAATATGAACAGTTAAAACAAGATGAACAAGACTTAAAGTAAATTTGCAGAAAGTTAAAGTGCAGTATGTAAATAACACAATGATTTGGAAAGGTTCGATCTGTTAAAAGATCTATGTCCTTTACCAAGATGGTCAGTCTTGGATTTTGAATGAGGTATATATTGATTCTTGAGTACAGATTACAGAGATGAAGTATTGAATCAACACCTATTTCTATGAAGTTCAAATCCTAGACTTAGACCAGTGTATCCCTAATGATTCAATCTATGTGACTTATCAATCGGGGTGCGTGTGTGTGTAAAGAATCAATAGCTCTTTGGAATCTATATGATTTTAGAGCGTAATGAATCTTGTGTGAGAGGCTTGAGATTTGATCTTGAAGGTTGCTGGAGATTTGTTGAAGACTTGAAGGTTGAGTGCTTGAAGATTCGAAGGATTCTGGAAATCTTGAATATGATCTTCAATCACCAAGAATTTCAACAGCAGTTTCTCTCTTAGAATCTCAGCTCATTTTCAATTAAGAATTCAAGGTCTATTTATAGCCTTGAATGAGAAACTAGCCGTTTGAAATGCTTGGGGTCCAAGTTGAAGGACAGTGAGCTGTTGATTTCTAATTGGAGCTCAGTCTGAGTTGTACTTTTGTTGCAGAGTCATGGTGGTCCAACTGTACTATGGAGACAGTTGTATTCAAATTTGAAATTTGAATTTGCAACGTTCTAAACTAACCAAGGTAAGGACACACGTGTGACTATGGTTAAGTTTGAACCAACTTGAGTTTCTTCAACCATGGTTCCATGCGGTAGAGATTCACGCGGTAGGTTGGAACCATGCGGCAAGGTTAGTTGCGGCAAGCATAGTCATGCGGTAGGCGTCTTCATGCGGTAGGCAATGGACCTACCTCATTTTTCCAGACTTAGAAAAATTGAGTCCTAATCTGCTAACCCTATTCAACTATAAGGTGGACTATTCTAAATGAAGTACAAGTACTTCTTACAATATATCCTAAAGTCCACAAAGAGTAAAATAAGGTTATGGGATCAATCAAATTAAGGTAATAGGAGTGGTTTATAATAAGCATACCCAACAGGGCGCGTGACTCAGAGATAACTTTTTTGACAGAATGGACTAGAAATTCAGCCTTGTTATTCAGTTTAGTCCCTGGACTTAACGAAGTCAGGCAGGAACTTAACGGAAGTAACAGAAACTAACAAAGAAAAACTTAAAAGAGGGAGAAACACAAAATCAAATGTGCAATCGGGGTGAGCGGTCTAAGGCGGGGTGTCTACAGAGCCCCTCGGCGACGTGGATTGCAAAGCAAAATGCGTCGACGAAAGAACAAAACATCCGCCGAGGACATCACCAAGAAAAAAGCGAAGACTCGAAGAAAACAAAAATCTTGAAATTACAAGAGATTGGAGTGCGCTCCCTGTGTGAGTGACTTTTGTTGATGGAAACGGTGTGATGATAGAAATCGGCCCACTGTGGCCAAGATTTAGAGTCCGTATAGAGGACTTGGCGGGACTCGGGAGTCTGCCTGCTGATGTAGAGGGACTCGAAAGTCTGCCTGCTGATGTAGAGGGACTCGAAAGTCTGCCTGGTGATGTAGAGGGATTCAAAAGTCTGCCTGCTGATGTAGAGGGACTCGAAAGTCTTCCTTGATGTAGAGGGACTTGAAAGTCTGCCTGCTGATGTAGAGGGACTCGAAAGTCTGCTTGCTGATTTGGAGTCCGTGTAGGGGACTAGAGATGAATGCGAATTTGTTGATTAGAATTTGCAGATGAGGAGGTGATTTCGGTGGTTCACCGCGGACCAAATTTGCTGTTTAGAAGCTGTATGCTGCTTAGAATCGCACTTGCAGTTGACTTTTGCGGGGTACGGGCATAGTTGGCTGCGGACCACTTATTCTATATTCTCTTTTGAGAGGAAAAGCCGAGATTGACCATGACTTTTGTAAAAGAGAGAGAGAGAGAGAGAGAGAGAGAGAGAGAGAGAACCTACTTTTAGTGGGAGTTTCTATCTTACTTTGATTCAGACATGCCTTAGGGGCTAACCAAATTAACGCGTGCCCAACTGTATGTTCGAGGGCAGAGATTGTTGTGGCTTTGATGAAGAATTTCGAGCCTGTTGATTTTGGGAGTGTTCGGACCTTTGTTCCTGCATGATTTCTTCTCTTGACACGGGCCAATTGAGGCATTCCTGAGGTGGGACGCGGGTGCCTCGGCTGATGGCTTTGAGATGCGCGCGCTTCATAAATGGGTGGCGGGAGGCGCGCGATTCTGGGGAGCGAACTTCGGGGTATGAAATTTGCTGGCCAAAAGATCCTCAACAGCTATAATATCAGCCTCTGTTCGAACACATTCTTCCAACAACTCTTTTCTGCCATTTTTGAATAGCCTTTTCTTGCTCAATTTTGCTTGCAATCCACACTTTCCATGGCCTTCAATTCTTTTGTTCTTGATACCAAGGTTGTCGGTGAGTATGAGAAGGATTTATCAACCTTTGTTTACTCTTTCAAGACCCACCCCAAGAAGGCTTTTGTGAAGGATTTTGGGTTCCAGATTCTTTTCACGCTTCGGACCTTAAAGTCGGATTGGGACTTTTTGAAGGCTGCTGCAGCCTTTTGGGATTGTGACAGTCACACTTTCAACTTTTCGGCGAATGAAATGGTACCGACTGTTGATGATTTTGGAGCCATTCTCGGTATGCCGTTGGCGAGTCATATTGCTGTCCCTAAATACCATAGAGGTGTGATCGATTCTTGGACTGACTTGCTGAACCTCCCTATCGGAGATGTGAAGAAGATGTTGCATGGTACCGTGGTAGATATAACTGAGCTGCCGATGTTTTTCAGCTTGCATTCGGATGACAAGGCGGTCTAGTCTTTCAAGAGGAATGCCATGGCAACTTGTCTTTTCAGTGAAGTTCTTTTCATTACCCCATTCGGGACAGCGGATGCGCAGTTGGCTGAGATTATCTTGCAGGCCAAGGAGCAACAATTTAGTATAATCCCTCTTATAGTGGGGGAGACCCTGCACGGCCTTGATGATTTGCATCAAACGGGTGAGATGTGTAGGGGAAGCCCCTTGCTTCTGACCATATGGCTCTGGGAAGACTTCAGGGTTTATTCTTCGGAGGGTCTCACAGGAGAAAATTGCTGATTCGGGATTTGTCTGAAGACGGTTCGAAGAAGTTCTTTACATCTCGGGTATCGGCTGACATTGAGTGGTGTCCTCCGTTTGGGTCTTCGTCCTTTTGTGGAGTGGACTTTAGGTTTTGGACATGTGGTCCTTCCTGGCCTTAGGGATTCTTGTTTTATCAGCCGGAGCGGGTTCTGAGCCAGTTCGACCGTCAGGAGATAATTCCCTTCCTTAGGAGTGGGGTGCTTCGTCCTGTCTCATATATGGGCCTGAACTTTTCGAGAGAGCTCCAATCGGCTTGGGGCGGTGTAGACACCCCGCCTTGGACCTCTCACCCCGATTGCATACATAGTATTTTTATTTAACTTGTTTTTGTTAATTTCTGTTACTTCGGTTAAGTTCCTAACTGATTCTGTTAGTTTTGGACTAAACTGCATAACAGAATTAATTTTAGAGTCATTCTGTCATTCTGTCTTTCTCAGACGCGGGTGCCTATTATACTGTCAACGGCCCGCGCGCGCGTCTCACCCCAAAAGCCGGAAGCGCGCGTCTCCCGATATGGCAGTAATGGATTGCACCATTTTTCCCTCCCTTTTCTTATTTACAACATCCTTTCTTGATCACAAAAACACTCTTTTTACATCCACATTCATCCCCCCTTATTTTGTAACTCCCAAATCCTTTATTCTAGCCTTTTCTAAAAAACAAATGATTTTATCTTTATTTCTTTTATTCTCTTTTATTTATTATTTTATTTATCTTATTTTTGATTGATCAATTCCATTTCACATGGATGATCATCTTTTCCCTTCAAACTTTTCCCTCCTATTTTTACCTATAAAACCCCCCTCCTACCTTAGAAAAGGACTCTTTTTTGGACAAAAACTTTTATCATCTACAACTACACTATACATAAATTCTCCCAACAAGAGTTCTTAGTAAAAAGACTCTACACAAATTGTTCTACAACAATTTCTCTACAACAACACCATTTTCAAGTCCAAGTTTGAAGTCCTCTTTCTTAAGGTACTTTATTCTTTTTCTCTTATTTTACATGTCTTAGTAATGTATGCAATCCCCATCAATTGGGACATGACCAAATGACCACTTTACTACATTAAAGTTGGTTAAGGTTATCTCCCTACATTTTAATTTCTACTTTAATTTACCATTCTTTTCTTAACATAATTGTTAGAATAGTTTGACATGTAATCTTTACCATTAAATAAATAAAACAACTCTCTTTTATTTTCCTTTGTATATTTCCCCTTTCTTTTCATTGTAATTGTTAGCACTCGTATATCAATAAATCGAAGGACTTTCTCATGCATTAGAACACCAAAAGTAGCAAGACCCGCGTAAGCGGGGCGGAGTGGGTGTTTAAGTACTTCCCACTCCGTCACCTAACCCCCGAACCCATCTTTTCCCGAATCTCTGGTTTTGTATATAAAATTGGCTCTTTTTAGGTTTTTCTTATGTTCCTCTAAAACATAGGTGGCGACTCTGAAATCAATTAGACATCCTAGGATAATTCACCGCTCTAGCCAAGTGGGGTTTTCCCGGGGTATCTACAGTGGTGACTCCGCTGGGGAGTATAGAGTGTTAAACTTGCGTTTTTCATTTTTGGTGTTCTTTTTACAGTTTTTTGGGCATTCTGGTGGAAAAAGGTGAGACGCGTGCACCTCTGGCCTTCTTGGCCCAAGGCGCGCGCATCCCACATTCACCACCAGAATCGTCCGCCTTCCGTCATGTCCTTCCATTACATGTTTCTGTGCTAATGATTTCTGCAGGGGAAAAGTGTTTTTATTTAGGGTCAAGGCAGTCCCTTGAACCCATGAATTTGCAGGTACTGCCCAGAAGCGGGCGCCTCTGCCGTCTAGTGCCTAAGGCGCGCGCCTCCCATCCGCACAGCCTAAAGCGCGCGCGTTTGGGCAAATTTCCAGAACAGAACAGTGAATAGAATGGGCATTTTTGACAGTGTGTGGGCACCGGACCTGCACATAACTGCTTTTAATTTCCTGTTTATTTTAGCGGTCACACGGGTGATTCGAAAGTTATAAATTATGTGATTATTTGTTTTTTTTTTATTTTCTATTCTTTGGAAAAAAATAATATTTTGTCACTTGTTAGACCTCACACTACGCGCACAATTCTTATCAACTGCTCACAATCGAGTCGCACAAGTCTAACCCCAAACCCGTCGAGACCCGTCCTAGAAAGTTTCAAGCTCCACCAGACCTTGACTCTTTCGAAGCGGTAAACCTCAGCCTGTGGCGTAGTTCACGACTACATGCCGGAGGTGACCTTTAAGCCTCTCTTTAACCGAGCACAAGCCACACAATTCTTAGGCTAGGTTCTAACACTCCGTGACCAAGTCGGTTTTCGTGTGTCGAGATTTCCCTAAACTAATGTTTTCAAATCATACATGCCGTTTCCAAAAGAAACAAGAGGTTGCAATGGACGAAATAAAACTCCGTCCCCAAAGTGGTTATTATGGACGAAAAAAAAAAAAATCCGTCCCCGCATGTATGCTTTACTACATTAATTTAGTTTAATCCCGATACATGTAGGATTCACAAGCGTGGTGGAATCCGATGAGTATATGGGAACGCGAGAAGGTCTATATACTAGCGTGATGATTCCACTATTTTTTTTAGAAACCCCAAAAAGGACCACGTCCTTCCGACTTTTATTAAAAAAAAAGAGTCATTTTCTTATGTGGTTGAGTATTTTCTTGTTTGTGGGTGAAATCATTTTACTCAAAAGGTGTTTGTGGGGCCAATCTAAGATCAACCGTGTTCTCTCAATAGGTCCAATGGCTTCCAACGGCAACAACAACAAGGTGAGAACATTTCTGTGTCCAACGAAGTGTTATTCAACATGGTGAAAGCATTGAAAGGGAAAATTGATGCACTAGCCGAGAATGTCCGCCGCAAGGATGATTTATGGCGAGCCCGTTACGAGCATGTGGAAATGGCCCATAAGAAAGAAGTAGCCAAACTCGAGAACCAATTAAAGGGGCTCACGAATGAAAGAAAGGAGGTCCAAAGTTTCGATACCGGTTTGGTCAACACTCTCATGTCCTACATTGACCAAAATGTTGGGTTTCGATCTAACATGCGCAGCGGAAATTAGCAATTAAAATTTTAATGAAACCCAAAGCCATGGATCCGTTCATATGATTAAATCAAATACAACAAGATGAATAGAGGAATAACTAACCCTTGATGGCTATAAATTTCTAGCTTTTGAACTTGGTGGAGATTTTGAAACTTGATCAAGAACGCGAACCTTGAAGATGATGAGCTTCACCCTCTAGCGGTATCCACACCACGAACGAATATCAAGCAACTTCTTGATCTTGGTTGCTAGACCAAATTGTGAAACACACTTTCACAATTGCAAGAACTATATGGAATTATGAATATTCTTGTTCTTCACCTTTTGGATCTTAGAACAAGAAAAATAACCTCTCAAAACCTTATGGAGGCACTCACAATATTATCTCTAATGGCTGGTGAAAAGATGCTTTTATAGGACCTAGTCATTAACTCTTAATGACCTAGGATTCCTAAATCCCGTCACCTTAATTAAGGCAAGTCCTTAATCTGCCAGGAATTCTGGCACGGTCGTGCCCCTTTATTTGGCACGGTCGTGCCAAATGGGTCGAACCTGCCAGACCTTCCCCGAATATTGGCACGGTCGTGCCCCTATTTTTGGCACGGTCGTGCCAAACGGACCGAGCCTTTGCCTTGGTTTGGATTTATGGCACGGCCGTGCCATTTTAAGGCGCACGACCGTGCCAGAGCCAAAACCTGACATTTTTCCATAATTCCAATTCAGTCCTTTATGATTCGTTCTATTTGTGTGTGACCCTCTAGGATTACACTAAGTTGGCAATGGGCTCAAACATGAACTCATAAGATATGATTAGGTTCTAGCAAACCGTCATACCTACCCAAATAGTGTAACTAGATACAAGTTCGCATTCCTTTAGAATATGTCACAATCCCTTTGTCCACGATGTCATTGAACACAAGTCATGGTCAAACAGTCAACTTGTTTTGTTCAATACTTTCTTGATTCCGAATATGTTGATAATTCAAATGCTATTGATCCAATCAATCCATTTGAGTCCGGCCGAACATTTCATCAACATCATTCCTTCGAGGGGCCCAAGCTTGACATCTCTCCGTGGAGGGACAAATCCATTTAGCTTATTATTCTTCCCAACGGGAATCCGATTGTGCCAATCATACCCTTATAACTACCGTGTTAAGGTAGCGTTTGAATATGTCAAACACAATGTTCATCAAGTGGAAGACTATAATAACTTCATGTCTAAGGATTCAAATGACATAACTAATATGAGATATATGTATGACATAGACCATGACATAAAACTCATGCAGCGGGTCAAGTCCAGTACCTTGTTCCAAACAAGTACCCATAAATCTAACATGATCATCCCATGATCATTTAGCCTTTATACTAGTGCTTAACAAGCACTAGGGACGGGGATTATTATAAGTAAACATGAACAACAATAATAATCAAAGCATCTCTTTATTGATATGAAATAAATGATAACAATTACAACGTTTATTAAACGTGGCTAGGGCACCACTACCAACAATCTCCCACTTGCCCTAGGCCCAATCTCCCATGTATCTAATACCCATGGACCTAACATGACCATCATGTTTAGCTTGTGGAAGTCCCTTTGTTAGCGGGTCCGCAACATTGTCATCAGTAGGTACTCTGCATATATTTACGTCTCCCCTATCAATGATCTCTCGAATGATATGAAAACGCCTAAGTATGTGTTTGGATTTCTGATGTGCTCTTGGTTCCTTTGCTTGAGCAATAGCACCATTATTGTCGCAATAAAGGTCTATTGGACTAGCAATACTAGGAACCACTTCAAGTTCAGTTATGAACTTCTTAATCCAAACAGCTTCCTTTGCAGCATCCGATGCAGCAATATACTCAGCTTCTGTTGTAGAATCAGCGGTTGTACTTTGCTTGGAACTCTTCCAGCTTACAGCTCCACCATTTAACATAAACACAAAACCCGATTGCGATCGGCTATCATCTTTGTCGATTTGGAAGCTTGCATCCGTGTAAGCATTTACAACGAGATCATCTTCCATTCCTCCATAGACCAAAAACGAGTCTTTAGTCCTTCTCAAGTACTTAAGAATCGCTTTTACGGCTATCCAGTGGTTTTCGCCAGGGTCGGATTGGTATCTACTTGTCATGCTCAAAGCATAAGATACATCCGGCCTAGTACAAATCATGGCATACATGATGGACCCAATTGCCGAAGCATATGGAACATCATTCATTTTCTCACGCTCATCTTTTGTCTTAGGACATTGAGTCTTGCTTAGAGAAACTCTATGTAACACGGGCAAGGTTCCTCTCTTAGAATTTTCCATACGGAATCTTCTAATGACCTTGTCAATGTATGTACTTTGGCTTAAACCAAGTAGCCTCCTTGATCTATCTCTATAGATCTTAATGCCAAGAATATATGCGGCTTCACCCATATCTTTCATTGCGAAGCACTTTCCTAACCAAGTCTTCACAGACTGAAGTGTAGGAATGTCGTTTCCAATGAGTAATATGTCATCCACGTATAAAATAAGGAATAGCACTATGCTCCCACTAATCTTCTTGTATACACAAGGCTCATCTTCGTTCTTGATGAAGCCAAACTCTTTGACCGATTCATCAAAACGGAGATTCCAACTCCTTGAAGCTTGCTTCAATCCATAGATGGATCTTTGCAATTTGCATACCTTAGAATCTTGTTCAAAACCTTCTGGTTGTGTCATATACACATCCTCTTGAAGTTTTCCATTCAGGAAAGCAGTTTTGACGTCCATCTGCCATATTTCATAGTCATGATATGCGGCAATGGCAAGCAAAATTCTTATTAGACTTGATCATTGCTACGGGTGAAAAGGTCTCATCATAGTCAATACCATGAACTTGCCTATAACCTTTCGCTACAAGCCTAGCTTTGTAAGTATGCACCTTCCCATCCATGTCAGTCTTCTTCTTGAAGACCCATTTGCATCCTATGGTTTTTACACCTTCGGGCGCATCAATCAAATTCCAAACTTGATTGTCTTGCATGGATTGCAATTCGGACTCCATGGCTCCAAGCCACTTGTCCGAATCAGGAGAAGACATCGCCTCTTGGTAGGTTGACGGTTCATCATTCTCAATGATTTCTACCTCATTACTATCCGTTACGAGAAATCCATATCTCTCGGGCTCGGATCGTAACCTACTAGATCTGCGAGATGCTTGTGTATTTTGAACAGGTTCCACAACTCCTTGTGGTTCTTGTTCTTGTTCCACTATTGGTTCAATGTTATTTTCTGGGTCTCGAATTTCTTCAAGATTTATTTTACTCCCACTGATTTCTTTGGAGAGAAACTCTTTCTCTAGAAAGACACCAGTTCGGGCAACAAACACTTTGTTGTCCTTTCGGTTGTAAAAGTAATATCCTTTAGTATCCCATGAAAATGCATTTATCAGATTTGTGTGCAAGTTTGTCTGAGATAAGTCTTTTGACAAAAACTTCACAACCCCAAATCTTCATGAAAGATAGACAAGGCTTCTTTCCGCTCCACATCTCATATGGAGTCTTTTGAACCGATTTAGTTGGAACACGATTTAGTGTGAAAGCAGCGGTTTCTAGAGCGTAACCCCAAAAGGATATTGGAATATCAACTTGACTCATCATTGATCGAACCATGTCTAACAAAGTCCGATTCCTCCTCTCGGACACACCATTCCATTGTGGTGTTCCCGGTGGAGTCAATTGTGAAACTATTCCACAATTCTTTAGATGATCATCAAATTCTTGACTTAAGTATTCTCCACCTCGATCTGATCGAAGTGCTTTTATACTTTTGCCAAGTTGTTTTTCTACTTCATTTTGAAATATTCTAAATATCTCAAATGCTTCACTTTTATGTTTCATTAGGTAAACATACCCAAATCTACTATAATCATCAGTGAAGGTTATGAAGTATTGAAATCCTCCCCTAGCATTGCTACTTAATGGTCCGCATACATCGGAATGTATCAACCCCAATAAGTCGCTTGCCCTTTCACCCAACTTGATAAAAGGTGTCTTAGTCATTTTTCCAAGAAGACACGACTCACAAGTATCATATGACTCTAAGTCACATGAACCCAAAAGTCCGTCCCCATGGAGTTTTGAGATACGCTTCTCATTAATATGACCAAGACGGCAATGCCACAAATAAGTATGATTTACATCATTAGGTTTAGATTTCTTATTTACATGATAGACATTATTTTCATTCTTGACATCCAAGATATAAAGGCCATTAAATGAATTAGCAATACCATAAAGCACATCATTTAAATAAATAGAAAATTTCTTATTCTCAATAAGAAACTTAAAACCTTCATTATCCAAACAAGAAATTGAAATAATATTTCTGCTTAAATCCGGAACATAATAACAATTGTTCAAAACAAGAATTAATCCGGAAGGTAAAGTGACTTCATAAGTCCCTACGGCTAATGCAGCAACTCTTGCTCCATTCCCCACGCGTAGATCTACTTCACCTTCTTTAAGCAGTCTCCTATTCTTTAGTCCCTGCACATTTAGACAAATGTGAGAACCACATCCGGTATCCAATACCCAAGAATCAGTGGTAGAAAGGAGAATATCTATCATATAGATACCTGAAGTCGACGCAGCCTTGCTGCTCTTCTTCTTCTTTTGCTCTTCCAAGAAAGCCTTGCAATTACGTTTCCAATAACCAATTTCTTGACAATGGAAACAAATTGCATCCTTTTGTGTATCGGGTTTTGCCTCAGAAGCCTTGGCAACCTTTGCCTTGCTTATCTTGGGTTTGACAACTTTTGCCTTACCCTTGCCTTTGGCACCAGGCTTCTTCCCACCGTGAACCAAGAGCACGGGAGAACCTTTCTCCACAATTTTCATCTCTGCAGTTTTGAGCATCCCATGCAACTCAGAGAGATTCTTATCCATTCCATGCATGTTATAATTCATCACAAACTGATTATAACTTTTAGGCAATGAATTAAGAATGAGATCCGTGGCTAGCTCCAATGGGATTGGATAGCCAACTTTCTCAAGGTGCTCTACATAACCTTTCATTTTAAGAAAGTGAGGACTCACTTGTTGCCCTTCATTCATTTTACAAGTAGTGAATGCAACAATGGTCTTGTACCTCTCTTGCCTAGCTTGCTCTTGAAACATGGTTCTCAACTCCACACCTATCTCATAGGCTTCCAAATGTTCCAAACTTTGTTGGAGTTTTGAACACATAGCAGCAAGCATGAGACAACTTACATCTCTAGAATCATTACGATGTTTCTTGTAATTGTCCCTTTCTACCCTAGGGGCAGTAGGCGGTGGTTCAGCAGGGAGAGGCCCATCGAGAATGTACAACTTGTCTTCTTGCCTAAGAACAATTCTTATGCTACGGATCCAATCCATAAAGTTGGTACCATTCTCTTCGAGCTTATCCTTCTCAAGGATCGATCGCAACGACATTGATTGAGTGTTATTAGTCATTATCTACAAATATGCAAAAATTTCCAAAATTTAATAAGTACCGATTTTCATTAAAGAGATAAATAGTGTATTTTAAACAAAATACTCCCACTAAATTATATAACCTTCTTATACATCCAATGTATAATATAATTTAATTGGGTTGAGATCCCGCTTTAATCTAATTTTGAGTACGCTTTGGCGCACCGCTCAAAATTAAATCAATTAGGTAGACAACTCTTGTCAATCATATCTCATATGACTCTCAGTTCTTTTCATGAGATTCTTTAAGAAATCCAATTTCAAAAAGCATGTTAAATCTCATCTTTGCCTCAAGCCCAAAACTGTTTTGACGCTTAATTAAGTCCAACCATTTTAAACGCATAGGAAACTCTTATTCACTCATCTTGCTCAAACATGAATAAAATCAATGCACCTCGCTTTGGCGAGCCCACATAAAATTACTCATGTATAAACAAGTGTTTTAATCATGGCATGGCAAAAGGACTTAAAACTTTCTTTGAAGGTTCATCACATATAGCATATAACACATTTATGAGCACATAATACAAACATGTTACACATCAAGTTTAGCCACTAAATTAATCTCCATTAATTTAAGCATAATATTTATGTGTCATTAGTTTCTCTATGATCATGAGGATGAGACTATTTGAACTTTGGTTATCATCTCCAAATCAAGACAACAAGAAGTGCGACCGAAACTAAGCCATATGGCATCCACAATTCCGCACTAATTCAAGAAACCAAGAAAGTAGTCCATGTGGCCGAAACTAAGCAATAGATGGTCTCGATGAACGTAGGCCAATTGCATTCACAATTCCACATGGATCTCCAATCTTTGAATCAAGAACTTTGTTTCTTAATTTTAGCAATTATGAACTCTTCATAATTCTAACTTCGTTTTATCTTTGAAACTTCGATTGCGATCAAGTTTGGGAAACACAATCTCGATGAACGTAGATTAGCCATCCAAACCTTGAACCAATCTTAGACTCACAAGACTAAAACAAATAGGAAATTTAAACCCAAGATCCACACCCAAGACCCAAGCCCTACCCCGCGCCAAATCCTAGGTCCGGCCGGGTCAAGGTATGGGTCCGGTCGGACCCTTCTGAAAATCAAAATTTTAAAGTTCCAAAATTTGTCTCAAAATTGTTTTTTCCCGATTCAATAAGGATTTGGTGTTCTTGGTGATCCAATCACCATGATCAACAAAACCTTGAATAAACAATTTATTCTTGAATCCCTAGAATATCAAAACTTTGATCCAATCAAAAATTGATAATCCAAACAATTTTAAATCCACCATAATTTTTATTGCGATTGAATAGTGCGATTAAAGTTTCTAAAACAATAAACCACATAAAATCACAAAACACATAAACATCATATAATCCAATATTCATATCATGCTTGGCACATAAACAATTTATATACACACAACATGATCCAAGTATTGAATTAATCAACATGAACGTGGCTCTGATACCACTGTTGGGTTTCGATCTAACATGCGCAGCGGAATTAGCAATTAAAATTTTAATGAAACCCAAAGCCATGGATCCGTTCATATGATTAAATCAAATACAACAAGATGAATAGAGGAATAACTAACCCTTGATGGCTATAAATTTCTAGCTTTTGAACTTGGTGGAGATTTTGAAACTTGATCAAGAACGCGAACCTTGAAGATGATGAGCTTCACCCTCTAGCGGTATCCACACCACGAACGAATATCAAGCAACTTCTTGATCTTGGTTGCTAGACCAAATTGTGAAACACACTTTCACAATTGCAAGAACTATATGGAATTATGAATATTCTTGTTCTTCACCTTTTGGATCTTAGAACAAGAAAAATAACCTCTCAAAACCTTATGGAGGCACTCACAATATTATCTCTAATGGCTGGTGAAAAGATGCTTTTATAGGACCTAGTCATTAACTCTTAATGACCTAGGATTCCTAAATCCCGTCACCTTAATTAAGGCAAGTCCTTAATCTGCCAGGAATTCTGGCACGGTCGTGCCCCTTTATTTGGCACGGTCGTGCCAAATGGGTCGAACCTGCCAGACCTTCCCCGAATATTGGCACGGTCGTGCCCCTATTTTTGGCACGGTCGTGCCAAACGGACCGAGCCTTTGCCTTGGTTTGGATTTATGGCACGGCCGTGCCATTTTAAGGCGCACGACCGTGCCAGAGCCAAAACCTGACATTTTTCCATAATTCCAATTCAGTCCTTTATGATTCGTTCTATTTGTGTGTGACCCTCTAGGATTACACTAAGTTGGCAATGGGCTCAAACATGAACTCATAAGATATGATTAGGTTCTAGCAAACCGTCATACCTACCCAAATAGTGTAACTAGATACAAGTTCGCATTCCTTTAGAATATGTCACAATCCCTTTGTCCACGATGTCATTGAACACAAGTCATGGTCAAACAGTCAACTTGTTTTGTTCAATACTTTCTTGATTCCGAATATGTTGATAATTCAAATGCTATTGATCCAATCAATCCATTTGAGTCCGGCCGAACATTTCATCAACATCATTCCTTCGAGGGGCCCAAGCTTGACATCTCTCCGTGGAGGGACAAATCCATTTAGCTTATTATTCTTCCCAACGGGAATCCGATTGTGCCAATCATACCCTTTATAACTACCGTGTTAAGGTAGCGTTTGAATATGTCAAACACAATGTTCATCAAGTGGAAGACTATAATAACTTCATGTCTAAGGATTCAAATGACATAACTAATATGAGATATATGTATGACATAGACCATGACATAAAACTCATGCAGCGGGTCAAGTCCAGTACCTTGTTCCAAACAAGTACCCATAAATCTAACATGATCATCCCATGATCATTTAGCCTTTATACTAGTGCTTAACAAGCACTAGGGACGGGGATTATTATAAGTAAACATGAACAACAATAATAATCAAAGCATCTCTTTATTGATATGAAATAAATGATAACAATTACAACGTTTATTAAACGTGGCTAGGGCACCACTACCAACACAAAAGTTTAGTGGGCTAAATTTGCACAAAGGCCCAAGCTTCGATCTCTATCATGCTTCTTTTCTCATAAATATTATGGTGGCCCTTCCCGAAAAATTCAAGATGCCCGATATTGGCAAGTTCAATGACAACTCTTGTCCCGATGCTCATGTTTACTCCTACATTTGGGCCATGCTACCTAAGAAGGTGTCTCCTCAAATAATGGCACAATGCTTCCCACTTACTCTCGAGGGGGTCGCAAAAGATTGGTATATGGGTCTTTCAGTTTCCACCCGCCTCAATTGGGATGCCACTATGCTTGCCTTCAAGTCACAATATCAAGGCAATTCCATGTCACGTCCTACCAAGAAAGAATTGGAGAGCACCACGCAAGAGGGTAATGAATCATTTGGGGACTTTTCTCGACATTGGAATGACAAGTTAGCCGAGATGGTTGATAGGCCCTCAAGGAAGGAACAAACGGACATCTTCTTGAAGTGTTTGAAAATGGACTACTGCACTCGTCTTAGTGGGGCCTTTTATCCGAATTTTGCAAGCATGTACGATGCGGGAATTAGAGTTGACAATTTGCTCCGAGAAGTGGCCGAGTCCTCCTATGAGACAAGCCTCGACGACGAAGGGTTCCCGAGCAATCCGAGCAATGGCATGGAAGACTGTAGTGACATGGAAGACTACAACGACAATGAGGACTACAACGACATGGGGGATGACGACAACAATCTCCGTTTCTCTTTCTCTACCTAGAAATAGGATTAAAAAAAATAAAAAAAATAAAGAGTCAAAAGTCCTCTTAAGTGTGCATTAAAGTTTTCTTTCGTCCCACTTGTGTGAATGTTCGAGTCAATTATCAAATTAAAGTCGTTCTTGTCCTCATACACCATTCCAAGTTGTTCAATTTAATTCTTGGCAAAATGATGAAAAGATGTTTAAACAAGTTCTAGAACGAAGGCCGTTACTCGAACGCCTAGGGGCTAAACATCGTGATGAAGGCGACATCATCAACAGCGAAATCAAGCCAAAGCAAGGTCAAGCAACGACCATGGAAAAATCAAGCAATGTTTCAAAGGGGGATATAAAAAAAAAAAGAAGAAAGAAAAAAAAGCTCACTAGGTTGAAACCCTCAAATCAACCTAGGCAAAAGTTAGAGCACAAAAAAAAAAAAAAAAAAAAAATCCCCCTTCATTCAAAGAAGTTCACAACAACAATATCATTCCACCAAACGAAGGACGAAGCAACATCGACAACAATCACGACGAAGCAACAATTCATCACGGCGAATGGAGAATCCACAAGAACTACGGTGACCTGAGCCTCTACACTGGAGGAACGTAGGCAACCTTCGGGTCCGGTCTCATGCAAGAAAGAAATATGTTTAGCCCTAGCACGTTATGGTGATCGGCCTTCATCTCGAACTTGTCAGGACATCTTTGTACGATTCATTTGCCAATGAATTAATCACCTCAAGATTGAACAACTTTCCTAGATTTGGAATCACTTTCCGTTCCTTGTCGAGTATAGGGCTTCTATTCTTTCTGCATACTCCCAATTTCTTGCAATCAAATTGGGGCATTCCTTCTCTTCTCTCTTAATGACTTAATTGCCCTCGTGAGTCATTCAAAAATATATACAAAGTCAATACTAGGGGCTACTTCCATAGCCAAGTCAATGTCACTCATCATTAGTGAAAAAAGGTCTCCACCGCAAAATCACATGACTCTCATCCTCAGCTAGAGTCAATGCACACTTCCTCATTAATTGAGTAAAAAAAAAATGAAGGCACAAAAGAGATGCCCGCTAGATTGAAAACCCGAAAGGGCGGTCTAGGCAAAAAACAGGGTGCGTCATAAAAAAATGAGAGAGTGAGAGAGAGAAGGGAAAGAGAAATAGAGATCCCCGGCCTCTAATGAAGACACAAGTTCAACATTGAATCTCCTCAGCAAGCCAATGGAAAAAGGCTCGACAAGATGTAGCACAATCAAAGGTTGTTTTGGGATATTGTTCTCCAGCAGTGTGCCATTTTTGGGTTCATGAAAAAGAAGGCCCGAGGTTGCACAAGTAATCCCCAGCAAGCCAATTGGTTTGGATCACAAATGGCCACAACATGTGACTCAATTTTCGAGCTTCTACACGTATGTATGCCGAGAAATGGCGTAATTCTTGCCATGTCCTCTTATGTTTGTTCCCCCACACGAGGTCGAGTCTCTTGCTTTGCTCGACAAATGATGACGCCCTAGGGGCTATGTGACTCAAGAACGAGAGCTTCTTTTGCTTCATTTGATAGTTAATGAGCCCTACGGGCTACGATCAAGAAAGATGTGTGAGGCTATCCTTAAAGTCTCTCAAAAGGAATGTCGAGAAGCACCTTCTTGTCATGTATGCTCATACTTGTTCCCCCGATCAAGGATAGGCCCTTCTCGTTCCACTCCTAATCAATGGTGTCACTCTAGGGGGTATGATCAAGTTTTAAAGGCTCCCTCGGCAAGAAGAAATTCACTTCAGTGTCCCCGATGGAGTCATGTGCAACATTGGAAGCTTCCTCAATTCGGCACCGAAGGTCTCAAGGGGCTTCGCAATCTACAATCTTTTGGGCTACGGCATTACAGTGATACAAGCAAAGGGCAATATTGGGGCTTCGTAACCGACAGTATTTTGGGACAACAATGCTCAAGCAATGCAATGTGGAGAAGTCTTATATGAAAGAGATCAAGCTTCAAGGGTCTCCCAACACCTCAAGTCAAAGGTCTCTTGGTTTTAAATGAGGGCTCTGATGTTATGAATGAATTTGATGATTTTTGTTAGAACTTACAACGAGATCATGAAAGAAGTCTTAGAGAAAAGGAAAAGGATTCAAGGAAGTGCCAATATTATAACTCGACCAGAGTTACAGCCAATCCCAATGTTTCTGCAAGTACTGCACCCCCTTCTCCAAGTTCAAAAGCATAGGCTGCACCCGAAGATCCGTTATTAGTTCAACTCAAGAAGACTCAAGAAAACATACCGTTTGAGATTTTATCACGCCAAGGCCTTATCTTCCACAACAACATCACCATCTCCCACGACTTTGAATAAGGGCTCCAATGTTATGAATGAATTTGATGATTTTTGTTAGAACTTGCAGCGAGATTATGAAGGAAGTCTTAGAGAAAAGGAAAAAGATTCAATATGCTAAACTCACGTGACTGGGTTATAGCGGGAAATGCCTCGGCCAATCCTAACGTTTCTGCAAGTACTACACCCCCTTCTCCAAGATCAAAAGCACAGGATTCATCCGAAGATCCGTTATTAGTTCGACTCTAGAAGACTCAAGCAAACGTACCGTTTGAGACTTTATCATGTCAAAACCCTATCATTCGCAACAACAATCATTTTCCCTAAAGCCGCACCTAAGAAGAAGGTTGAGCTCAAGAAGGTAATCTTTGTTAAAGCCAAAACCGCTGACCCAGTAAAACATGAGAAACCGAAGGTCAGTAAAGGGTTTGTAAAACCGGAACCAAAACCTGGATTTATTCATTGTGCTATTTGTGCTGATTTTGGTCATAGTGCTGGTCATTGTCTTTTAAGATTCACACCCAATGCCAAGGGACGTAAAAATCCTAAGGTCAAACAAGTGTGGGTCCCAAAAAGCTGCTAACCCTAGGACCCAAGGAATAAGGGGACGAAAACCTTTCATGTTTATTTTTCAGATTTCATGTTTTATGGCTGGAACCGCTAAGAAGAAGAAGGATCTCTGGTATTTGGATAGTGGATGCTCATGACACATGACTGGAGATTCCGAACTACTCTGCAGTTTCATCCAAATGAAAGGTCCCCCAGTAGTGTTTGGTAACAACAAGAAAGGAGAAACAGTAGGATATGGAGCAATCAAACGAGGAAAGGTGACTATTGAAAATGTGTCACTAGTAGAAGGACTCAAGCACAACCTTCTCTCCATATCTCAGTTTTGTGACAAAGGAATGAACTGCATCTTAACAATCAACTAGCTGTTATATCAAAGATGCTTCCTCTGAAGTCACTCTACTGACTGGCAACAGAACAGGTGATGTTTATATGATAGATTTAAGCAATATTGTTTCCATTGCTGACCTCTGTTTTGTAGCCAAAAATATAAGTGAAAGCAGCTGGTTATGGCATAAGTGGCTCAGCCACTTGAACTTCAAGTATCTAGCAAAACTGCACAGGGATGGTCTAGTAAAAGGACTACCCAAAGTGGCTGACCATCATGATGAAAAGTGCAAAGCATGCCAGCTTGGAAAGCATCCCAAACAGTCATTTCCTAGTAAAACCGCACCTTCAACGAACCGCTGTTTGCAATTGCTACACATGGATTTATTTGGACCTGTCCCAATCGCCAGTATTGGAGGAAACCGCTATACACTTGTGGTGGTTGATGATTATTCAAGATATACTTGGGTGGAAATGATGGCCTCTAAAGATGATACTTATGGCATCGTAACTGCTCTCTTTAGACAGCTCCAAACTCAGAAATTGGATGACATTGTTGCCGTGCGTTCAGATAATGGAACTGAATTCACAAACAATGGTGTTGCCCAATATTGTGATGATCATGGAATTGATCATAACTTCTCTGCCGCTGGGGTTCCACAACAGAATGGAGTTGTACAAAGAAAGAACAGGACTTTGATTGAAGCCGGGAAGACAATGATTGCAGAAGCAAAGCTTCCCAAATACTTCTGGGCCGAAGCCGTCAATACCGCATGTTTCACCCAGAACCGCTCTCTAATCATCAAAGTTCACAACAAGACTCCTTATGAATTGTGGCGAGGCAGATCACCCAACATTGCCTTCTTCAAAATATTTGGATGCAAGTGCTACATCTTGTACAATGGCAAAGAGCATCGAGTTAAATTTGATGCTAAGGCCGATGAAGGTATTTTTGTTGGTTATTCAAAACACTCCAAAGCTTTTCGTTGTTTCAATAAGACATCTTTAAAAATTGTAGAATCAGTCCATGTTACATTTGATGAACATAATCTTCTTGAGCCACATATGGCTCCAAATGTTGCTGATGATTTTAGTGGTTTTGAGACAGGTACATCTTACCATAATCATGCAACAGAAAATGACCAACCTACTCAAACCGCTCCATCAGGTTCTCCAGCCTCTCCAAATCAAACCGAAGGTGTTGCTGTAGAACCGCATTCTTCTGATCCTATTCAAACCATTGATCCAGTTCCAAACATCACCTTCAATGAAGATTTCAATGAATATCAAGAAGAGCCTCCTCTGGAAACTCTTCAAGAAATAGTGGTTCATGAAGACCTCCCTCCAGAAATCAATGATCATAGAGACCATCCAACAACTAATGTTATAGGTCCTATCAGTTCTGGTGTTCAGGCAAGAGGAAGCTTGACTCATAGAGATAACCACAGTTTGTTCTCAACTACACTGTTATCTCAGATGGAACCGAAGAAGGTAGATGAAGCTCTAAGTGATCCAAGTTGGGTAGCTGCAATGCAAGAAGATCTTAATCAGTTTGAAAGATGCAGAGTTTGGACTCTAGTTCCAAGGCCCAGAGATCACACTGTAATTGGAACAAAATGGGTATACAGAAATAAGATGGATGAAAATGGTATTATTACAAGAAACAAAGCAAGATTGGTTGCTCAAGGTTATAGGCAAGAAGACGGGATTGATTATGATGAAACCTTTGCATCTGTAGCCAGACTTGAAGCCATTAGATTGTTCCTGGCCTATGCCTCCTTCAAGAAATTCAAGTTATATCAAATGGATGTGAAGAGTGCATTTCTGAATGGTGAACTACAAGAAGAAGTTTATGTAGCTCAACCGCCAGGATTTGAAGACAACAAATATCCCAATCATGTCTTCAAGCTCAAGAAGGCCTTGTATGGACTCAAACAAGCTCCAAGAGCATGGTATGACACTCTATCGAAATTTCTTATTGAACAAGGCTTCTCTAGAGGTAAAATTGATACAACCCTATTTATTGCTAAACACAAAGGTCATTCATTATTAGTTCAAATATATGTTGATGATATTATTTTCGGTTCTACTAATGAAACTATATGTGTTAAGTTTGAGAAGCTTATGAAAGGTAAATTTGAGATGAGTATGATGGGAGAATTGACATTCTTTCTTGGACTCCAAATCAAGCAATGTCATGATGGAATCTTTATCAACCAAGCCAAATATACCAAAGATTTGATCAAGAAATTTGGGCTTGAAACCGCTAAGCCAGTTGATACCCCAATGCAAAAGGCCTGCAGTTTGGATCAAGATGAACGAGGTAAGAAAGTTGATCAGACTCTCTACCGAGGTATGATTGGTTCTTTACTTTACTTAACTGCTAGTCGGCCGGATATCATGTTCAGTGTTTGTGTTTGTGCTAGATTTCAAGCTGACCCTAGAGAATCTCATCTTATTGCTGTTAAAAGAATTATTAGATACTTATGTGGATCTGTTAACCTTGGACTTTGGTACTCCAAAGAATCTTCATTTGATCTATTAGGTTATTCAGATGCTGACTTTGCAGCATGTAAGATAAGCAGAAAGAGCACAAGTGGTACTTGTCAGTTCCTTGGAACCCGGCTTGTATCATGGTCCAGTAAAAAACAAGCATCGGTTTCAGTCTCAACCGCTGAAGCTGAATATATTGCGGCTGGAAGCTGTTGCTCTCAAATTCTCTGGATGAAACAGAAGTTGGAAGACTATGAAGTATTTGAGAAGAACTGCCCTATCTACTGTGATAGTACTGCAGCAATATCAATCTCCAACAATCCAGTACAACACTCAAAAACCAAGCACATTGACATAAGATATCATTTCCTCAAAGATCATGTTGAAAAGAAGAACATTTTTCTAGCAAAGGTGGGAACCGACGATCAAATTGCAGATATTCTCACCAAACCGCTTGAAAATTCTAGGTTCTTTCATTTACGAGGAGAAATGGGTATGCTAGAACTTACTTAATATAATTCATGCCTATTTATTCTTGTTCTAATAATTTTTGTTAAGTATTTTGGCTCTATTAAGAAAATGCAAATAGCTTGCGGTTCAATCGACAAAACCGCAACAAGATGGTTCGGCTAAAGATTTCATTCAAACCAAAGAGTCAAGTAGAAAAATTTCAGTTTTATCCAAACCGAATTGTCAAAGCAAGGTTTCGGTTTCTCTACTGAAACTGAAGATAGATCTGAAAGATATCGGTTTCACCAAAACCGATAATAAGGAAAAGGTAAGTCGGTTTACGCAAAACCGCTCAGGTATGAAATTGCATTTTAGTCCCTACTTTATGTCACTTTATTCTTTAAGGACCTTCTTGCAATTATCTCTGCCGCATTGAATGCGAATTGACAGGTACACTGACGGTTGAGTTTCCTTCAGCCGTCATGCCCGCTCCACTACCCGAGGTGGTTAATTGAGTATAAAAGACAAATCATTTTTCAATTTATCTTTTTACCTTCTTACTCTTTTTAGGAAAAACCTTCTCTCTCTCTACTGTTCGTACTCTTCTCTCTCTCTGTTCTCACTAAAAAAAATTTCTTACTTAAACAAAATTTTTAATGGCACCAAAGAAATCAATTGATCTTGCTTCTTCTTCTACATCGTCCAAACCTTCGAAGCCCGATATGGTATGAAATTCTGAACCCTAACTCAGTATATCTCATTTATCCGCCATTATTGAAGCTTAAAAGCTTGTTCATCTTCCTTTGATCATTTTATGATTTTTCTTCAATTTCTTGTTTGGTTTGTGTTCGCATTTACTTATATACACTGATTGATTACTTTGTTTTAAGATTTGTGTTCAATTTTGAGCAAAATCAATTTTGGGGTTATTTGGTGTTCCTGCGAAATTTTGCAGATTCTGGGTTCATGTGTTGTTATTTGTCTTAGTTTATTTAGAACTTCGTTAGAATCTGCCTTTTGTGATCATTTTGATATAATTTTTCCATATTTTGGTTAAGATTTTGTTTTGCATACTCATACTCTGTTCTTCGTGTTCTTCATGCATTCAAACTCCTTTTCAAAATTTTCTTCTTTGATTCGTTTTGCCTTCACTGTTCATTCATTCTTTGTTTTTACATTTTTACCCTTACGCTCCTTGAACCGCATGTTTTCATTGTTAGGATTCCATGTTATAGTTTGTAGTACTTAATCAAACCGCGGTTTGCTTAAGGATTCAAACTATCATTCTTTAAATTATTTCTAACTAAGAATATCTTTCAGGATCCCTCAAACTTTGTTCCCGGCTCTAGGATTCTTTAGGGTGAACTTAAACAAGATGCAGTTGGAAGGAAGCTCCTCAAACTGCTGAATGATGCAAAATTGCTACCTCTGTTTCTTATGGATGAACCGCAGTTTGTTACTATTATCTGCGCCGAATTCTTTGAGAATGGGATCTCCACGAAGGCTGAATTACTAGATGTAAGAGGAGAACCGATAAGGGATCTGGAATCCAGTGAAATAAAATTTGAAGATGCTATCAAGTCCACCGTCTGTAGCAAAGAAGTGATCCTAACCGCTTCCAAGATTGCAGTTCTAGCTGGTCTTGAGAACTCTGGAGTTATGGGGATAAAACCGGAACTTCTAAGCAATACTACAATGGAGCTGATTGGAGTTAACTCTTTCTCCACCAAGAATTCCTCCAGAAAGGACTTTGGAGAGGTGATGGCTCATCTTTGTGAATTGGTAGATTCTGGAGTCATGTGCAAGAATGGAAACCACAACAACTTTACAAGTGAACAGTATGCTTACTGTGTGGCCATTCTTAAAGGGAAGAAACTGCACTGGCCCAAGGTTGTGATGAAGGAGATAATAAATGCTCTAAACCGCCTCCATGCTGCTAAAGCCGCTGGAAAATCCAAGGTCAGAACTCATTGCAGGCTGCTGACAAAGTTCTTGTATCAAGATACTGCCATTTTCATGTTCTCTGCTGAACACAAGGACTATTGGTTGGACCCAATTGAAAAGTCCATCTTTGGATTGTCAAAACTTGATACCTTCAGAACAACTTTTGGATGGCGGTTTGCTCAAACTGTTTGGAATGAGGACCCTCTTCCTGAAGCCGAACGTGGCCCATTTCCTGAGGCTCGGCTCAACAAATCTGGGAAACCGTATGCTGGTGCCATTGCTGATCAGGCCCATGCTACGATGCTAAGAAATGAAGGTCAAACTGCCACTCTAAACCGACTGGGGTTAAGTCATTTAGCTCAAACCGCGGTACAGGCTGAGGGGGAGCCTGCGGTTGAGGGGGAGCCTGCAGTTCGGTCTATACCTGCGGCTCGTCCCAAGGAAACCGCTGCTCCAAGGAAAAGAAAGGGAACTGCTCAAATCCCTTCAGTTATTACAAAAGCAAACCTATCCAAACCGCCTTCCAAACCCTTATCCAAACCGTCATCTAAACCTTCATCTTCTTCAACCTCTTTTCCCCCCATCAGACTATCTCCTACTCTTTCAAAACCTATCACTTCAAAACCTTCTATTCCCAAACCTCAAGTTAAACCCCTCTCTCCATTACATCAAAATGTGGAGAAATCCTTTAATTTTGCTATGGATGCCGCCTCTCTTAAAGCCGCCAAGGCTAAATCCATTCCAGAACTTATCCCTTCACCTCATCTTTTCCTTCCTATCTCTTCTCCTCCTAAACCTTCCACTTCTAAACCGCCCTCTGTTCAATTCTCTGAAGAACAGTTGGCTGAAATTTTCAAAGCCTTGCCAAACCTTAAACCTTCCTCTCAAACCGATCCTGAGCAGACCGAAGTGTCTGAGAATGCGGTTCTAGTTGAACAAACCGCTGTATCTACCATTGTGGTTCATCCTGAGAAAACCGAGGAGTTTGAGGCTGCAGCATTGCCTGAGCAGACTGATATGTCTGAGGCACTTGGTGAACCTGAGCAAGATGTTGAAGTTCTTGAGGTTCAACCGCCAAAGAAGAAGAGAAAGTTGGTGAAGATAAGTGATTATGTGGAGCATTGGCAGTCAAGGCCACCAGGAGCTATAGACTTCAGTGAGGCTGACTACAAAAGGGATCACTCACCACTTGAAGGAGCTTTTGCAAGAGAGCTAAGAGAAAGAGCTGAGATGAGGAAGGCAGGTATTGACCCAATGTTGGTTGAGGTCTCTCCTCCTTCACTTAAAAGAAAGCTGGATTTTGATTCCCCAGAACATACTCCATCTTCATCTCCAGACTTACCTTATGCCTTAGCGGTTCAACCTTTACCGGTTCTTTCATCTGCTCAACCTTCATTTTCTACGTCGGTCCAACCAATGGCTCAGTCTTCAGTTTCACCATCTGCTCCGCCATCGGTTTCATTCATTAAACCGAAGACAAAGAAACGAAAGAATGCTGCTGACTTAGCAAAATATCTGAAGCGGTTCAAGACTGAAACCTCTAGGGAAAGAAGGGCTTGAGCCCATGCTCGTGCTGCCGCCAAAGCCGAAGCTAGATTCTTGAAGGCTGGCCGCCCTAACCCTTTTGCTATCTTTCCCAAGGATGAGATGGAAGCCGCAGTTGAAAACTTAATTCTTTCAGTTGCAGACAAAGTGATGGGTGAGATTGCCGATCAGGTACTCATGGATCCCACTCTTGCTAGTCAATTCTTTCTAAAGTTAACTGCTAGCGCTTATCCTCCTATGTTGAATTAGAGATTTGTGCCTTCCCCTTCCATTCTTCTAAACGATGATTATTTGAGATTTCCTCTTCTTCCTCATTCACCTCCTCAAACTGCTATTATCCCTGTTCGTTCTTTTCTTCACTTTGATCCCATTGAGCTTGAAACCGCCCTTAGGATCTCTATGGGTGAAACTTTAGACGAAGCACACATTCTGTTGAAATGTAAAGCCAAAATGCCTTCTTCATCCCATCCTTCTGATGATGCCATCCAAATATCTGATGATGACAATTCCAGTGATGAGCACATCCCTAACTATACTCCTTCTGATGAACCGCCCTCTTCAATTCCTTCCTATCCTATTCTACCTCTTCATGCTACAACTGCAGATTTAATAGATGCAGTTATAAATATTCAAGTTCATCAGCAAACCGCCACTTCTCGGTTTGACACTCATCTCCTCACTATTCAATCTGATCTTGATGCCATTAAGGGGGAGAGAGTGAATGAGAGATTTGATGATAGGTCTTGCCAATAACAGCTAGATGAGAGACTGAACTTAATCTTGGAAAATCAACTGGCCCTTCAAGATCTTGTCAGAACCAACAATGATCTTTGCAACTTAAAGTTTCAAGCCGTTGATGCATCACTTCAATCTGTTGTTGAGAAACTTGACATTCTGGCTCAGCATGCACTTGATTCTTCAGAACTTATCCTGCATAGAACTGGGAAACTTGTCAAGCAAGCCGCTGCAATTGAATCAAAGATTGATGAACCAACTGAAGTTCGGCTTCGTGCAGCTGACTTTGTTTTTGAAACCACCCGTGGATCCGGTTCTAGAAATGTTGATCAAACCGCCCCCGCTGTTGATGTTCAAGTTGCAGAAGAACAAGCTGCTCAAGATGCTCAAACCGTTCAGAACCAAACCGCAGATGATGCTGCTGCTGCAAGGGGTTCTGTTGCAGATGAAGTAGACTAGATTTCTTTTCTTAGTCTTTTTAATGTCTCTTGTAATTCATACATTGTAAGTTACTATTCTTATGATTGAATTATAATGAGAATGACTGCATAACATTCTGTTTCCAAAACTTTGTTTATTCAAACTGCTTGTTTGTGAAACAATGCTTGTATTTATTAAAACCTCATGCACTACATTCATTATGAAAATACTTTTTATTGCATTATGTTTTAAACATTCAGTTTAAACATGCATTTCTGATCCTCAAAATCATATCATCTTTTATGCATCTGAATGTATTTCTTTTCTATCTTTTCTTCATTTCCTTTTTTTTTGATAGATTAGAAATCTATGATCTAGCATAGTGTGTGCATTGACTTGGGACATGCAATTTCATGAAATTTATTTCTGACATGTTCTTACCAAGTACAATGTTTTGCTATTATCATAGTGTGGTAATGGCATCAATCAAATAGGGGGAGATTGTTAGGATTCATTGTTGGTTCACCCACCTTAATTTGATTGATCCATGCCACGTGTCTGTTTATGGACTTTAGGACCGCATGTAATGAAGTTATACTTCAATTTTTAGATAAGTCCATTTCTAGATTTTTGATTGTCTAGGCTGAGTATAGTTCGGTTGTATCATTAGCGGTTTAGTGCTTCAAGCCGTCATCTTAAGACCACCAGCATGGAGCCCTTTAGTTTTCATCAAACTGCAGTTTGCATGTTTGATGAAACCGCTCATCAAGATCATTCTTCAAACCGCCCCTATGCTTGGTGAAACCGCAGAGCAGTTATTGAAGAATTAAAAAGATGTCATTTATTCCTTAGACAAACATTCTCTTTTTGACCGTAAAAGGATGTTGTTATGTCATGTCAAAATAACTCTAAGTTAACTTGGAGTTTCTGCAAGGAATGTCGGTTTGTCTATCAGTTTGAATTGTTTACCGTTAGTCCTTTCTGCAACAAAGGACAATTGTCAGGTAGTGGTGCAACAACTACCTAGGACTACAAGACAAAACCAAGGACAAAAATGACAGCTCAACCAATGGGATTTCGACAGCAATGTACCCTTCAGATTTGATTCAAATCTTTACCCAACGGTCACAAGGGTGCTCTGCCTATAAATAGCCTTCACTATTCAACAATGAAGGTTGCTGAGCTTCAAGAGATTCATTCCCAAGCATTCAAGTTTGCTTTGAAGATTTAAACCCAGATATTCATATCTTCAAACCATCTCCATTGCAAACCCAGTTCTTCATTAAAGCTTCAAGCCTAACAACCATTCATACTTAGCCTTTACACCGAAAGAATTCTATTTGCTCAACCATCATTTAGATACTTAGAGCATTTGATTTCTTTTCACACACACACCCGATTTATATGATCACATAGATTATATACTTCGAAAACACCGGTTGTTATTATAGCTTAAGTTAGACTTATTGTTTAGAGTTTAGATTCATCTTGTAAAACCTCCTCTAAATTAATACAAGTCTTATAGCTATTAGAAAATCCTAGACTAACTATCTAGGTAGAGGACGTAGTTCATTTAAGAACGAACCTCTTCAATTTGTGTGTTTGATCTTTATTTTCTGTCTTGATATTTATCTTTCTTGTTTGTGGTCTTGAACTTGCTTCCATTCACGAAATGACTTGAAAGATGAATTGTGTTTTCCTTTAAACTTTAAGTTTAACTATTCTGTTGCATCATAGTGTTTTCTCACCCAGAGTCAAACTTCCCAACTCTTTAACTAACCTATTTGGCCAAACCGCAAACTCCGCTGTGCATTTTATCAGTTCGGATCTTGTGCCTTGAACCGCAGTTGGCCAAACTGATAAGTACTCGGTTGATTTTAAGGGTATTTTCGAAAAAGTTTCGGACCGCTATTCACCCCCCCTCTAGCGGTTCTATACCCTTGTTTCCCTCTGGGACCAACAGCCGCCCAACTGTTGCGAAGAAGATTTCGGTCCATCTTAGTGTTCCTAGGCCGCCCAAGAAGAATAGGATTGAGAGCCGTTCGGGTGGCCCTTCAAAGGCTAAGAAGAAATTAAATTTTTCCTAGTACCCCAAGATTGCAATCAAGTAGACCACTTGTTTAGGATTTAATGTTTTTATGTCTTTTATTGCTCAACATCATCCGTTGTAATGATCAAAATAATTCATGAGATGAATAAGAATTGCATTTTGTTATGACATGATTGGGTAAAAATTTATGTTTTAGACCGCACCCTAAGGTTGCCTACGTTCCTCTCGTAGAGAGGCTCAGGTCTTCGTAGTTCAAACAAATGAAGACCATTTTTTTGTGCACCCTGTTTTTTGCCTAGACCGCCCTTTCGGGTTTTCAATCTAGCGGGCTTCTTTTTTGCACTTGCTCTAATTTTTGCCTGGGCCGCCCTTGCGGGTTTTCAACCTAGCGAGCGTTTTTTTTTTTTTTAATGGTCTTTATTTTTTAAGCTTAGAACTTCTTGAGTTTGTCGAGGTTGACCTCCTTTGGCAATTGATCGCCATCCAAGTCTACGAGTCGTACTGCACCGCCGCTTAATATCTTCTTGACCACGTAAGGACCGATCCATCGAGGTCCCCACTTCCCAAGGGGATTCATGGCATTGGGAGGATGTTTTCTTAGGACTAGATCTCCCACTTTGATATTTCGAGGCTTCACCTTTTTGTTGAAAGCCTTTGCCATTCTTTGTTGATAAGCCCTTGTGCGTTCAAACGCTCTTAGCCTCTTTTCGTCGAGTAAGGATAGTTGCTCGTACCAACTTTGCATCCAATCAACCTCGTTGACTTGGTTCTCGAGTAAGACCCGTAGAGAAGGAACCTCGAGTTCGACTGGGAGTACGGCTTCAGAACCGTAAACTAATAAGTACGGCGTTTCTCCCGTTGCTGATCATATTGACGTGCGGTAGCCCCACAATGCTAGTGGTAATTTATCGGCCAATCCCTTCCTATTGAACACATCAATTCATTTGTCCATGGCCATGCACTATCATCAATCTCACTTATCGAGTGGCCATGCAGATATCTCTCTTGAGAGTGGGACAAATCCCATCTTCACTTATCATTCTTCCCTACAGGAATCAAATCATACGAATCATAGCCTTTATAACTACCCGGTTAATGGTAGCGTTTGACTATGTCAAATATAATGTTCATCATGTGGAAGACTATGATAATCTCAGGTCTAAGGATTCAAATGGTATGACTATCATGAGATTTAATTATGACATTTGACCATGACATAAATCTCATAACGGGTCTATCCAGTACCTTGTTCTCCAACAAGTACCCAAAAGTTTAATCCGCATCCTATGCACCATAATCATTACATGATTATCCATTAAACTCATTCTAGCCCTTCATAAGTGCTAGGGACAATGATTATTATAATAAACATGCAAAAGATATAATAATCGAGTTTGTTATCTCTATAACAATGAAGCTTTGATATAACGCATAGGCCTTTCTCAAGGGCCTAAGGCATATTATCCAACAATCTCCCACTTGCACTAGGCCTAATCAACGCGTATCCAATACCCATTGAGCTTATTTATGATCTCCATCATTATTGCAAGCGAGCTTTGTAGGATGATTATCCTTGTTATCATCATATGGTATTTTGCATATTTTGACATTTCCCATCTTTGACGATTTCTCGAATAAGATAGAAATATCTGAGTATGTGTTTTAGATAAGACATTATCCCATTGGGTTGTGCAATAACAATTATTGGCACAATGAAGGTCCATTAAATTAGTGAAACTAGAAACGATTTCTAGTTTACTAGTTATTATCTTAATCCAAATAATTTTCCAGTTGTATCCCATGCTACAAGATACTCAACCTTTTGTAGAATATTAATGGTACATTTAGAACTCTTCTAACACCATTATTAAACATAAACATGTATTTATACTACAATATTTATATTTATTGGTTTGTAAGAATGCATCTATGTAACTATTACAAGATCATCTTTCACTCCATCAAAGATCAAGAATGCATCCTTTGTTACTTCTCAAGTTCATAAGGATGTTTCTTAACTAGTGACTTTCACTAGGATCCGTTTGGTATTATCTTATCATACTCCAAGTATATGAGACATCCGATCTTAGTACATTGACATGGCTTACATGATAGATCCAATTGCCGAAGCATATGGAATCCTAATCATGTACTCTTGCTCATTAGTCTTCCAGTAAGACTAAATCTTGCTAAGATTAATGCCATTAGACTTTTGCAAGTAACCACTCCAAGAGTCTTGCATAGTGAACTTTCACTATCTTGTCTATATTAGTATTTTGACTTTAACCAATCAACCTTTTAGATTTATCTCCATAAATCTAAATTTCAAGGAAATAAGTGGCTTTAACCAAGTCTTTCATTATGAAACTCTTTCAAAATAAATTATATGTCAACCACATATATTTGGACTAGGTGTAGATACCCCGGGAAAACCCCACTTGGCTAGAGCGGTGAATTATCCTAGGATGTCTAATTGATTTTAGAGTCGCCACCCACGTTTTAGAGGAACGCGAGAAAACCTAAGAAAAGCCAATTTTATGTACGAAGACCAGAGATTCAGGAAAAGATGGGTTCGGGGGTTAGGTGACGGAGTGGGAAGTACTTAAACACCCACTCCGCCCCGTTTACGCGGGTCTTGCTACTTTTGGTGTTCTAATGCTAAATGTCCTTCAACTAAATAAATTGTGCTAACAATTATAACGGAAAGAAAAGGGAAAATAAAAGAGAAATAAAAGAGAATTGTTTTATTTATTAATTTATGCTAAAGATTACATGTAACAATTATACTAAACAATTACATTAAGAAATGTATAGGAAATTAAAGTAGAGATTGAAATGTAGGGAGATAACATTGACCAACTTTAATGTAATAAAGTGGTCATTTGGTCATGTCCCATTTGATGGGGATTGCATACATCTAAAAAAGACATAAATAAAATAGAAGAAGAAGAAGTGTACCTTTAGAAAAGAGGACTTCAAACTTTGACTTGGAGTTATTGTAGAGAAATTATTGTGTAGAAATTTGTAAAGAGTTTAGTTGCTAGAACTTTTGTTGGGGAAATTTGTGTAGGAGAATGGTGTAGAGTTTGTGTAGGAGAAAGTTCAAAGTTCAAGGTCCTAAAAGTCTAGAGTTTTGGCTAGAGAGAAAATGTTGAGGTCCCCCTTTCTAAGGTAGAAGAAGGGGGTTTTTATAGGTAAAAATAGGAGGGAAATGTTTGGAGGGAAAAGATAATCATCCATGTGAAATGGAATTGACCAATCAAAAATAAGATAAATAAAATAATAAATAAAAGAGAATAAAAGAAATAAAGATAAAATAATTTGTTTTTGGGAAAAGGCTAGAATAAAGGATTTGGGAGTTACAAAATAAGGGGGGATGAATGTGGATGTAAAAAGAGTGTTTTTTGTGATCAAGAAAGGATGTTGTAAATAAGAAAAGGGAGGGAAAATGGTGCAATCCGTTACTGCCATATCAGGAGGCGCGCGCTTCCGGCTTTTGGGGCGGGAGGCGCGCGCAGGCCGTGGACAGTATCGGAGGCGCCCGCGTCTGAGAAAGACAGAATTACAGAATGACTCTAAAATTAATTCTGTTATGCAGTTTAGTCTAAAACTAACGGAATCAGTTAGGAACTTAACTGAAGTAACAGAAATTAGCAAAAACAAGTTAAATAAAAATACTATGTATGCAATCGGGGTGAGAGGTCCAAGGCGGGGTGTCTATAGAGCCCCTCGGCGATGTGGATTGCAAAGCAAAACGCGTCGACGAAAGAAAGACAACCGCCGAGGACATCGACGAGAGAAAACAAAGACTCGATAAAGCATGAATTTGAAATTTGCAAAGGATAGGGGTGCGCTCCCTGTGTGAGCGGCTTTATTGATATAGAAAATATATGGCGGGATCCATTTTGCTGAAGCGGGATCCATTTGGTGATGCGGGTCCGTTTGCTGATGCGGGATCCGTTTGCTGAAGCGGGATCCGTTTGCTGAAGCGGGATCCGTTTGCTGATGCGGGATCCGTTTGCTGAAGCGGGATCCGTTTGCTGATGCGGGATCCGTTTGCTGATGCGGGATCCGTTTGCTGATGCGGGATCCGTTTGCTGATGCGGGATCTGTTTGCTGAAGCGGGATCCGTTTGCTGAAACGGGATCCGTTTGCTGATGCGGGATTCGTTTTCTGATGCGGGATCCGTTTGCTGAAGCGGGATCCGTTTGCTGATGCGGGATCCATTTGCGGATGGCGGGAACCGAGGCTCCGTCTGCCTATATGCGATATTGTTGTGTTTCTTGATGGAAAGGTGGTGATTTTGCGGTTCACCATGGACCGAGTTGTTGTCATTGAACTGTAATTGTTTGACTCTGTGGGATGCAGGCATAGTTGACGGCGGATCACTTTCTACTGGGGATGAAGTGCCTTGAGTTGCAGATGCTGTTGACCTTGTGGTGGTACCTGTTAAGTGTGTGCTTTGCATGTATATGTGCTTGTGACATGTATGAGATGTAAAATGGCAGTTATGAGAGAAATTGTGCTTGTGGTGTGATGTGATTTGAAGGCATTTTTGCATGAGAGAGAATTTTTGTAGGAATGGAGAAAGTGATTTTGTGTGCGGTGTGATTTGAGGAAAACCTCGGATGTATTCATCATACCTTCACTTACCATTGCCGTTGGATGGATTAGTGTTGTGGTGGTGAATGCCTTGATGCTTTTGATGAAGAATGTCCATGCTTTGGATGGAGAATGATGATGTTGGTGATGATGAATTGTTTTTGTCTTTGATGGAGTGTCGGTGAGATGGTATTCTGGGTGATGGGTTGGTCGTGCCAAAAGGCTGCCTACGTATCCCTTTAAGAGAATCAGACCAGCGTAGTTCAAGGATGGTGGAGAATGCTGGGGGAGAATGCTAGGAGCAAAGCAAAAAGAAACACGTAATTTTGCGCAAGAAAAGAAAAAAGAAAATAAAATCTTTTTTTTTTATTAAAAAAGAAAAGAATATGCACACACGTGAGAAAAAGATTTTTTTTTAGTTCGTGGGTGAACCATTTTAACCATTGTGTGTTTGTAAAGACAACCCAAGATCAAGTCATGTTCAATCGAAGTCCGGATTACCTTGCTTGAATTCTGTCGTCGTTGCCGTTATGTCCAACGAAAAGTGATTTCTAGCCCCAAGAGATGTGTCAGTTATGGGGCTCCAAAAGACATTCGATGCCGAGATAAGGGGTTGCTGATTGCAAAGCCCCTAGAATGCCTTTGATGCCAAACTATGAGAGACTCTCATAGCCCCAAGATGAATCGACTCTTGACCTTTTCAAATAAATCGCCTTTTGCTGTTGACGTGAGCAAGCTCCAAGAGAAGATCATTGATACCAAGCTTCGAGAGATTACTAAGCCCAAGTGTCGTGGGCTTGTTGTTTACGAGCTTGTAGATTGCGGGATGTGAAGACCTTTCGGTGTGAAGCTCCAACTTATCTTGGCATTGTATTGAGAGCAGATGCACCATTGGGTAGAACTCATGAAGTGATCTTCCTCTTGTTTGGAGATGAATGGCCCTTTTTTTTTTGTGGTTGGTACCCAAGTGGCGGAGGGTCCATGTTAAAAATGCAGTAGAATCTTTGGGAAATGTCTCGTGGGAGATGGTGATGTTGTTGCAGATGATAGGGTTTTGACATGATAAAGTCTCAAACAGTACGTTTGCTTGAGTCTTCTTAAGGTAAACTAATGACGGATCTTCGGATGCAGCCTGTGCTTTTGATCTTGGAGAAGGGGTGCAGTACTTGCGGAAACATTGGGATTGGCCGAGGCATTTCCCGCTATAACCCAGTCACGTGAGTTTAGCATATTGAATCTTTTTCCTTCTCTCTAAGACTTCCTTCATAATCTCGCTGAAAGTTCTAACAAAAATCATCAAATTCATTCATAAAATTGGAGTCCTTATTCAAAGTCGTGGAGATGGTGATGTTGTTGTGGAAGATAAGGCCTTGGCGTGATAAAATCTCAAACGGTATATTTGCTTGAGTCTTCTTGATTTGAACTAATAACGGATCTTCGGGTGCAGCCTGTTCTTTTGATCTTGGAGAAGGGGGTGCAATACTTGCAGAAACATTGGGATTGGCCGTAACTCTGGTCGAGTTATCATATTGGCATTTCCGTGAATCCTTTTCCTTTTCTCTAAGACTTCCTTCATGATCTCGTTGTAAGTTCTAACAAAAATCATCAAATTCATTCATAACATCGGAGCCCTCATTTAAAACCAAGAGACCTTTGACTTGAGGTGTTGGGAGACCCTCTAAGCTTGATCTCTTTCATATTAGACTTCTCCACATTGCATAGCTTGAGCATTGTTGTCCCAAAAGACTGTCGGTTGTGAAGCCCCAATATTGCCCTTTGCTTGTATCACTGTAATGCCGTAGCCCAAAAGATTGTAGATTGCGAAGCCCCTTGAGACCTTCGGTGCCGAATTGAGGAAGCTTCCAATGTTGCACATGACTCCGCCGAGGACACTGAAGTGAATTTCTTCTTGCCGAGGGAGCTTTTAAAACTTGATCGTACCCCCTAGAGTGACACCATTGATTAGGAGTGGAACGAGAAGGGCCTATCCTTGATCGGGGGAACAAGTATGAGCATACATAACAAGAAGGTGCTTCTCGACATTCTGTAGATACCCCGGGGAACCACGGCTTGGCTAGAGCGGTGAATTATCCTAGAATGTCTAACTTGTTTTAGATTGTTTAGAGTCGCCACCTATGTTTTTAAAGGAACATAAGAAAAACCTAAAAATATCCTAATTTATGTACAAAACCAGAGATTCAGGAGAGAAGGGTTCGGGGGTTAGGTGACGGAGTGGGAAGTACTTAAACACCCAATCCGCCCCGCTTACGCGGGTCTTGCTACTATTGGTGTTCTAATATTTACATGTCCTTCAATTAATTAAATAGAAATGTGCTAACAATTGTGATGAGAAGAAAAGGGGAAATAAAGGGGAAATAAAATAGAGTTGTTTTATTTATTTAATGATAAAGATTACATGTAACAAGTAATGTTTAAAGAATTACATTAAGAGATGAAGAGAAATTAACATGGTGAATTAAAGTTAAGATTAAAATGTAGGGAGATAACCTTAACTAACTTCAATATGTGAAGTAGTCATGTTGGTCATGTCCCATTAATGGGGATTGCATACATCAAGAAGAAGAAAACAAAGGAAGAAAATGGAGTTGTACCTTGAGAAAGAGGACTTGGAACCTTGACTTGAAAGTGTTGTTGTTGTAATGAAATTGTTGTAGAACAATTTGTTGTATAAAAACTCTTGTCGGAGAATTTGTGTAGAGAATTGTGTATAGTGTGGGTGTAGTGAAAATGTGAGATTAAGGTTCCAAAGAGTGTTAAAAAAATCCTTTCTAAGGTAGAAGATGATGGTTTTTATAGGTAAAAAGAGAGAGGAAATGATGGAGGGAAATTGGTCATCCATGTAATGGAATGGGCCAATCACAAATAAGATAAATGAATAAATGAAAATAAAAGAAATAAAAGAAATCAAATAATAAATGAAAGAAATATTAGTTTTTTGGGAAAAGGCTTAGAATTTGGGATTGGGAGTTAATGAGAAAAGGGGGGATGAATGTGGATGAGAAAAGAGGTCTTTTGTGATCAAGAAAGAGATGTTGCAAATAAGAAAAGGGAGGGAAATAAGGTGTAATCCGTTACTGCCAAAATAGGAAGCGCGCGAGTCCGGCTTTCGGGCGGGACGCGCGCGCGGCTCACTGACAGTTCCGGAAGCGCCCGCGGGTGAAAATGACAGAATGACAGAAATGACTCTAAAGTTAATTCTGTTATGCAGTTTAGTCCAAAACTAACGGAATCAGTTAGGAACTTAACCGAAGTAACAGAAATTAATGAAAATAAGTTAAATAAAAATACTTTGTATGCAATCGGGGTGAGAGGTCCAAGGCGGGGTGTCTACAGAGCCCCTCGGCGACGTGGATTGCGAGGCAAAACGCGTCGACGAAAGAAAGACAACCGCCGAGGACATCGACAAGAGAAAACAAAGACTCGATAAAGCAGGAATTTGAAATTACAAAGATAGAAATGCGCTCCCTGTGTGAGCGACTTTTGCTGATGGAAGAGGTATGGTGATTTTAATGGTCCACCATGGACCAAAATTGGTGCTCTGTGCAGCACCTGGTGCTCTGTGCGGCACCTGCTAATTCTGGTGCTCTGTGCGGCACCTGTTGATGGAAGAGGTATGGTGATTTTAATGGTCCACAATGGACCAAAATTGGTGCTCTGTGCGGCACCTGGTGCTCTGTGCGGCACCCGTTGATGGAAGAGGTATGGTGATTTTAATGGTCCACCATGGACCAAAATTGGTGCTCTGTGCGGCACCTGTTGATTCTGGTACTCTGTGCGGTACCTGGTGCTCTGTGCGGCACTATTGATTCTGGTACTCTGTGCGGCACCTGGTGCTCTGTGCGGCACCTGTTATGTGTATGCTTTGCAGAAATATGTGCTTGTGTGAGATGTGAAATAGGAATTGCGAGAGAAAATTGTGATTGTGGTGTGACATGTGATTTGAAAGCACCTTTGTAATGAGAGAGAAGTAAGAATGTAGAAAGTGATCTTGTGTGCAGTGTGATTTTGAGGAAAGCATTGGATGTATTCATACCTTCACTTACCATTGCCGCTTGAGTGGAGATGGATTCTTGATGTCCGCGGAGGATGCTTTGATGGAGAATGTCCATTCTTTAGATGTTGATGAGAGAATGCCCTTGATGTTTGGTTGGCGAGATGGTATTCTGGATGATGGGTTGGTCGTGCCAAAGGCTGCCTACGTATCCCTTTAAGAGAATCAGACCAGCGTAGTTCAAGGATGATGGAGAACGCTGGAGGAGAGGCTAGGAGCAAAGCAAAGTAAAGCACATAATTTTGCACATAGAAGGAGAAAAAGATTAGAAAGGAAAGAATATGCACACATGTGACGAAAATAGATTTTTTTTTTTTTTTTTTTTAAGGTTCGTGGGTGAACCATTTTAGCCATTGTGTGTTTGTAAAGCCAACCCAAGATCAGTCATGCTCAGTCGAAGTCTGGATTGCCTCGCTTGAATTCTGTTGTCGCTGGTGTGCCCCAACGAAGATTGATGTCTAGCCCTAAGAGATTTGTCGGTTATGGGGCTTCAAAAAGGCTTTTGATGCCGAGATGAGGGGTTGCTGATTGTAAAGCCCCTAGAATGCCTTTGATGCCAAATTTTGAGGGACTTGCATAGCTCCAAGATAAATCAGCTCTTGGCCCATTCGAGTAAATCGCCCTTTGTTGTTGTAGTGAGCAAGCCCCAAGAGGAGATCGTTGATGCCAAGCTTCGAGAGATTGCAAAGCCCCAAGTGTCGTGGGCTTGTAGATGGCGGGATGTGAAGACCTTTCATTGTAAGCCCAAATTACCTCGTGATTGGCTCGGCATTGAGAACGGATGTACCGTTTGGTAGAATTCTTGATAGAGATCTCCTTCTTGCTCTTTCTGGGGAGATGAATGGCCTCATTGTGGTCGATACCCAAATGGCTGAGGGCTTATGTCAAAGGATGCAGTAATGTCTTGCGGTGCCGTCGAGGTTTGCGGAGGATAAGGTCTTGGCGTGATAAAGTCTCAAATGAGTATGCTTGCTTGACTCTTCTTGAGTTGAACTAATGACGGATCTTCGGATGCAACTAGTGCTGTGGCCCAACTTTATCTGAGCTGCACCTTGTGCTTTTGATCTTAGAGAAGGGGGTGCTGAATTGCAGAAACATTGGATTGGCCGTGGCATTTCCCGCTATAAACTGTTTTGATTAGAGTTTAGCATATTGAATCTTTTTCCTTTTCTCTAAGACTTCCTTCAAAATCTCGCTGGGAGTTCTAACAAAAATCATCAACTTCATTCATAACATCGGAGTCTTCATTTTAAACCAAGAGAGGCCTTTGACTTGAAGTGTTGAGAGACCCTTGAATCTTGATGTTCTCATGGAGCCATAAGACTACTCCACATTGCACTTGCTCGAGTATTGTTGCCCAAAAGACTGTCGGTCGCGAAGCCCTAATACTGCCCTTGCTTGAATTACTGCAATGCCGTAACCCAAAAGATTGTAGATTGCGAAGCCCGTTGAGACCTTCGTGCCGAATTGAGGAAGCTTCCAATGTTGCACATGACTTTGCTGGGGATACCGCTGGGGAGTTAATTGCTCTTTGCCGAGGGAGCCTTTAAGACTTGACCGTAGCCCTTAGAGTGCCATCATTGATTGCGATAAAGGTCCATCCTTTATTGGGGGAACGAGCATGAGAACACGTGACAAGAGGGCGTTTTTGACATCCCTTTTTGAGACTTTGAGGATAGTCTCACACATATTTTCTTGAGCATAGCCCCTAGGGCGTATTGATTGCCAAATGAAGCAAAAGAATCCCTTGTTCTTGAGTCACATAGCCCCTAGGGCGTCACCATTTGTTGAGCAAAGCAAGAGTGACCCGTCCTCGTGTGAGGGAATAAACATGAGAGGATATGGCAAGAGCTACTCCATTTTTCGGGAGCCTTTCCGCGTACTTTAGAAGCACATACTTGAAGAAGCCTTGAAAAATGAGACACATGTTTTGCTATTTGCTGCCCAAGCCAATTGACTAGCTAGGGATTTTTTGTGCAACCTCGTTCCCTTTTATGATGGGCTCGTTCTCGGATGGGTCTTGGCTACCACGGGCCTTCTTTTTATGAACCCAAAAATGCACACTGCTGGAGAATGATGCCGATAACCCCAGACAACCTTGATGGTGCTATATCTTGTCGAGCCTTTTGCAATCCCAAAGTTGACTCGGTGGGGAATTGACTTGCTGAGGAGATTCAATGTAGAACTTGTCTTCTTTAGAGGCCGGGATCTCCATTTCTCTTTCCCTTCTCTCTCTCACTCTCTCTTTTTTTTTATGACGCACCCTGTTTTTTGCCTAGACCGCCCTTTCGGGTTTTCAATCTAGCGGGCATCTCTTTTGCGTCTTCATCATTTTTTTTTTTGACTCAATTGATGAGGAAGTGTGCATTGACTCTAGCTGAGGAGATAAGACATGTGATTTTGCGGTGAAAACCTTTTGTCACTAAAGATGAGTGACATTGACTCGACTAGGGAAGTGTCCCTAGTATTGACATGTATTTTTTTTTTATTGAATTGAATGACTCGCGAAGGCAAGTAAGTCATAAGAGAGAAGAGAAGGAAAGCCCCAATTTGATTGCAAGAAATTGGGAGTATGCAGAAAGAATAGATTCCCTAGACTCGACAAGGAGCGCGAAATGATTTCAAATCTAAGAAAGTTGTTCAATCTTTTGGTGATTAATTCATTGGCAAATGAATCGTACAAAGATGTCTTGACAAGTTCGAGATGAAGGCCGATCACCATAACGCGCTAGGGCTAAACATTTCTTCTTTCTTGCATGAGACCGGACCCGCAGGTTGCCTACGTTCCTCCAGTGTAGAGGCTCAGGTCACCGTAGTTCTTGTGGATTCTCCATTCTTCGTGATGAATTGTTGCTTCGTCCTCGTTGGTGGATGATGATGATGATCTTGATGTGAACTTCTTTGATTGAGGGGGATTTTTTTTTTTTTTTTTTTGTGCTCTAACTTTTGCCTAGGTTGATTGATGATTTCAACCTAGCAGGCTTTTTTTTTTTTTTTTTTTTTTTTTTTTTAATCCCTTTTGAAAACTTTGCTTCATGATTGTTCCTCCACCTTTCTTTGTCTTGATTTCGTCATTGTTGATGTCTTCGTTGTTGATGCCGTCGTCGATGTTTAGCCCTAGGCGTTCAAGCGATGGCCTTCATTCCAAAACTTGTTTAGACATTTTTCATCATTTTTGCCAAGAATTAATTGAACAACTTGGAAGAGTGTATGAGGACAAGAACGACTTTTTATTTAATGATTGACTCAAAATTTATCATTGGACGAGAGAAAACATTAATGCACACATTAGAGGACTTTTGACTCTTTTTTATCCTATTTCTAGGTAGAGAAAGAGAAACGGAGATTGTTGTCGTCATCCCCCATGTCGTTGTAGCCTTCTATGTCACTACATTCTTCCATGTCATTGCTTGGGAACCCTTTGTCCGTTGAAGCTTGTGTCATAGGAGGACTCGGCCACTTCTCGGAGCAAATATCAATCTAACCCCGCATCATACATGCTTGAAAAATCGGAGTGAAAAGCCCCACTAAGATGAGTGTGGTAGTCCATTTTCAAACACTTCAAGAAGATGTCCATTTGTTCCTTCTCGGAAGGCCTATCAACCATCTCGTCTAGCTTGTCGTTCCAACGGCGATAGAAGCCCCCAAATGATGCATCACCCATTTGCACGGTGCTCTCTAATTCTTTCTTGGTGGGACGGAACATGGAGTTGCCTTGGTATTGTGACTTGAAGGCAAGCATAGCGGCATCCCAATTGAGGCGGGTGGAAATCGGAAGACCCATGTACCAATCTTTTGCGACCCATCGAGAGTAAGCGGAAGCATTGTGCCATTATTTGAGGAGACCCTTTCTTTGGTAGCATGGCCCAAATGTAGGAGTCGACATGAGCGTGGGCAAGAGTTGCCGTTGAACTTGCCAATATCGGGCATCTTGAACTTTTCGGGAAGAGCCTCCATTGTGTTCATGAGGAGAGAAGCTTGATGAAGATCGGTGTTTGGGCCATTGTGCAATTTAGCCCACTAAGCCTTTGGTCAATGTAGGACATGAGAGTGTTGACCAAACCGGTATCAATGCTTTGGACCTTTCTTTCATCCGTGAGCCCTTTCAATTGGTTCTTGAGTTAGCAACTTCTTTCTTGTGGGCCATTTTCACATGCTCGTAACGGGCTCGCCATAAATCATCCTTGCGGCGGACATTCTCGGCTAGTGTATCAACTTGCCCTTTCAATGCTTCCACCATGCGGAATAACCCTTCGTTGGACACGGGAATGCCGTTGTCGTTGCCGTTTGAAGCCATTGGAACTATTGGAAGAGCACGGTTGATCTTAGATTGGCCCCACAAACACCTTTTGGATAAAATAAATTTAGCCACAAACACGAAAAAGACTCAACCATATAAAGAAAATGACTTTTTTTTTTTTTTTGTTTACAAAGTCGGAAGGACGGAGTCCTTTTTGGGGTTTCTAGAAAAATAGTGGAATCGTCACACTAGTATATAGACCTTCTCGCGGTCCCATATACTCATCGGATTCCACCACGCTTGTGAGACCTACATGTGTCGGGATTAAACTAAATTAATGTAGTAAATCATACATGCGGGGACGGATTTTATTTTCGTCCAAAATAACCACTTTTGGGGACGGAGTTTTATTTCGTCCATTGCAACAAGTTGGCATGTATGATTTGAAGACATTAGTTTAGGTAATCTCGGCACATGAAAAACCGACTTGGTCTAGAATTGTGTTAGACCCTAGACTAGAATTGTGTGGCTTGTGCTCGGCTTGAATATGAGGCTCAAAGGTCACCCCCGGCATGTAGTCTTGAACTACGCCACGGGCTGAGGTTGACCGCTTCGAAAGAGTCAAGGTCGGGTGGAGCTTGAACTTCCTAGGACGGGCCTCGACGGGTTTGGGGTTGGACTTGTGCGACTCGATAGTGAGCAGTTGATAAGAATATGTGCATGTAGTGTGAGGTCTAACATGTGACAAAACATTTTTTTTTTTTCAAAAGAAATAAATAAAAAACAAATAAGCACATAATTACAACTTTCGAATCACCCGTGTGACCGATAAAAATAAACAGAAAGTAAAAGAAATTGTATGCAGGCCCGGTGCCCACACACTGTCGTTCTGTTCTGTTACTGTGCACTGTTCTGTTCCAAGAATTCGCCCAGAAGCGCGCGCATTGGGTTGCCTATGCGGAAGGCGCGCGCGTGAGAGGAAGAAGGGCAGAGGCGCCCGCTTCTGGGTGAGAACATGCAAATCAGTGGGTTCAAGGGATTGCCTTGACCCTTAATTAAGAAAACTTTCCCCTGCCGATTTGTTAGCACAGAAACATGAATTGAAGGACAAGAAAGGAGGCGGGCGATTCTGGTAATAAGGTTCGGACGCGCGCGCTTTAGGCCAAGAAGGCCGAAGGCGTGCGCTTCCTACCCTTTTTACCAGAATGCCCAGAAAACAGAATAAAAGAACACCAAAAAATGAAAACGCAAGTTTAACCCTCTATCGTCCCCAGCAGAGTCGCACTGTAGATACCCCGGGAACCACGGCTTGGCTAGAGCGGTGAATTATCCTAGGATGTCTAACTTGTTTTAGATTGTTAGAGTCGCCACCTATGTTTTTAAAGGAACATAAGAAAACCTAAAAATAGCCTAATTTATGTACAAAACCAGAGATTCAGGAGAAGGGTTCGGGGGTTAGGTGACGGAGTGGAAGTACTTAAACACCCAATCCGCCCCGCTTACGCGGGTCTTGCTACTATTGGTGTTCTAATATTTACATGTCCTTCAATTAATTAAATAGAAATGTGCTAACAATTGTGATGAGAAGAAAAGGGGAAATAAAGGGGAAATAAAATAGAATTGTTTTATTATTTAATGATAAAGATTACATGTAACAGTAATGTTAAAGATTACATTAAGAGATGAAGAGAAATTAACATGGTGAATTAAGTTAAGATTAAAATGTAGGGAGATAACCTTAACTAACTTCAATATGTGAAGTAGTCATGTTGCTCATGTCCCATTAATGGGGATTGCATACATCAAGAAGAAGAAAACAAAGGAAGAAAATGGAGTTGTACCTTGAGAAAGAGGACTTGGAACCTTGACTTGAAGTGTTGTTGTTGTAATGAAATTGTTGTAGAACAATTTGTTGTATAAAACTCTTGTCGGAGAATTTGTGTAGAGAATTGTGTATAGTGTGGTGTAGTGAAAATGTGAGATTAAGGTTCCAAAGAGTGTAAAAAAAGTCCCTTTCTAAGGTAGAAGATGATGGTTTTTTATAGGTAAAAAAGAGAGGGAATGATGGAGGAAATTGGTCATCCATGTAATGGAATGGGCCAATCACAAATAAGATAAATGAATAAATGAAAATAAATAAATAAAAGAAATCAAATAATAAATGAAAGAAATATTAGTTTTTTGGGAAAAAAAAGGCTTAGAATTTGGGATTGGGAGTTAATGAGAAAAGGGGGGATGAATGTGGATGAGAAAAGAGGTCTTTTGTGATCAAGAAAGAGATGTTGCAAATAAGAAAAGGGAGGAAATAAGGTGGCAATCCGTTACTGCCAAAATGGAAGCGCGCGAGTCCGGCTTTGGGGCAGGACGCGCGCGCGGCTCACTGACAGTTCCGGAAGCGCCCGCGGGTGAAAATGACAGAATGACAGAAATGACTCTAAAGTTAATTCTGTTATGCAGTTTAGTCCAAACTAACGGAATCAGTTAGGAACTTAACCGAAGTAACAGAAATTAATGAAAATAAGTTAAATAAAAATACTTTGTATGCAATCGGGGTGAGAGGTCCAAGGCGGGGTGTCTACACATTCCTTTTGAGAGACTTTGAGGATAGTCTCACACATCTTTCTTGAGCGTAGCCCTAGGGCTCATTAACTGTCAATGAAGCGAGAGAAGTTTTCTTTCTCGAGTCACAAAGCCCCTAGGGCGTCATCATCTGTCGAGCAAAGAAAGAGACTCGTACTCATGTGGTGGAACAAACAAGGGACATGGTAAGAGCTACTCCATTCTCGGGAGTCTTTCGGCATACTTTAGAGGGACATGCTTGTAGAAGCTTGAATTACATGTTGTTGCTCGCTGCCCAAAACCAACTGACTAGCTGGGATTATTTTGTGCAACCTCGTACCCCTTCAATGATAGGCTCGTTCTAGGACGGATCTTGGTTACCACGGGTTTTCTTTCTCATGAGCCCAAAGATGCACATTGCAAGAACAATCTTTCAATAACCCAAAATGACCTTTGATGGTGCCATATCTCGTCAAGCTTTTGCAATTCCAAGTTGGCTTGGTGGGGATTGACTTGCTAAGGAGACCCAATGTAGACTTGTGCAGTTGTCTTCCTTAGAGGCCGGAGATCTCCATTTCCTCTTTCCCTTCTCTCTCTCACTCTCTCATTTTTTTTTATGACGCACCCTGTTTTTTGCCTAGACCGCCCTTTCGGGTTTTCAATCTAGCGGGCATCTCTTTTGCGTCTTCATTATTTTTTTTTGACTCAATTGATGAGGAAGTGTGAATTGACTCTAGATGAGGATGAGAGACATGTGATTTTGCGGTGAGGACCTTTTTGTCACTAATGATGAGTGACATTGACTTGACTAGGGAAGTAGCCCTAGTGTTAACTTCATGTATTTATATATTTATTGAATGACTCACGAAGGAAAGTAAGTCATTAAGAGAGAAGAGAAGGAAAGCCCCAATTTGATTGCAAGAAACTGGGAGTATCGCTGAAAGATAAGAAGCCCCTAGACTCGACAAGGAACGTGAAAGCGATTCCAAATCTAAGAAAGTTGTTCAATCTTGAGGTGGTTAATTCATTGTCAAATAAATCGTACAAAGATGTCTTGACAAGTTCGAGATGAAGGCCGATCACCATAACGCGCTAGGGCTAAACATATCTTCTTTCTTGCATGAGACCGGACCCGAAGGTTGCCTATGTTCCTCTAGTGAAGAGGCTCAGGTCACCGTAGTTCTTGTGGATTCTCCTTCGTCGAGGTGGTTGTTGCTTTCGTCCTTCATCGGTGGAATGATGTTGATCTTGTACTTCTTTGATTGAGGAGGATTTTTTTTTTTGTTTTTTTTGTGCTCTAACTTTTGCCTAGGTTGATTTGAGGATTTCAACCTAGCGAGCACTTTTTTTTTTTTTTTTTTTTTTTTATATCCCCTTTTTGAAAACTTTGCTTCATGATTGTTGCTCCACTTTCTTTGTCTTGATTTCGTCGTTGTTGATGCCGTCGTCGATGTTTAGCTCTAGGCGTTCAAGTGATAGCCTTCGTTCTAAAACGTGTTTAGATATCTTTTCATCATTTTGCGAGAATTAAATTTAACAACTTGGAAGAGTGTATGAGGACAAGAACGACTTTTTATTTGATGACTCAATGGACTCGAACATTTAACATAGGACGAGAGAAAACATTAATGCACACTTAAGGGATTTTTTTTTTATTCCTACTACTAGGTAGAGAAAGAAAAACGGAGATTGCTGTTGTAGTCCCCATTGTCGTTGTAGCCTTCCTTGCGGCATGATCTCTTGTTGAGACCCTATTTCAATCTGAGCCCCTTCGTTGATGAGTTCTTGCATGTTCTCATTCTCTAACGGTTGCTCTTCACCCACGGTAAATTCACCATTGTCAATCAAGTCTTGGATGATGTTGCGGAGGGAGAAGCAATCCTCGGTAAGATGACAGCTACATTGGTGATAGTCACACCACTTGTGGTGGGCATGGTTGCGACGCAATGGTTGTGGTTGCTTGTACCCTTGGAGAGTGACATTGACTCGACTAGGGACCTTCCCTAGTCGAGTCAATGTCACTCATCTTTAGTGACAAAAGGTTTTCACCGCAAAATCACATGTCTCTCATCCTCAGCTAGAGTCAATGCACACTCCTCATTAATCGAGTCAAAAATGAAGACGCAAAAGAGATGCCCGCTAGATTGAAAACCAGAAAGGGCGGTCTAGGCAAAAAACAGGGTGCGTCATAAAAAAAAAATGAGAGAGTGAGAGAGAGAAGGGAAAGAGAAATGGAGATCTCTGGCCTCTAAAGAAGACAACTACACGAGCTCTACATTGGATCTCCTCAGCAAGTCAATTCCCCACCGAGTCAACTTTGGGATTGCAAAAGGCTCGACAAGATATAGCACCATCAAAGGTTGTCTTGGGTTATCGGCATCATTATCCAGCAGTGTGCATTTTTTGGTTCATGAAAGAAGGCCCGTGGTAACCAAGATCCATCCGAGAACAAGCCCATCATAAAAGGGCACGAGGTTGGACAAATAATCCCTAGCTAGTCAATTGGCTTGGGCAGCAAATAGCAACAACATGTGTCTCAGTTTCCAAGGCTTCTTCAAGTATGTGCTTCTAAAGTACGCCGAAAGGCTCCCGAGAAATGGAGTAGCTCTTGCCATATCCTCTCATGTTTATTCCCTCACACCGAGGACGAGTCACTCTTGCTTTTCTCACAAATGGTGACGCCCTAGGGCTATGTGACTCAAGAACAAGGGATTCTTTACTTCATTTGGCAATCAACAAGCCCTAGGGGCTATGCTCGAAAAATATGTGTGAGATTATCCTCAAAGTCTCCCAAAAGGGATGTCAAAAAGCCCTCTTGTCGCGTGTGCCCGTGCTCGTTCCCCAATAAAGGATGGACCTTTCTCGCAATCAATGATGGCAATCTAAGGGCTACGGTCAAGTCTTAAGGGCTCCCTCGGCAAAGAGCAATTAACTCCCCAGCAGTATCCTCAGCCGAGTCATGTGCAACATTGGAAGCTTCCTCAATTCGGCACCGAAGGTCTCCAAGGGCTCGCAATCTACAATCTTTTGGGCTACGGCATTACAGTAATCCGAGTAAAGGGCAATATTGGGGCTTCGCGACCGACAGTATTTTGGGCAACAATACTCGAGCAAGTGCAATGTGGAGTAGTCTTATGGCTCCCTGAGAACAATCAAGATTCAAGGGTCTCTCAACACTTCAAGTCAAAGGCCTCTTGGTTTTAAATGAAGACTCCGATGTTATGAATGAAGTTGATGATTTTTGTTAGAACTCACAGCGAGATTTTGAAGGAAGTCTTAGAGAAAAGGAAAAAGATTCAATATGCTAAACTCTAATCAAAACAGGGTTATAGCGGGAAATGCCACGGCCAATCCCAATGTTTCTGCAATTCAGCACCCCCTCTCCAAGATCAAAAGCACAAGGTGCAGCTCAGATAAAGTTGGGCCACAGCACTAGTTGCATCCGAAGATCCGTCATTTGTTCAACTCAAGAAGAGTCAAGCAAGCATACTCATTGAGACTTTATCACGCCAAGACCTTATCCTCCGCAACCTCGACGACACCGCCAAGACATTACTGCATCCTTTGACATAAGCCTCAGCTATTTGGGTATCGACCCAATGAGGCCATTCATCTACCCAGTAAGAGCAAGAAGGAGATCTCTATCAAGAATTCTACCAAACGGTACATCCGCTCTCAATGCTGAGCGAATCACGATATAATTGGGGCTTTACAATGAAAGGTCTTCACATCCCACCATCTACAAGCCCACGACACTGGGCTTTGCAATCTCTCGAAGCTTGGCATCAACGATCTCCTCTTGGGGCTTGCTCACTACAACAACAAAGGGCGATTTACTCGAATGGGCCAAGAGCTGATTTATCTTGGAGCTATGCAAGTCCCTCAAAATTTGGCATCAAAGGCATTCTAGGGGCTTTACAATCAGCAACTCCTCATCTCGGCATCAAAAGCATTTTGAAGCCCCATAATCGACAAATCTCTTGGGGCTAGACATCAATCTTCGTTGGGCACACCGGCGACAACAGAATTCAAGCGAGGCAATCTGGACTTCGATTAAACATGACTTGATCTTGGGTTGGCTTCACAAGCACAAAATGGTTAAAATGGTTCGCCCACGAACTCAAAAAAAAAAATCTTTTCCTCACATGTGTGCATATTCTTTCCTTTCAAAAAAAAAAAAAAAAAAAAAAAAAGATTTTTCTTTTTCTTTTCTCCTTCTATGTGCAAAAGTATGTGCTTTACTTTGCCTTGCTCCATAGCTTCTTCCCCAGAGTTCTCCATCATCCTTGAACTACGCTGGTCTGATTCTCTTAAAGGATACGTAGGCAGCCTTTGGCACGACCAACCCATCATCCAGAATACCATCTCGCCAACCCAACATCAAGGGCATTCTCTCATCAACATCTAAAGAATGGACATTCTCCAGCAAAGCATCCTCCGCGGAACATCAAGAATCCATCTCCACTCAAGCGGCAATGGTAAGTGAAGGTATGAATACATCCAATGCTTTCCTCAAAATCACACCGCACACAAGATCACTTTCTACATTCTTACTTCTCTCTCATTACAAAGTGCTTTCAAATCACATGTCACACCACAATCACAATTTTCTCTCGCAATTCCTATTTCACATCTCACACAAAGCACATATATCTGCAAAGCATACACATAACAGGTGCCGCACAGAGCACCAGGTGCCGCACAGAGTACAGAATCAACAGGTGCCGCACAGAGCACCAGAATCAACAGGTGCCGCACAGAGCACCAGGTGCCGCACAGAGCACCAATTTTGGTCCATGGTGGACCATTAAAATCACCATACCTCTTCCATCAACGGGTGCCGTACAGAGCACCAGGTGCCGCACAGAGCACCAATTTTGGTCCATGGTGGACCATTAAAATCACCATACCTCTTCCATCAACAGGTGCCGCACAGAGCACTAGGTGCCGCACAGAGCACCAATTTGGTCATGGTGGACCATTAAAATCACCATACCTCTTCCATCAACAGGTGCCGCACAGAGCACCAGAATCAGCAGGTGCCGCACAGAGCACCAGGTGCCGCACAGAGCACCAATTTTGGTCCATGGTGGACCATTAAAATCACCATACCTCTTCCATCAACAGGTGCCGCACAGAGCACCAATTTTGGTCCATGGTGGACCATTAAAATCACCATACCTCTTCCATCAGCAAAAGTCGCTCACACAGGGAGCGCATTTCTATCCTTTGTAACTTCAAATTCCTGCTTTATCGAGTCTTTGTTTTCTCTTGTCGATGTCCTCGGCGGTTGTCTTTCTTTCGTCGACGCGTTTTGCCTCGCAATCCACGTCGCCGAGGGGCTCTGTAGACACCCCGCCTGGACCTCTCACCCCGATTGCATACAAAGTATTTTTATTTAACTTATTTTCATTGATTTCTGTTACTTCGGTTAAGTTCCTAACTGATTCCGTTAGTTTTGGACTGAACTGCATAACATAATTATATTAGAGTCATTCTGTCTTTCTGTCATTTTTAGAATCGCGCGCTTCCGGCACTGCTAACGGGCCGCGCGCGCCTCCCGTCCCAAAGGCGGGACTCGCGCGCTGTCCGATATGGCATTAACGGATTGCACCTTATTTCCCTCCCTTTTTTTATTTACAAACATCTTTTCTTGATCACAAAAACCATCTTTTTACATCCACATTCATTCCCCCTTTTCTCATTAACTCCCAATCCCACAACTTCTAGCCTTTTCATTAAAACAAAATATTTCCTTTTTATTTTATTTGATTTTCTTTTATTTATTTTATTTATTATTTTATTATCTTATTTTTGATTGGTCAATTCCATTCACATGGATGATCATCTTTTCCTCTCTTTTTACCTATAAAAACCATCATCTTCTACCTTGGAAAGGGACTTCCTTTTGGAACTCCAACTGATTCACCAACTACATTATACACAAATCTCCCAACAAGAGTTCTTAGTAACAAGACTCTACACAAATTGTTTTACAACAATTTCATTACAATAACAACACTTTCAAGTCAAGGTTCCAAGTCCTCTTTCTCAAGGTCCAATTTCTTCTTTTGTTTTCTTCTTCTTGATGTATGCAATCCCCATTAATGGGACATGACCAACATGACTACTTCACATATTGAAGTTAGTTAAGGTTATCTCCCTACATTTTAATCTTAACTTTAATTCACCATGTTATTTCTCTTCATCTCTTAATGTAATTCTTTAACATTACTTGTTACATGTAATCTTTATCATTAAATAAATAAAACAATTCTATTTTTATTTCCCCTTTTCTTCTCATCACAATTGTTAGCACATTTCTATTTAATTAATTGAAGGACATGTAAATATTAGAACACCAATAGTAGCAAGACCCGCGTAAGCGGGGCGGAGTGAGTGTTTAAGTACTTCCCACTCCGTCACCTAACCCCCGAACCCTTCTCTCCCGAATCTCTGGTTTGTACATAAATTAGGCTATTTTTAGGTTTTTCTTATGTTCCTTTAAAAACATAGGTGGCGACTCTAAACAATCTAAAACAAGTTAGACATCCTAGGATAATTCACCGCTCTAGCCAAGCCGTGTTCCCCGGGGTATCTACAGTGCCGACTCCGCTGGGAACTGATTAGAGGGTTAAACTTGCGTTGTTAACTTTTGGTGTTTTTATTACTGTTTTCTGGGCATTCTGGTAAAAAGGGCGGGAAGCGCGCGCCTTGGCCTTCTTGGCCTAAAGCGCGCGCGTCCGACCCTTATTACCAGAATCGCCCGCCTCCTTTCTTGTCCTTCAATTCCATGTTTCTGTGCTAACAAATTCTGCAGGGGAAAGCATTTTTATTTAGGGTCAAGGGATTCCCTTGAACCCGCTGATTTACAGGTTGTTACCCAGATGCGGGCGCCTCTGCCCCTCTTTGTCTAACGCGCGCGCCACCCGAGTAGGCATCCTAATGCGCGCGCTTCTGGGTATTTTCTAGAAACAGAACAGTGCACAGAACAGAGTGGTTTTGACAGTGTGTGGGCACCGGGCCTGCATACAATTTCTTTTACTTTCTGTTTATTTTTATCGGTCACACGGGTGATTCGAAAGTTGTAATTATGTGCTTATTTGTTTTTTTATTTATTTCTTTTGAAAAAAAAAAATGTTTTGTCACATGTTAGACCTCACACTACATGCACATATTCTTATCAACTGCTCACTATCGAGTTGCACAAGTCCAACCCCAAACCCGTCGAGTCCCGTCCTAGAAAGTTTCAAGCTCCACTCGACCTTGGCTCTTTCGAAGCGGTAAAACTCAGCCCGTGGCGTAGTTCATGACTACATGCCCTGGGTGACCTTTGAGCCTCATATTCAAGCCGAGCACAAGCACACAATTCTAGTCTAGGGTCTAACACTCCGTGACTCAAGTCGGTTTCCATGTGCCGAGATTTCGCCTAAACTAATGTCTTCAAATCATACATGCCAACTTGTTGCAATGGACGAAATAAAACTCCGTCCCCAAAAGTGGTTATTTTGGACGAAAATAAAAATCCGTCCCCACATGTATGATTTACTACATTAATTTAGTTTAATCCCGACGCATGTAGGTCTCACAAGCGTGGTGGAATCCGATGAGTATATGGACCGCGAGAAGGTCTATATACTAGTGTGACGATTCCACTATTTTTTCTAGAAACCCCAAAAAGGAATCCGTCCTTCCGACTTTGTAAATAAATAAAAAAAAAAAAAAAAAAAAAAAAGAGTCGTTTTTCCTTATGTGGTTGAGTCTTTTTCTTTGTTTGTGGGTTAATTCATTTTATCCAAAGGTGTTTGTGGGGCCAATCTAAGATCAACCGTGCTCTTCCATAGGTCCAATGGCTTCCAACGGCAACAACAACAACGGTGGAAATGATTTCGTGTCCAACGAAGGTTACTCAACGTAATGAAATCAATGGGGGAATGGATAGGATTGTCGAGGATGCCCGCCGTAAAGACAATTTGTGGCAAGCCCGTTTCGATATCAACAAGAGGATTCACAAAGAAGAGGTTTCGAACTCAAGGCCCGTCTTGATTATGAAAGAAGAATTCACGAGGAAGAGGTTTCCGAACTCAAAGCCCGTTTGCAAGAGCTCACCGACGGCAAAGCAAAGTTTAAGGGTAAAGCATGCTCAAGTGGCCCGTCCCTCAAAAGCTACAAGGTACCGCCAACAACCGAGTTTTCACTCCTCTCCTAGGAGTAACCCAAGCCGAAGCATTTGAAACTTTGGTGGCAAGAGGGAAGATCAAACCTTTGGAGGGGTACAAGCCGAAGGCGATACTGAAAAATCATGCACATGGTGAATGGTGCGGCTACCACAAGCATAGTGGCCATACTACCGAAGGGTGCTTCCTTCTCCGAAACATCATCCAAGATTTGTTCGACAACGGCGAATTTACCGTGGGTAAAGAGCAACTCATCAAAGAAGTGGCTTGGTTTTGAAATGGGGCTCCAACAAAGAGGACGACAACAACAATCTCCATTTCTCTTTCTCTACCTAGTAGTAGGAATAAAAAAAAAAAGAGTCAAAAGTCCTCTTTTGTGTGCATTAATGTTTTCTCTCGTCCCATGTTAAGTGTCGAGTCTTCTTATCAAATAAAAGTCGTTCTTGTCCTTATACACTCTTCCAAGTTGTTCGATCTAATTCTTGACAAAATGATGAAAAGATGTATAAACAAGTTTTAGAACAAGGCCATCACTTGAACGCCTAGGGACTAAACATCGACGCCAACATCAACGATAAGCCAAGACAAACAAGGTGAGCAACAATCATGAAGAAGTCAAGCAAAGTTTCAAAGGGGGATTAAAAAAAAAAAAAAAAAATGCTCGCTAGGTTGAACTCTTCAAATCAACCTAGGCAAAAGTTAGAGCACAAAAAAAAAAAACAAAAAAAAAAATCCCCCTCAATCAAATAAGTTCACATCAAGATCAACATCATTCCATCCACCAAAGGAAGACGAAGCTACACGACGAAGCAACAATTCCATCTCGAAGAATGGAGAATTCACAAGAACTACGGTGACCTGAGCCTCTACACTGGAGGAACGTAGGCAACCTGCGGGTCCGGTCTCATGCAAGAAAGAAGATATGTTTAGCCCTAGCGCGTTATGGTGATTGGCCTTCATCTTGAACTTGTCAAGACACCTTTGTACGATTCATTGCCAATGAATTAATCACCAAAAAGATTGAACAACTTTCTTAGATTTGGAATCATTTCGCGATCCTTGTCGAGTCTAGGGACTTCTATTCTTTCTGCATACTCCCAATTTCTTGCAATCAATTGGGGCTTTCCTTCTCTTCTCTTTTAATGACTTACTTGCCTTCGCGAGTCATTCAATTCAATAAAAAATACATGTCAATACTAGGGACACTTCCCTAGTCAAGTCAATATCACTCACCTTTAGTGACAAGGGGTCTCCACCGCAAAATCACATGTCTTATCTCCTCAGCTAGAGTCAATGCACACTTCCTCATCAATTGAGTCAAAAAAAAATGATGAAGACGCAAAAGAGATGCCCGCTAGATTGAAAACCCGAAAGGGCGGTCTAGGCAAAAAACAGGGTGCGTCATAAAAAAAAAAAATGAGAGAGTGAGAGAGAGAAGGGAAAGAGAAATGGAGATCCCCGGCCTCTAAAGAAGACAAGTTCTGCATTGAATCTCCTCAGCAAGTCAATTCCCCACCGAGTCAACTTTGGGATTGCAAAAGGCTCGACAAGATATAGCACCATCAAAGGTTGTCTTGGGTTATCGGCATCATTCTCCAGCAGTTTGCATTTTGGGTTCATAAAAAGAAGGCCCATGGTAACCAAAATCCATCCGAGAACAAGCCCATCATAAAAGGGCACGAGGTTGCACAAATAACCCCTAGCTAGTCAATTGGCTTGGGCAGCAAATAGCAACAACATGTGTCTCAGTTTTCAAGGCTTCTTCAAGTATGTGCTTCTAAAGTACGCCGAAAGGCTCCCGAGAAATGGAGTAGCTCTTGCCATATCCTCTCATGTTTATTCCCTCACACGAGGACGAGTCACTCTTGCTTTGCTCAACAAATGGTGACGCCCTAGGGGCTATGTGACTCAAGAACAAGGGATTCTTTTGCTTCACTTGACAATCAATATGCCCTAGAGGCTATGTTCGAGAAAGATGTGTGAGACTATCCTCAAAGTCTCTCAAAAGGGATGTCAAAAAGCCCTCTTGTCACGTGTGCCCGTGCTCGTTTCCCAATCAAGGGTGGACCTTTCTCGCAATCAATGATGGCACTCTAGGGGCTACGGTCAAGTCTTAAAGGCTCCCTCGGCAAAGAGCAATTAACTCCCCAGCAGTATCCCCAGCCGAGTCATGTGCAACATTGGAAGCTTCCTCAATTCGGCACCGAAGGTCTCAAGGGGCTTCGCAATCTACAATCTTTTGGGATACGGCATTACAGTAATTCAAGTAAAGGGCAGTATTAGGGCTTCGCGACCGACAGTCTTTTGGGCAACAATACTCGAGCAAGTGCAATGTGGAGTAGTCTTATGGCTCCATGAGAACAATCAAGATTCAAGGGTCTCTCAACACTTCAAGTCAAAGGCCTCTTGGTTTTCAATGAAGACTCCGATGTTATGAATGAAGTTGATGATTTTTTGTTAGAACTCACAACGAGATTTTGAAGGAAGTCCTAGAGAAAAGGAAAAAGATTCAATATGCTAAACTCTAATCAAAACAGGGTTATAGCGGGAAATGCCACGGCCAATCCCAACGTTTCTGCAATTCAGCACCCCCTTCTCCAAGATCAAAAGCGCAAGGTGCAGCTCAGATAAAGTTGGGCCACATCACTAGTTTTTATCCGAAGATCCGTCATTAGTTCAACTCAAGAAGAGTCAAGAAAGCATACTCATTTGAGACTTTATCACGCCAAGACCTTATCCTCCGCGACCTCGACGGCACCGCAAGACATTACTGCATCCTTTGACATAAGCCCTCCGCCATTTGGGTATCAACCACAATGAGACCATTCATCTCCCCAGTAAGAGCAAGAAGGGGATCTCTATCAAGAATTCTACCCGACGGTACATCCGCGCTCAATGCCGAGCCAATCACGAGATAATTTGGGCTTTACAATGAAAGGTCTTCACATCTCACCATCTACAAGCCCACGACACTTGGGGCTTTGCAATCTCTCGAAGCTTGGCATCAACGATATCCTCTTGGGGCTTGCTCACTAAAACAACAAAGGGCGATTTACTCGAATGGGCCAAGAGCTGATTTATCTTGGAGCTATGCAAGTCCCTCAAAATTTGGCATCAAAGGCATTCTAGGGCTTTACAATCAGCAACCCCTCATCTCGGCATCAAAAGCCTTTTGAAGCCCCATAATCGACAAATCTCTTGGGGCTAGACATCAATCTTCGTTGGGCACACCAGCGACAACAGAATTCAAGCGAGGCAATCCGGACTTCGACTGAACATGACTTGATCTTGGGTTGGCTTCACAAGCACACAATGGTTAAAATGGTTCACCCACGAAAAAAAAATAAAAAAAAATAATAATATTTTTTTCTTTCTTTTTCTCCTTCTATGTGCAAAATTATGTGCTTTACTTTGCTTTGCTCCTAGCCTCTCCTCCAGCGTTCTCCATCATCCTTGAACTACGCTGGTCTGATTCTCTTAAAGGGATACGTAGGCAGCCTTTTGGCACGACCAACCCATCATCCAGAATACCATCTCGCCAACCCAACATCAAGGGCATTCTCTCATCAACATCTAAAGAATGGACATTCTCCATCAAAGCATCCTCCGCGGACATCAAGAATCCATCTCCACTCAAGCGGCAATGGTAAGTGAAGGTATGAATACATCCAATGCTTTCCTCAAAATCACACCGCACACAAGATCACTTTCTACATTCTTACTTCTCTCTCAAAGGTGCTTTCAAGATCATATCACACCACAATCACAATTTTCTCTCGCAATTCCTATTTCACATCTCAAACAAGCACGTATATCTGCAAAGCATACACATAACAGGTGCCGAACAGAGCACCAGAATCAACAGGTGCCGCACAGAGCACCAGAATCAACAGGTGCCGCACAGAACACCAGGTACCGCACAGAGTACCAGAATCAACAGGTGCCGTACAGAGCACCAGGTACCGCACAGAGTACCAGAATCAACAGGTGCCGCACAGAGCACCAGGTACCGCACAGAGTACCAGAATCAACAGGTGTCGCACAGAGCACCAGGTACCGCACAGAGTACCAGAATCAACAGGTGCCGCACAGAGCACCAGGTACCGCACAGAGTACCAGAATCAACAGGTGCCGCACAGAGTACCAGAATCAACAGGTGCCGCACAGAGCACCAGGTACCGCACAGTGCACCAGAATCAGCAGGTGCCGCACAGAGCACCAGGTGCCGCACAGAGCACCAATTTTGGTCCATGGTGAACCACTAAAATCACCATACCTCTTCCATCAGCAAAAGTCGCTCACACAGGGAGCGCATTTCTATCCTTTGTAATTTCAAATTCCTGCTTTATCGAGTCTTTGTTTTCTCTTGTCGATGTCCTCGGCGGTTGTCTTTCTTTCGTCGACGCGTTTTGCCTCGCAATCCACATCACCGAGGGGCTCTGTAGACACCCCGCCTTGGACCTCTCACCCCGATTGCATACAAAGTATTTTTTTTAACTTATTTTCATTAATTTCTGTTACTTCGGTTAAGTTCCTAACTGATTCCGTTAGTTTTGGACTAAACTGCATAACAGAGTTAACTTTTAGGGTCATTCTGTCATTCTGTCATTTTTCACCCGCGGGCGCTTCCGGCACTGCCAGTGAGCCGCGCGCGCGTCCCGCCCCAAAAGCCGGACCCGCGCGCTTCCCACTTTGGCAGTAACGGATTGCACCTTATTTCCCTCCCTTTTCTTATTTACAAACATCTTTTCTTGATCACAAAAACCATCTTTTTACATCCACATTCATCCCCCCTTTTCTCATTAACTCCCAATCCCAAATTCTAAGCCTTTTCCCAAAAAATAATATTTCTTTCATTTATTATTTGATTTCTTTTATTTCTTTTATTTTTCTTTTATTCATTTATCTTATTTGTGATTGGCCCATTCCATTTCACATGGATGACCAATTTCCCTCCATCATTTCCCTCTCTTTTTTACCTATAAAAACCATCATCTTCTAGCTTGGAAAGGGACTTTTTTGTGGACTCCAACCTTGATTCACCAACTACATTATACACAAATTCTCCCAACAAGAGTTCTTAGTAACAAGACTCTACACAAATTGTTCTACAACAATTTCATTACAACAACAACACTTTCAAGTCAAGGTTCCAAGTCCTCTTTCTCAAGGTACAACTCCATTTTCTTCTTTTGTTTTCTTCTTCTTGATGTATGCAATCCCCATTAATGGGACATGACCAACATGATTACTTCATATATTGAAGTTAGTTAAGGTTATCTCCCTACATTTTAATCTTAACTTTAATTCACCATGTTAATTTCTCTTCATCTCTTAATGTAATTCTTTAACATTACTTGTTACATGTAATCTTTATCATTAAATAAATAAAACAATTCTATTTTATTTTCCCTTTATTTCCCTTTTTCTTCTCATCACAATTGTTAGCACATTTCTATTTAATTAATTGAAGGACATGTAAATATTAGAACACCAATAGTAGTAAGACCCGCGTAAGCGGGGTGGAGTGGGTGTTTAAGTACTTCCCACTCCGTCACCTAACCCCCGAACCCTTCTCTCCCGAATCTCTGGTTTTGTACATAAATTAGGCTATTTCTAGGTTTTTCTTATGTTCCTTTAAAAACATAGGTGGCAACTCTAAACACTCTAAAAACAAGTTAGACATCCTAGGATAATTCACCGCTCTAGCCAAGCCGTGGTTCCCTGGGGTATCTACAGTATGACATAGAGGTGCCGAAGTCTCTGTAATCATACGAATCCTAAGCAAATGTTTGGAAATTTTAAATGCAATCAGAAACGCCCGGGTTTCTACCGATCGCGTTAAAATAATAGATGCTGGATCTCTCGTAATTAGAAACACCCGGGTCTCTGCCAATCACGATCGATCTAGGATGCGTATGACATAGAGGCGCCGAAGTCTCTGTAATCATACGAATCCTAAGCAAATTTTTGGAAATTTTAAACGCAATCAGAAACGCCCGGGTTTCTGCCGATCGCGTTAAAATAATAGATGCTGGATCTCTCGTAATTAGAAACGCCCGGGTTTCTGCCAATCACGATCGATCTAGGATGCGTATGACCTAGAGGCGCCGAAGTCTCTGCAATCATACGAATCCTAAGCAAATTTTTGGTGAAAAATGGAAATTTTAAGGGGCTTTCCGTTCCCAAAGGTAACGAATATCAGTCAAAATAGTGCTAAGGGCACCTAAAATGAACAAATGGGAATGTACTAGGGGTAAAACTGAAATTTTGCATGTGGAGGCAAAGATGATGGATTGTTATGAAGTCGCAAACGGGATGAACTCTCGGGGAGTCACAAAGGTGATAGACTCTCGGGGAGTCACAAGGGTGACGGACTCTCGGGGAGTCACAAAGGTGATAGACTCTCGGGGAGTCACAAAGGACTCTTTGGTGAGTCACAAGGGCAAAGGACCTTTAGGGAGACGCGAAGGAGATGGACTCTCGGGGAGTTGCTAATATGGGAAACATGATCTGGGTTCCGCTTATCCTAATTTAGGAGGGAATGAGGCTACGAGCCATTGAGACCAAGGTGTTAGGTAAGGGACATTTTTCTTGGTTGCCTAGAGGTAGGACCTAAGGATTTTTAAGGAAAGGGAATAAGGAAGATGGTGATCTCCTAATCTTGAGATAGGGATGCCAAATATGTCACGGCTTCTTGGGCTTTAGATTATGTCTTGGAGATAATGTGGGTTTCCTAGGCTTACAGGCTAGGGATTGGAGTTCATTTAAGCATCAGGAGAGTATTCTATCGTAGGCTTAGTGCTAGGGCTTGGAAAGGTTGAGGTTTGGGAACTTCCTAGATGTTAGGGTTTCGAACAAGGGTTTGGAAACTGGTGTTTAAGGACCATGAATCTCCTAGGTTTGGGACTAGGGTTTAGGAATTTCCTAGGTCTAGGAGGCTAGGGCTTGGAGTTGTGGTAGGCTCAGAGGTTGCAAAGGCATTGGCTTTTAGACATAAGGATGAGAGTTGGAAAGGTTGTGACTTCCTAGGCTTGAGACCATGGACCGTTGGGAAGAGGGATTGCTTTTGTGGAAGGTCCACTAAGCTTGATGTTAGGGTTCACCATTTTCCGGGATTGGTGACTATGGCTTGGAAATGTTCGTGGTAACCTAGGCTTTAGGCAAGGTTTTAAGGATAAGGACTGTAAACTTCCTATATTTTGAGACTAAGGTGAAGGAATTTCCTAGGTCTAGGACTAGGGTTTGAAGGGAATGTTGAATCCTAGGCTCGATGATAGAGTTTAGTGAGGATATAGTCTCCTAGGCCCTGCGGCTAGGGTTTAGAAAGAGTGCGACTACCTAGGCTTGAGGCTAGGGTTTGGAGCGAATGCGAGTACCTAGGATCGAGGCTAGGGTTTAGAGCGAATGCGACTACCTAGGCTCGAGGCTAGGGTTTAGAGTGAATGCGGCTTCCTAGGCCTGAGGCTAGGGTTGATTAAGTTTTGGACAGGGCATTGTATCCTAGGTTTTGGGTTAGGGTTCAATAAGACGGGGGATTAAGATTGTAAATTTCCTAGGTTTCGAGACTAGGGTTTCGGGAATTTGGAAATGATGTTGCATGCGGGGCTTTGGAAATTCCCTAGAACTTGGGCTAGGGTTAAAGAGGATGTTGCGGTTTCCTAGGCTTAAGGATATGTGACTACCTAGGCTTGAGGTTAGGGTTTGGGGAGAATGCGACTTCCTAGGTTTGAGGCTAGGGTTTGGAAACAATATCGACTACCTAGGCTTGAGTCTAGAGTTTGGAGGGAATGTGACTACCTAGGCTCGAGGGTAGGGTTTAGGAAGGATGTGGCTACCTAGGATCGAGGCTAGGGTTTAAGAAGGATGTAACTTCCTAGGCTTTAGGCTAGGGTTTGGAAGGATGTAATTACCTAGGCTTGGGGCTAGGGTTTGGAGAGAATGCGACTACCTAGGCTTGAGGCTAGGGTTTGGAGGGAATGTGAGTACCTAGGCTTGAGGCTAGGGTTTGGGAAGATGTGATTACCTAGGCTTGAGGCTAGGGTTTGGGAAGATGTGATTACCTAGGCTTGAGGCTAGGGTTCGGAGCGCATGTGACTTCCAAGGCTAGAGGCTAGGGTTTGTAGAGGATGTGATTACCTAGGCTTGAGGCTAGGGTTCGGAGCGCATGTGACTTCCTAGGCTAGAGGCTAGGGTTTGTAGAGGATGTGATTACCTAGGCTTGAGGCTAGGGTTCGGAGCGCATGTGACTTCCTAGGTTAGAGGCTAGGGTTTGTAGAGGATGTGGCAACCTAGGCTTGAGGCTGGGGTTTGGAGACCGAAAGCATTTGAAGGTTTGTCTTGGTTTAGACCGAGCAAGTTTGAGGTCTAAGAGTGTTGCGGTTTGGGGCAGGTGGCTTGATACCTCATGGCTGGATAGGCTCGATAGGTTAGACCTAGGCTAGAGTGATAGGGTTTAGCTAGGGTAAGACTCAGACATGTGTTAAGGAGACCGGGGCCTAATGGAATGTAGGCGTGAGATCTAGGAGATCGAAGGCTAGGCAGGGTAGCGTTGGGACATAAGGCTTTCAAGCGGGTAAGTCTTTTGTCCTAGAGAAACCGCGTTATGGGTTAGGACCAAGCAGGCTTGAGGTCGGCCAAGGAGCAACGGATTGGGATTGGATGATCCTAGTACCTAATACGCATGTCGGGCTTGGATCCTAGAGTGTTTAAAAGTTTAGGCTAGGTGCGAACCATAGGTGCGGGAAATGGTTTTGGATATATGACCATGTTGGCGCTTTAGGTAAAGGGATTGAGTGTCCAAGACTTTGGTTGAGTACAATAGGTACCTAAGTTGGATTGGGTATGCTTAGGTCCTAAGTTTGTCTCAGAGGTCATTGCGCGTGACCAAGCTCGTTCGGCGATTGCGAATGTGGGTTTGGTATGGGACCAAAGGTGTTAAGCGCACGATTTTTGACTGGACGGGTTTTGATATCTTTATGGCATATCACGGTACGCGGGAGGTCCTATGCATTCGAGAACGTTTGAGGTTTGGACTCGTGGGGAAGAAAGGTTTGAGATCCATGGAGTTCAAGGGTGGACCTTGTAGGTGGCGAGGTTTGGACTCGGCTCGGATTAAGTAGATTAGAGACCTAAGGGGTTGAAGGTCAGACTAGGAATTCTTTTGAAGCTAAGGAGTGACACTAGGTTTAAGAGTGGCAGGGCCATGGTTTGGGTATGACGGTAGGCGTAGATGGCATTGTTTTGGTTGGACCGAGCAGGCTTGGGAACTAAAGAGTTATAAGGGTCGACATCTAAGGTTATAGACCTAGAGGGTAGACATTTTTTTGATCTAAAGGGTTTAGGAGTTGAGACCTAAAGTGTGGATCGGATATGCTAGAGACCTACAAGGTAGGCGCTTGGTAGACTTGAATGGACTTGGGATCTAAGGGATCGTTCAATAGGTTAGACTGGGTAGACCTAAGAGGTTGGACCTAAGAGGATAAGGGAGACATAGTCTGGACAAGGTATGGATGAATATATATTGGTAGGTTTGGGATCTAAGAGATCAGGTAGACTCGAGACCAGTAGGTTCAGGACCTAATGGGTCATTCTAAGGATTTGGATTCGGTAGACTGGTTTAAGGCTTGAGGTTTTGGATAAGACTGGTTTGAAGATTTAGGAGTCCCGCTACTAACTTGTGGAGGGTCGATCTAAGGGGTTATGGTGTAACCTATGTAAGACTGACCGGGTAGGTGCGGGACCTAAGGTTTTGAATCAAGTCAGATTGGGACGTAGAGAGTTGAGGGTTTAGGCCTAGGGGTTCCCTAAAGTGTAGGAGATAGGGTAAAGGACCGAGTCAACTCAAGAATCATGGAGATGGGTCTCAGATGGATCGAGGATGTTTTTACAATTTTGTGGAGACCGAGAGTGCGGGTTTATAAACAAAGTGTCAGGGAAGAGAATACTTTTGAAAGTGTTATGATTTTATAAAGATGCCTTATAATTAGTTATGATTCTAACAAATTCAAAGTGTTCGTCATGTGCAGAGTTTGACGATGAGGGGTACATCCTTGTTGAAGCCTCGATATTCTCCGAGAAACCACATAGTCGACCCATTCTGTTGGGGAAACCCTAGTTCGATAAGGGTGTAGAGCGGGGTATCCCACCTTCTTTAAGACGCACCCTTTTTTCTTCCAAGACCGCCCTTGCGGGTTTTCAATCTAGCGGGCATCTCTTTTGCGTCATCATTTTTTTTATTTTATTTATTTATTTATTATTTTTTTTTTGAAATCATTCAGTCGACTCAAAAAAGGAAAAAAGAATTGTTTGAAAACATGCGGGGGCATTTTGGGGAGAGTAATAGAGAGAGAGAGATAGTACTCACATTTTGACTCTTTGGGCAACTGAGTGTATATATGTACAAAAGGGAGGAAGACCCTGCTTGACAGAAAGTAAGTGTTTTGCTCTTTCCTAGATTGTAGAACGGAAGACTTGTCGAGACATTTGAAAATTGTTTTATTCAAGATTCTCATTTGATTACTCGAGAATGGACCTCGTTGATTAGTTATGCATCTTATGATTATGTTTTAGACAAGTAGTCTCGAAATAATAAATGTTTTGATCAATTGTGAGTGAAGAATTCAGGAGTAGAAATATGGGGCAAGAGAGAAGAGAAGGAAAATTGGCTACGAGGTGGGTTGTGTATATTTTGGACCATACCCTAAGGTTGCCTACGTTCTCCTCAAGGTGAGAAGCTCAGGTCCGCGTAGTTCGGGGATATCCTGGCTGATGATGGAGTTGGGTTTGAGTATGAGGTTCATTTGTCATGATAGGTTGCTCCGTTGTAGCTTGTTGCTTTGGATTGCTTCATTGCAGCTCATTGCGGTGGATTGCTCCATTGTAGTTGTCATGGCTGCTGCTACCGCGTTAATCTTCTTTGTAGGGAAAGAAAGAAAAATAGAACATTTTAAGTGAAAATAAAATGGGACTTTTACTTTTCTATGGTGATAGCCCCTTCTATTTTTCTTTATTTTTTTTTATTTTATCTCTTTGTGCACACCCTTTTTTTTTCCTAGGCCGCCCTTTCGGGTTTTCAACCTAGCGGGCTTCTTTTTGGTGGAATGCTCTAACTTTTGCCTAGGTTTCCCTTTTGGATTTCAACCTAGCGAGCCTTTTTTATATATTTGTACATGAAACATTGGGCAAGACGAGCCCCTAGTTTGCTTTCGCCTCTCTCGATTGCGAGGTAGCCTCTTTATAGTTTAAGCGGCCTTTTGCTGGCGGCGGGCATCCTAGCCCCTTGATTTATACCGGTAGAGCTCCATCGGATTATCACGTGGCACCTATTAATGGCATGAACAACTTCGTGCGTTTCTTTTATATTTGTGATGGAATACGGACAGCCCCGGTGTATCGGCATGTAGTACTTATGAAGGGAACAAACAACCCCTTAAATTGTGGCAGCATGGATGTCTATTTGATGATGAGCAACCGCAGTCCATTTCTTTGTCATGACCGTATGGAAAAGGGGTCTAATGGTGGGATGAGAGGCGTATGAGGATAGTGTATGGGAAAAGGTGTATATAGAGAGTGTACATGAAGTGTGTACAAGGGGTGAGTGTATAGAGAGAGTGTATGGGGGTAGAATGTAGAGAGAAGAGAAAGTGATTCGTTCATCCCAATTGGTCAAAGCATTTGTTATCTTGAGACTAATTGTGTATTTAGTTATGTGAATGGTTTATGGGTCCATTTACCTTTTAATGAGTCGTCATTAATGAGTAAGATTAAGATTAATTCATCATATAAAGATATAGCAATCAAGTGAAGATGGTGAATAAGACAATTTTCATGGAATTGATTTATGCAAGATTATGTCTCAAGTCTAGAGAGAAAAGAAATAAAGACTCTTTTATTATTTGAAAGAAAAACGACTAATCCGGGGTGGACTTTTACTAAAGAAACAAAAATAGTCCAAGGTGGACTTTTGACTAAAGACACTCTAGAACCTACGAAGACTGAATGACCCTTTTTATTTATTATTTAAAAGAGGTAGCCCCAGTTTGCTCTTTCTTGTTTGGACTTTGCTCACGCCCATGCATTCCTATCGCGGGTGATGGCTCCGCTATCAATGAGGCTTTGGATCTTCCTTTTCAATTGGAGGCAACCTTCAGTGTCATGCCCAATGTACTGGTGGTATTTGCAGTATTTGGAGGGATCCAAGTCTGGTCTTACCCTGTTTGGTTCATAGTTGAGTAGAGGAGCCAACTTGCCGGCTCGAACCAAACCTTTGAAGAATTTGGCTAACGGCATACCTAAGTCGTCGAATTCGCGCTCGTCCTTCCTTTCACGAACTGTCTTTGAGGGTGATTTAGGTACCGGTACCCCTTGTTGATGAGTAGTCATAGGAGGCATCCCGACGGGGAAAGTCTGTGGCGGCCCGTACATTTGAGGAGCGTAGGGTGTCGACATTGAGCAAGAGGGAGAACTCGGCTGAGGTAATCATAAACGCCACGAATGTCAGACAAATGGCGCCTCTCGATATTTCTTAGGGTCTTAAGCATCTCCTTCTGAAAGTGTGTTGCTTGCTCGTTGAGAATGGCCTTAAAGTGGATTGCTTGTTATCGAGGATGGCTTCGAAGTGGGATGCTTGCTTACTGAGAGAAGTACCGGTGTAGAGGATTGTCTCGGGATCTTGGGTAGCAGCTTCAGTTGCAACTTCGATGTTCCTTGCAGCCGACATGATGCAGAACTCTAGTCATGAAAGAATTAAGCCTCTTAGTTGAATTAAATTAAATTCGTATTTAATGATAAGGCATCGTTATAAAATCATTTTTTTGGAAAAGAGTCGGTCTCCACATTTTTGAAATGCATTTTGGTAAAAATTTAAAAGTTTGACCGGGCCGAAGTTGCCTACGTTCCCCTTATCATGAGGGAGAGGTCCCACACAATAAGAGGCTCAGGTCGCCGTAGTTCGAATCAAGTTAGACTTTTAAAAAGAGGTGAGAGATGACCATCGGGGTCAAAAAGAGGGAGATGACTCGGTCTGTAGTCGAGCATGGGTGAGGAAGACCTATAGGAACCGGGTAAGGTTTGACTTAAGGTTTGACCTAAATTTGACCTAAGGTTTGAGACAAGAAATGGTTCAAGCTAGGATGCGACGATAATGGTGGGTTGACCTAGATGGGTAAAGGATAGGTCGACCTAAATGAGAAGGGTTGGATTGACCTATGGTGAATGAATCAAGATAGCGGGTTGTAGCGGTTTGCCTATGGGATGATCTAAGCGGGATAGACATGGTTTGACCTAAGCGGGTCTAAGGTTGACCTATTCGGGTTGGTGGACTAAGGAAGGTTAGAGATTGACCTAGATGGATCCAAGATAGGTAAGTCGACCTAAGCGGGTCACGGGGTGACCTTGACGGGTCAAAGGTGAAGGGGTAGTTTTAACCTAAGATGGACAGGTTGACTTAAATGGGTCAAGGATGGTATGTGGACCTAAACGGGTTGACCTAGGTTGGTCTGGATGACGGTGGGTCAAATAATGACCTAGGTGGGTCAAGATGACGGTTTGACCTAAGCGGGTTAGGACCAAAGGTAATTGGGTTCACCTATGGAATCAAAGATTGATCTAAGAGGTCGAAAACGGATAAGGTTGACCTAGGAGTCCAAGTTTGACCTAAGAGGTCGAAGGTGATTGGGTTGACCTAGGAGGTCAAAGGTTGACCTAAGAGGTCAACGGGTGATAATGTTGACCGAGGGGGTCAAAGGTTAACCTAAGAGGTCAAAGGTGATAAGGTTGACTTAGGAGGATGAGGTTAACCTAGGGGGTCAAAGGTTGACCTAAGAGGTCAAAGATGATTAAGTTGACCTAGGGGGTCAAAGGTTGACCTAAGAGGTCGAAGGCGGATGAGGTTGACCTAGGGGGTCAAGGGTAGACCTAAGTGGTCAAAGATGATAAATTTTACCTAGGGGGTTAAATGTGATAAGGTTGTCCTAGGAGGTCAAGGGTTGACCTAAGAGGTCGAAGGTAGATAAGTTTGACCTAGGGGGTCAAAGGTGATAAGGTTGACCTAAGGGGTCGGAGGTGATAAGGTTGACCTAGGAGGTCAAGGGTTGACCTAAGAGGTCGGAGGCGGATAAAGTTGACCTAGGCGGTCAAGGGTTGACCTAAGAGGTCGAGGGGTGACCTAAGAGGTCGAGGGTGATAAGGTTGACCTAGGAGGTCAAGGGTTGACCTAAGAGGTCGGAGGTGATAAGGTTGACCTAGGAGGTCAAGGGTTGACCTAAGAGGTCGGAGGCGGATAAAGTTGACCTAGGCGGTCAAGGGTTGACCTAAGAGGGGTGACCTAAGAGGTTGAGGGTGATAAGGTTGACCTAGGAGGTCAACGGTTGACCTAAGAGGTAGGAGGCGGATAAAGTTGACCTAGGCGGTCAAGGGTAGACCTAAGAGGTCAAAGGCGGATGAGGTTAACCTATGGGGTCAAAGGTTGGCCTAAGAGGTCGAGGGGTGACCTAAGAGGTCGAATGTGATAAGGTTGACCTAGGAGGTCAAGGGTAGACCTAAGAGGTCAAAGGCGGATAAAGTTGACCTAGGCGGTCAAGGGTAGACCTAAGAGGTCAAAGGCGGATGAGGTTGACCTATGGGGTCAAAGGTTGACCTAAGAGGTCGAGGGGTGACCTAAGAGGTCGAAGGTGATAAGGTTGACCTAGGAGGTCAAAGGTTGGGAAGGTTGACCTAGGCGGTCAAAGGTTGACCTAAGAGGTCAAAGATGATTAGATTGTCCTAAGAGGCCAAAGGATGGTGGGATTTTGGCCAAAGCGGGTCGAGATGAAGGGTAGACCCAAATGGATCGCAATGATGGGTAGGTAACCTAGATAGGCCAAGATGAGGAATTTTGATAGATAGCCCAAGGGGTGAGCGATGGACCTTAGAGGTCGCCTAGATGCAATGAACATTTTATTTTGCGAAAAGTTTTGCATTTATTTACATCCTAAATGGTTGATCTAAGGAGTGTCCTAATCTCTATGTGTGGGTTGACACGGGTAGGATAAAGGTTCCCACCGCTCGTGGAACGTACATGGTGAGTGGGGTAGACGAGTGACTCGAAAAGAGTGCGACAGTAGCGTACAAATTCCTGCACATCGAATACTCCGGGTAATGGGGACCTGTGCAGTGCTGACACGGACTAGTGGTAGTATGTGGCAAGAAACTAATTCTTTTTAGGGAGAAAAGAGAGGTGTTTTTTTAATGCTTGAATGATGCAATGCAATGCAAGAGAGAGAGAGAAGAGGGAGAGGATAAGAATGTACAAGGGAGCATAATAAAGTCTCGTTTGACCTTAGTACTATAGGGAAAGTACAAAAAATACATGTATTGAAAAAATACAAGGTACACATATTAACATGGCAAAAATACAAGGTGCATGTGCAACCATGGAAAAGTGTGAGGTGCATGTGTAAACATGGCAAAGTGTGAGGTGCATGTGCAAACATGGCAAAGTGTGAGGTGCATGTGCAAACGCAAAGTGCGAGGTGCATGTGCAAACATGGCAAGGTGTGAGGTGCATGTGCAAACATGGCAAAGTGCGTGGTGTATGTGAAAACATGGCAAAGTGCGTGGTGCATGTGAGAACATGGCAAAGTGTGTGGTGCATGTGAGAACATGGCAAAGTGTAAGGTGCATGTGAGAACATGGCAAACATCATGATGTGAACGAAAGTTAGACACACTAAGTTTGAAAAAGTTTCAAAGCAGTCCCCAGTGGAGTCGCCACTGTGAATATGTGTGTTTGAATTTGAGATATTCATTGTAACATTAAAATTATGAGAGTCGCCACGCCGTTTTAATTATAGCCAAAACATTGAGAAAAGCATGTTAATGGGTTCGGGGGTCAAATTACAACAAGAGAAGAATATTCACGTTATCACTCCTATTGCCCGAATTGATCGGTCTTTCTATCATGATGCGGTGTATGTAGTGTGTTAGTGATTGAGACCGGATCCGAAGATTTCCTACGTTCCTCTGAATGTGAGAAGCTCAGGTCAGCGTAGTTCGAGAAGAATTTAGAATAGGCAGAAGAATCGGGATCATGCATAATGAGGGGGGAATTACCTAAAGATTAGGGTTTAGAAGTAGTTCCTAGATCATCCTTGGGTTGATGAACCCTAGATCATCATTGGCTATGAAATAACATGTTATCATGAAGATCGTAACCCTAAATATAGCATAAATAAGGTTTTAACCTAAGAATATGATGAACATGCGAAGAACATATTATGAACATATGAATGTCATGAAGAAAATATGAATAAAGATGTTAGGAACATGAATATTATGAAGAACACATGAATAAACATATTAAGAATATGAATATTATGAATCTAAATTAATAATATGGCAAGAACATGAAGAAAAAATTAGAAAACTTACCTTTGTCGGCAAGAAATAACCTTGGATATTCTTGGGATTCTTGAGAGTGTTTTTGGAGGCTTGAATGACTTGATTTGGGAGCAAAATCGTCCCTTAAGAGCTCTCAAATTCGGATCCCCCTAATTATGAGGCAAGGGAGGTCTTTAAATAGGAAACTGATGGAGAGATCTGACGGTCCAGATCATCCGGGGCGGATGTGGCCGCGTGGCCAAGATGGAGGGCGGCGGCGACGTTGGCCGCGTGGCCAAGGTTGGAGCTTGGACGAATGTGGCCGCGTGGCCATCATTCCTGTCTGACTTAATTATTAAGCTAGGGTTTTGCATGTTTTATGGAAACCCTATTTTGGCCATCTTTAAGATGTTCTAAAACAATGAGGTATATTTTGGGAATCCAGGACAAGTCTTTGCAAGGTTTGTAATTCCTATAAAGTCCTTGTGTATTTGGGAAATCCCTAATAAACTCATTTTTAGATCGGGTACTAACAGGAGGATAACGGGGATCCGTCCAAAGACTAACAAAACTTGGCTAACGTCTTGGAGGATAACGGAGATCCGTCCAAAGACTAACAAAACTTTAACAGAGGTCTTGAAGGATAACGGGGATCCGTCCAAAGGCTAACAAAACTTTAACAGATGTCTTGGAGGATAACGGGGATCCATCCAAAGACTAACAAGACTTAACGGATGTCTTGGAGGATAACAGGGATCCTTCCAAAGACTTAACGAAGTGACGTTTGTTAACGCAAGACTGCGATGTGTCAAAGGCAAGAAGCAAAAACGGAGCAAACTCATGCAATGTGCAATTATTTATCCATTCCAGTTCACTTAAAAAGCATTTTTATTCTTAAATGGTTGGAAAAGATTTCTCTTCTTTTTCACAACTACTCTAAATCCTGGATCAGTGGAGGCCATCACTACGCCTATAGACCCCTCGTTTTTCACCTGCCTTGCACACTCCCAAGGATGGACTATCCCGGGTGAGGGTCCTATAGGGCACGCGGCTTCCACCGACCGAAAGAACAATTCCTAAGGGTCTAGTGAGTCGCAAGACTCCAAATGCGTGGACCATTCTTGTCATGATTAAGCCCCGGTCAAACTAGAGGTTTATCCTAAGGCTTCACCGATATTCCGACATGACCTCATTTTAATGAGGGTTCTCGATCCTTGACCTTGGGCTTAAGGATGACCAAAATGGAACAACATTAGGGCTTAACGACACGGTGTCACCCTATCTTTAATACATGTTCTCGGTTAATTAGGTCATCATTAATGTACGAGTTAAAGACCGGTTAAGGTCACGCTTGAATTTCATCAAGGAGTCGTAACTCGGGCATTAACTTGGCCACAATTAACCTTGGACACGTATTAGGGACGTGGTAACGTGAACTAGACCAAAAACCAACCAAAGTCACGGTATTTGTGTGTCGCGGACATGTGTGGTTGACTCGGCTCGGAAGGGGAGGTGGAATGGACCCGTGCGCGCTCGAAGGGAACAACAGAGCCAATCGAGCTGCATCTGGCATCCATCCCGGGTTTAAAGGGTATTTGGAACGTGCAAGGTCAAGTGCGCGTAGTGTGACGCGTTTCTATGTTCCCTTTTGAGTCAAAATAGAAATTTTCAATCCATTTTAATATCTTGAGCAATGTATGGACAAGTATGATGAACAAGTAATTTACACAAGTAATCAAACAATGATATGAACAAACGAGAACAAGCAAGCAAGGCTACTTAACAAGTAAGAATCACAATTTGTACATGGATGGTTTGTACACAACCAAAAGTTTTTGAAACCAAAACTTTCACATCAAAACAACCTTTTGAAAATCATTTGCACAAAAAGGTTGTGCACAACCAAAGGTTTTGAAAATCCATTTTTTGCTAAGAAAAAGAAGGTAAATTTACACAAGCAGAGGCTGTAAATTAGAACATAGGCAAGAAGAAGCAAGATGGCCATTAGAATGTTTCTGCCTTTGCACAAAATCGTTGAATTGAAACATTCTGTGGGCCCTTCCAAAGTAGCCGTACGGCTATGTCATCCGTCCCATTATTTTTTTGCAAATTTTCAGCTTCCAATCATCAAGCCCCAGTTCATTGCATTCCAGAACAGTTCCATTCCTTCAAAATCAAAACAGAAACACAATACACACAAATTAGGCACAAAGCCAACAAACGGGGACGGGAGTTTGACCTACACATAAATGTCCCCAAAGCTTCTAAAAAGAAGTTTGAGAACATTTATATCCCCAGCGGAGTCGCCACTGTAAGGATCCCGTCCCTCGGGGCGAAACAAGCAAAGTTCACACGAGGAAGAAATGGCAAACACGGGTAACTTTCCTTTCACGAAAACGGAGTCGCCACATTAAATTAATTTTAAACCCAATTTAATGAAAATGGTTAGAGATGATGAGTTCGGAGGTCACGTTACACTTTGGGAAGAACTTATAAGAAGTTCACCCAAAGTGCCTCGGAAAACCGAGTCTCCCTAGATTTGTTGACCAAAATGTGCAAATGTGTGTGTGTGTGTTTGAAAATGGGAGAAACTAACTTTTAATAGAAAACAGTTAGAAATTTAACAAAGGGGGGTTACTTTGCAAACAGTTTAACAGAAAATGGGCAAAACTGGAAAAAACACGTGTTTGTCAAAACTAGCCGTACGGCTTGTTTCTATCGTCCCAGAATTTTTTACAGATTGATCAAGAACAGTCCAGTTTCAGGCAGAAACAGAACATTCTGTTGAAACTGAACTGTTTTACATCTTTGGGGTCTATTTACTCACACTAAACTTGAATTGAATCATCCCTATGCTCTTGGTCACTAATTAATCATCAAAACACAAGGTTTTGGGTGTGATCAAGGCAATAATTGGGGAAAATTTAAGAAAAATGATGAACATAGCATTTGAGCCCAAATCATCATTTGGATGATTAAAGATGGCAACTTTAACACCCAAATGGATGATTCATCCAAGGAAAAGCCTTGGGAAGTCAAAAATCAACCTTTGGGTGGATAAAGATTGAATCTTTATCATCCAAAGGGACAATATTATGAGTTGATCAAAGTTTGAATGGTAAAGATTGAGACTTTACCATCCTAAACTTGATCATACCCACATAAATCAACATAAAATGAAAGAACATTGAAGTAAGGTGCATAAAATCATAACAAGCCTTAGATTATCCTTTGGTTTGCGACCCACAATCATGAGGGGAACCATGGATCAAGGCTTGGGTCCAAGGTATATTCTTTGCAAGAAATGTAAAGACATAAATTTAAATTGCATAAACATAACAAGCCTTAATCATCATGGTTTAGAACCCACCATCATGCATAAAACATGAAGGGCACCATTGATCACTCCAAGGCTTGGATCCAATGATATATTTATGTAAAGACTACATTTTATAACCAAGAAAGGCAACCAAAGGTGATATCCCAACAAAAGAAAAATAGAAAGAGATGAAGAGGAAGGTTGCAATAAAATAAAGATTTGATCTAAGCAAGCTTGGGGTAAATCATTAATTGATTGACCCAAGTTTGCTTCTTTCCTTTTCCTACTTGAAGATCATGGACTTCAAGCTATTCATTCAACCATGGCTTGTTCACCATCTTACACTAATCACTCAATGAGACCAAAGATGAGAGGGATACTACACTTGGTAGTTATTCACCATCATCTAAGGTAAGCCATAACCTCTCCCTAATCACTCAATTTTGGATGAGAGATAATTTTGGCATAGTAACTTTGCTCCAAGAATCCCCCCTTAAATGGGTAGAGGAGGCCTCTATTTATAGTGGGAATTAGGGACTTGTTTGCAATTTGGGGTAACATTTTGGTCCCTCAACTATGGACTTGGGCACCAAGCAAAAGGGGGATATTTTCACTTTAATCCCTCAACTATTGTCTTGTGACTTGCTTAGGGGCTAAGCATAAAAAATGGGTTAAAATTGGATAATTTTTGTGCTCAAAATGGGTCACAAATGGCTGGGAATTAATCTTCTAGAAGGCTGGTGCATTGGTGACGCAAGGGGAATGAATGACCAACCAGAACAAACCACGTGAGGGCTGTGACGGGTGAGGGAACATGGTGGGTCAAGGACCAATGAGGACGCGGCACGTGGGAAGGTTTGTGGGGCGAGTGGGGCTTCCTCAGGGGACACGGCGCGTGGCTGGCTGGCGAGTGCTGGCGATGGATGAAAGCGCACATACTAGGCGCGTTTCCAGAAGCTCGCGTACGCCTTCAAGAAGCGCGCCTAGTAGGTGCGACCGCTTCCTTGCCTTGGCAAATTTCTGGAAATTCCCACAAAGTCCTTTTGGGCTTTGTGGGGAATTTACACATGGTCTTGGCTTTCTGGAAATTACCAGAAGGTCCTTCCCTTTCCAAAATAATTCCGTTAATGCCCTAAATACCCCTTGAACACTATAATGACCCAATTAAGTCCCAAATTACCCCTTAATCCCAAAATTTAATTATTTGAGGATAGTAATCCGAATCGGGGTACTTACAGGTATGCAACCCATCTTCTTGACCAAGAATTCCTCAGATACCATGGGTCCCTTCGTAGAATACCAGTATCCACGGTCGAAGGGACGGCATTAGAACTGTGTATCCACGGTCGGCCCAAGAGAAAATTGAATGAGGAAGGTACATCTAGCACTTCGAACGGGACGGACATGACCATGCTCCCAAACTCAATGTCTATTTCCACCATACCCATGACTGTGCGGGCAGTGCTGTCGTAACTTCGGATCACTTGAGTAGAAGGCTTTAATTCTGAATTCTTAAGCCCTAGTATGCCCATGATTCGGCCGGGCATTAGGTTGAGTGCGGAACCACCGTCAACCAAGACTCTTGAAATAGGTCTCCCCCTTGCTCTCACTTTTAGATAGATGGCCTTATTGTGATCGGACCCAAATAGTGGAAGGTCCATGTCAGCAAAAGTGATGATATTGCCAAAATGAATGTGTCTTATCATTACAGTAAGGTCCTCGGGATTTGTATCCGGAGAGACTGATGTGTCGTCGAGATTACTGATTACAAGATCTCGGTGCTTCTTTGAGGATGCAATAAGGTCCCAAATGGAGAGGTTGGCTTGAGTTTTCTTGAGTTGTATCAACAAAGTATCTTCGGGAGTGTTGCAAGCTTGCGATCTTTGAGAAGAGGTACTTGGTGCAGAAGTAGTGGGGTTGCTTGCTATGACTCGTCCGGATCGAGTTAGCATGTTGACGTTCCCATCTTGCCTCTTTTTCCTATTCTCTAATACTTCCCTCATTACCTCTTCGTAAGTCATAACGTAACAAGAATTGTCAAATTTATTCATCACATTGGAGCCCTCATTTATAATTGGGATTGAATGAGTGGTCTCCTCAAACTCTCCTATCTCTGTTACATTAACATCGTCACCACTAGGCACTATAAACTCTTTCTTGTCTATGAGATCTTGGATAACATTGCGGAGGACAAAGCATTCCTCGGTGGTGTGGCGACTATGTTGGTGGTAGCCACAATATTTATGATGAGCATGATTGGCATTGATCGAGTTGGGTTGATACCCTTGTATAGGTGTGATTTGGCCCTTTGCTTTGAGAACTTCGAAGGCCTCGGTTTGAGTCATGCCTTGGAGAGGAGTGTAGACACGGTCATTTTGAGATTTCTTGCCTTGAGGTGGAGGAACCCTTTTGTAATTCCCCTTATCGGTAGTGACGGCATTGACCGAAGCCTCTTTGGTGGAGTTAGAGGCGGCCTTGTAACGGAAGCTAGGAGCACTTTTCATGATCTCTTTGAGAAAATCATCCATTCAGACCCCCGCCTCATACATTTGAGAGAAATCCGCGTAGCAAGCCCCACTTAGGTGGGTGCGAAGATCAATCTTTAGACACTTGAGAAATATGTCCATTTGCTCCTTGGTATTAGGCCTCTCAAAAATTTCGGCAAGCTTGTCATTCCAGCTTCTCGTGAAGTCTATAAAGGACTCATTGTCCCTTTGAGTAGTATTCTCGAGCTCTTTCTTGGTCGGGAGGTGAGTGGTGTTGCCTAGGTATTGACTTTTGAAGGCAAGCATGGCGGCGTCCCAATCAAGACGGACTGTGAGCGGGAGAGTTGCATACCAATCTTTTTCAGCCCCCTCGAGAGTAAGATGGAAGCATTGTGCCATAACTTTAGGAGAGACCTTCTTCGGAACCATAGCCCATATGTAGGTCTCGATGTTTGCATGGGGCAAGAGTTTCCCTTGAACTTGCTTATGTCGGGCATTTTGAACTTTTCGGGAAAAGCGGCCATGGTGCTCATGAGAATGGATGACTGATAAAGGCTTGTGTTGGAGCCTTTCCCCATGTTGAGACCGTTGAAGCGTTGATCTATCTGGGCCATGATTGAATCAACCATTTTGTGCTCGTTGTTTTCGGTGCTCGGTTCCCCCATTTTCTTGGTGCGGGCACTGACATAAGGACTCTCAAATAAGCCTTGGGTCCATTCGGACTTGTCATCATCTTTCTTGTCTTTCCCCTTGACAAGCTTGGTGAGCTTTTCTTTCATTTGCTGCTTCTCGGCCTCGTGGGCCTCTCTTTGGTTGTCAAGGTGAGATTGCCAAAGATCATCTGTAACGCCTGTCTTAATTCCTGTTAAATTCTTGCCTTGCATATTTATATGCTATTTTATTTGAGTTAATTATTTAACTAATTGAGCAAGTTTAGGTCCTAAGTGTTCAAAGTTGGATCTTTAGGGTCATTTGTGAAAAATAAAAGTTTAGGGGCTAAAATGCTCAAATTGAAACTTGAAGGGCCTTTTTGTCAAAGTTAGAACTTGAGGGGCCAAAGTGCAATTCTTTGAAAGTCATAAGGATAAAGCTTGTTTGCCTTCTTCTCTGAGATGATTGTTTCCCCAATTCTCTCGTACTTTGTTGTCTCAGAAAGAAAGTTAGAGTTTACCCTATTCTCGATCCCTCTTGCTTAATTATGCCTCTGTTCGAAAATCCGATTGCACCAAAATGATCAGGGCGGTGAATAGAGCGTTTCCTGCCGAACAGAAATTAGTTTGGGAGAATTTGATTTCGGAGTAGGTAAGTCACTAGCTCCCCCTTGCTTGTAATAACATGCCTATATGTTATTCTTGATACTTGTGCTTGTTAATTTCGTGTTTGGAACAAGTTTGGTGATACTTGTAAAATTGGTACAAAGGGAGTATAAACCTATTGTGTAAGATGATGAAAGAAAAGTAATAGTTTTGAACTTGTTATGCACTCTTGGGAATTTCCTTGTTGTTAGTTTATTAGTAGAAAGTTACTCCTACGCTTGGGACGGAGAATTCTTAGCCTGGGAAGAAATTTGCAATTTTCTGGAAAAGAGACCAAGCGCCTGCCCGGGTAGAAGCAGGCGCCCGCCTGGGTAGAGTAAGAGCCCGAATGGGTGAGAGTCAGAGCCCGACCGGGTATAAGAGTGAGCGCCCGCCAGGTTAAGATCGAGCACCCGCCCGGTCCCCTGTTTTTACAAAAGTGTTTTAAACTCAATTGAAATGAAACCTTACCCCTCGTAAGGCATAGAGCCTTAGTATAAGATGTCCTAGCAAGTGTATATGTACCTTTTGGGGCATTAGAACTTGGTCTTGAACATGAGTACTCATAGAATTAAAATGAGAACTTGAGCCTAAGAGTAAGAACTCTTTTAATTGTCTTGAAAGTGCTATGAACAAGCACTAATGTGTTATATGTGTCTTGAATCCAATGTTTGTGTACCTTAGGGGCACTAGAACAATGTCTTGAGCTTGAATATCCTAAGAATAGGATCATGAATTGTAAGTATAAGATATGTAACTCTTTTACTTAACTTGAACTTGAAGTATAAGACAATTAACTCTTGTACATAACTTGAATATCCAAAGAATTGGATTGAGAACTCGAATATAAGATGATTAACTCTTGTATATGACTTGAATATCCAAAGATTGGAATGATAACTTGAGTATAAGATGTTTAACTCTTGTACATGCTTGAACATCCAAAGAATTGGATTGATAATGTCACGACCCGAAATCTAGGCTCTATTTATTGGTAATAAATAATTATTATTTATTATTTTGGCTTATTTATTTATTTAAATTATTATTTATTTAAATATTTATGTGTGCATTTTATGTGTTATAATATTTATGCCTAGCATTTTATTCGAGTTATTTGGGCTAGTGTGGAAGTGTTGAATCTTAGTTGTTAGTAGGGAGTGTAGAGTTTGTGTGTAGTGTAGTGGAGGGGTCCTAAGAGTAAATCTTTTAAATTATTCCCCTACTCCCTCCCTACTCCTCCCCCTATCCCTCATACACTCCACCCCCCCCCCATTCCCATTCCCTGGAAACTCTCTCTCTCTCTTCCATGTGTGGTAAGTTTCTTCTCCTCTTCCTTCTCTCTTCATTTACTCCATCTTCTTTTCATCTTCTCTCATTTCTTAAAACGTGAAACGTGTTTAGATCGTCGCTAGGATCGCGTAGAGTCAAAAAGAATCGAAATCCATCAACTTTGAGAATTTTCAAGTAAGTTACTTTTCCCCCATTTTTATGCTAAAATGTTCATATCATGTTTATATGATGCTTGGTGTGTTATATTTGAAGTTTGATTGAGTTTGGAATTTATTTGTAATTTATTTGGATTTTTGGTTAAAAATGGTGATTATATGAAGGTTGGGATTTAAACCTTGATTTGGGTTTCTAGATGTGTTATTTTGGTCCTATTCAAGTTTATAAGTTGTTTTGGTTCATTGTTATCCTTATTGGAAGTCTTGATTTTGAGTATTTGAGAAATGGTAAGAATTTTGGGTTGTTTGGGTGCCATTTTCGGGTATGTATGAACCTAGGAAGAAATCTGGGCATTGTTCTTCTGGCACGGTCGTGCCCCTTTATTTGGCACGGTCGTGCCAATATTCACTTTCCTCTCGTCATGTTTGGCACGGTCGTGCCACTTTCTTAGGCACGGTCGTGCCAAGCTGGGACTCTGATATATTTCCCTTTTCTTCTAAAACTGTTTCCTCCATAACTTTCTCATCCAAACTCCGTTTTGGACGAGTAAACTATCATTTTAAAGCTCTTCTAGAGTACTTCGAGATGGGGTGGTTTATTTAGGTGAGTTTCAGGTTTATATTGTGTTGATATTTCATTTAGTGTCTTATGACAAAGTGTTTAGAATCGGTCCGTTGTAATCAAGTTGGGAATATCGGTTTGTGTGGTTTCACCTTGGTTCCTTTGTGAATAAATGGGTTATGGAATTTAGTTATGGATTATTGGAAAATGTGGGAAAACTTTCATAATGAGTGGACGTTTGGGATAGTTTTAATGATAGTCATTGTGCTATTTGGGGAATGACCATTTGGGTAGTACTCTTTACGAGTATCTCGCGTGTATCATCTTCAGGATGTGTTGTTGACTTGGTTTATCTTTTGATGATTAATAGGCATGGTCCGTTGTGAACAATTGTGTTGCGGAATTAGTCTAAGTATTGTTTGAGAGTGTTTGGGCATCTTGTAATGTGTTCAGGATTATTTTGATCGGATTGATTTTGGGATCAGACTTGGTCTAGATTCTAAGTGATATCTTATAATACCTAGAGGGTATTAGGGAATACCAAAGTGTTGGGTTTGGTCCGCTGTGATCATGTGTGAATAAGTGTAATCGTTCGTTTGGGGTATTAAGAATTGGTCCATTTATGAATGGAGGTAAAGCGTGGTATAGTGATTCGGTAACTGTGGGTTTGATTTGCCTTAAGGGTATTTATTCGGAATTCCTATTTGGAATTCTAGGTGTAAAGATATAGTTGAGTTCATAGCCCTAGTACATCTTTATGAGTAAACGTTTAGGATAATTTTGGGTTATAGTCGTTGTACTATTTGTGAGCGACCGTTTGGGTTGTGATCTTTATGATTAACTCGTGGGTATCATCTTTCGAATGTATCTGGTATGGTTTCTCTTTATGAAATTACGGTACTCTAATAATCATTGTTGTTGTGCTCTTTATGAGAAATTCCGTTTATCGTTGTTGTGCTCTTTTATGAGAAACTCCTTGTGTTCGTTGTTCTTGAACTCTTTATGAGTAATCGTTTGCACCTTTATGGTGATTAATTGGTGTGGTTCCCTACTTTGGAACCTTAAGTTGTTATTCATGATAAAATATTATTACTTAGCATTTAATTAGAAGCCCAGCTGGCATATTTGTTGCATCGGGCGATGGGAAGGATTATAATGGCAAAGCCAAGTCCATTATAATGTTGACCATTGTTTTGCCCTTACTATACCCCTTCTCCAGATTGGCCTTGGAAAGGATAAGTCAGCGTTCCTTTGTGAATGCATCTGGCTAACGGGCATGACTTTGTGTCATGGTCCTTGTCCCTTGTGACACTTTTATGATTTGGTTCCGGTACCGGGGTTTTCTCTTCGAGCTTTCATGCTGCTATGAAGATGTTGATTGTTGATTATTGAAGCTGCGCAGCGATCCTTTATTTGGATGTTCCAGTTTGGAAAACCTTGGCTATGTATCCACTTATGAGTGTTTATTTCAGCTTTATGTGTTGCATGATGAGCTGGTCGTTATTTCCAACCGGTATGGGACGGTTGGCGATAGGGAGCCTCTCATTTGTTGTTACATGTTTATTTATATGATTGATTATTGGATATTACTGTTTGACAGCATGTCACTTATTATTCCGCTGCTATCTGTCTTATGTTAATTGCTATTGGTCATTGCATATTAGCATGTCATGTAGTTGCATTAGCAACTTACTGAGATTTTATCTCACCCCGTTTATTTCCATCTTTGTTTTCCTTAACCCCCCCCCCAGGAGGAAAAGGATTAGGATTCGCGGATCGAGGAGGACGTCGAGAGGTTTGAGATTTTGGGGCAGGTTGTTATGGATCGGTTTACATTATTTAAATTTATAACCTTTTGGGGATAGTTTTACCTTTATTGACGTCATTAAGAATTGTATATTTTATTCTTTTTGGTATAAGCTGTGGAGCTTATGTTAGATGCACTTTATTGATTTAAACTTGGATTTGTAAAGCCTTGTGTTATCATCTTTTGATTCAAAATGGAATTTTTAATTTCTATATTTTAGAGTTTTGGTTCTAAGTCGACGTCCAGCTCGCGATCTCGGACCGCGGGGTTCGGGGTCGCGACAGTTGGTATCAGAGCTATGGCATTAGCTCTAAGTATAAGTCTTGGTGGACTAGTATGACCTAGGAGGGTAGATGGGTTCGAAGTGAGTAACGATGAGTATTTTATGCAGGTATTTGTTTGTGATGGCTAGAAGAAGATCGGGTGAAAGTTCTAGTGGGACTCAGAATCAGAATGGTCTACAGGAAGAAAACCGTGCAATGTTTCAGGACAGGTTTGAAGCGGCCGTGAAATCAATTCATGACCAAGGGCCGAGAGAGGAACATGTAGCACCTCCGCGATATGGGTTGGAGCAGTTCTTGAAGTTGAAACCAAGGGAGTACGACGGTGAGCCTGATGTGAAGAAGGACGAGCTATGGATAGAATCAATGGAGAAAATCTACGAGGTCTTTGGTTGCACTGATGAGGATAGGGTTTTGTTTGCAGCTTATAAGCTCGTGGGGGCTGCGGAACATTGGTGGAAGGCACTGAAGACCAGTTGGGATACGACTCTTGTACCATATCCTTGGGAGTGGTTCGTGAGGAAATTTAAGGATCATTTTATCTTTTTAGTGAATCAAAATCGGAAAGAGATCGAGTTCCTCAGCTTGGAGCAAGGCATGATGTCAGTAGCACAGTACTCAGCTAAGTTCACAGAATTAGCCAGGTGTTGTGAATACCTTGTGCGGACCGAGGAGCAGAAAGCGATGAGATTGATCAGGGGTTTGAAGACAGCCATTAGGACTCAACTTTTAGCCCAAAGAATTCAACCTTTTCAGGATGCGGTGGATCGAGCCTACTTGATTGAGCAGGATATTTGGGAACACAAAAGGAAGACTGAGATGGTTAACCCGGGTAAGCAAGGAGGGCAGAGTAAGTCACAACAGCAACATTCGGATAACAGAGGTAATTCTGGAGTACAAGCTCGATTCAGAAGGCAACTTCAAGGGCAACCAACAGTAGGAAATCAAGGTTCTAATAAGGGTACACGAAATGGGAAAGTCTGCAGCTACTATCAGAGGAAAGGACACTCAGAAGACAAGTGTTGGAAGAAGCAAGGAAAATGTGTGAAGTGTGGTCAGTTGGGGTATTTTGTGAGGGATTGTCTTAGGGGCAGATATCAACCATCCGGGAGTGACACTGGTACTTCACAGGGTCAGAAGAGGGATACTTCGGGGAAGCCCAAGGTTTCAGGAAGAGTATTGGCAATCAATCAGCACTCAACGGGTGATTCATCAGTTTCAGGAGGTATTAATTTTATGTCGAGAGAACGAGCGCGTGCATTTTAGGGTCATCGCATTCATATGTTTCTGTGCATTTAGTTGCATTTATTTCTTTTGAGTCTTTGACCTATGTGTTGTCAGTGTCTACTCCTAGGGAGGAGTGTAGGATGTCTGATGGAGTCTTATGTGCTCATGTTGTGCTTAAAGGTAGATATAACTTACCTGCTAAATTGGTCATATTGTTATTATAAGATTTTTGATATCATTTTGAGAAGGGAAATGTCACGCTTTAGTCGATGGTTGTAGGGAAATTGTTACATCCTCTCTTCCCTTTTTGCCTAAAATTGTTTTGAGACCGTTCCTTTGTGTAGAGTTAAGCAAATCTTTTCTTGTTTGGAATCTGACTATTTTGCTTCGATGGGTGACAATGGATGTCTATACCAATTGTTGGGTGTATTTATCGTTTGTAAAAATTTCTATTTTTATTTCTGAGTAGTACCTAGTAATTGGGGAGAACCTTGGGTTAAATTGAGTTGTTATAGTACAAGGTTGTAGTGCTAATATTTAGATCAATGTCCTTATGGCATCGATTGGGTTATAAGAGTTGAGGATTCAAATTGAGGATTTTTGGATAGGAGATTTCGTTTAATTTTAGTACATCTCCGTGAATGCATCGGAATGGATTAGTATGGGGAGGTGTACGATTTGTTATGGATGATGAGTTTGTTGTAGGAGTTATGATCATTAATGGTGGTAAGCGTGTTAAGTTAGAAAGGACTAAGTACATTTCGGGAGAGTAATAATTTTTCGATTTTTGTTAAAGGCATTTTGAAATTTTGGTTAGATAGTGGTTCTATGGTTCTAAATCCCTTCTTAGTGGCGTTTTCCGAAATGGATCAAGGGTATGTGAAGGAAGTTGATTATCAATACTTGGGCATAATTAAGGAATATCATGATTTGGCACTGGGTCAATTGGAACGTTGCTAGCTAATTGGTTATTATGATGGTAGTACCATTGAGCTTAAATATCATTAAGTCAATAAATGTATGCGTGAGGGCCTAACTGGGGTTAGCTATTGAATTTAGAGTTCGTTGATTTCCTTTGGGTATATGAGCACGGATTATGACTTAAATGGGAGTTAGAGAAAATCTTTTGAAGATGAAATTTGGGTCTTTTTGCGGACTATTGAGTATTCGTAATTATTTTAGGCTTTCAAGGATTGGAGAGTTATGACGATGATGTTATGGCGTAGATTTAAGTGAACATTTTGTATAAAAAAAATTTGGGTTTACATTACACCTCTAGTTTAAGGTGCTGTCTTGAGCGAGAGCACTATAATGGGAGTCCTTAGAGATATAGCCTTTGGTGAATATTGTGGGGATGGAAAATTTCTTTAGCCTTTCATATTTTAAAAGCTAACTAAACTCGAGATGGTAGTGTTTTGAAATTCTGGGGAATAACACTAAGTAGGCGATTTACAAATGGAAGTACCTTTGCGGTGTAGTTAAGGTTATGAATAAAGTGAGCTTGGGATGTCTCGAGAGTTATGTTTGGGAGCAATTGGGATTCTCCAATTTTGATTATGGATTCTAATTAGTAGTGAAGGTTATGATTGAAGGAAGTTATGTGCGAGAGGTCGTGGTATAGTGAATACTATTTAAGGTTACATTGTAGTGGGTTAGATTGGACAATTGAGGAATTTGAGAAACGGCGGAACTATCGTATCCGTAGCTATTTGGCCCTTCGGGTGAGTCTCGTTAAAAATTCGGGTCGAATTTTCTTTAAGGAGGAGTGAATGTCACGACCCGAAATCTAGGCTCTATTTATTGGTAATAAATAATTATTATTTATTATTTTGGCTTATTTATTTATTTAAATTATTATTTATTTAAATATTTATGTGTGCATTTTATGTGTTATAATATTTATGCCTAGCATTTTATTCGAGTTATTTGGGCTAGTGTGGAAGTGTTGAATCTTAGTTGTTAGTAGGGAGTGTAGAGTTTGTGTGTAGTGTAGTGGAGGGGGCCTAAGAGTAAATCTTTTAAATTATTCCCCTACTCCCTCCCTACTCCTCCCCCTCTCCCTCATACACTCCACCCCCCCCCCCATTCCCATTCCCTGGAAACTCTCTCTCTCTCTTCCATGTGTGGTAAGTTTCTTCTCCTCTTCCTTCTCTCTTCATTTACTCCATCTTCTTTTCATCTTCTCTCATTTCTTAAAACGTGAAACGTGTTTAGATCGTCGCTAGGATCGCGTAGAGTCAAAAAGAATCGAAATCCATCAACTTTGAGAATTTTCAAGTAAGTTACTTTTCCCCCATTTTTATGCTAAAATGTTCATATCATGTTTATATGATGCTTGGTGTGTTATATTTGAAGTTTGATTGAGTTTGGAATTTATTTGTAATTTATTTGGATTTTTGGTTAAAAATGGTGATTATATGAAGGTTGGGATTTAAACCTTGATTTGGGTTTCTAGATGTGTTATTTTGGTCCTATTCAAGTTTATAAGTTGTTTTGGTTCATTGTTATCCTTATTGGAAGTCTTGATTTTGAGTATTTGAGAAATGGTAAGAATTTTGGGTTGTTTGGGTGCCATTTTCGGGTATGTATGAACCTAGGAAGAAATCTGGGCATTGTTCTTCTGGCACGGTCGTGCCCCTTTATTTAGCACGGTCGTGCCAATATTCACTTTCCTCTCGTCATGTTTGGCACGGTCGTGCCACTTTCTTAGGCACGGTCGTGCCAAGCTGGGACTCTGATATATTTCCCTTTTCTTCTAAAACTGTTTCCTCCATAACTTTCTCATCCAAACTCCGTTTTGGACGAGTAAACTATCATTTTAAAGCTCTTCTAGAGTACTTCGAGATGGGGTGGTTTATTTAGGTGAGTTTCAGGTTTATATTGTGTTGATATTTCATTTAGTGTCTTATGACAAAGTGTTTAGAATCGGTCCGTTGTAATCAAGTTGGGAATATCGGTTTGTGTGGTTTCACCTTGGTTCCTTTGTGAATAAATGGGTTATGGAATTTAGTTATGGATTATTGGAAAATGTGGGAACACTTTCATAATGAGTGGACGTTTGGGATAGTTTTAATGATAGTCATTGTGCTATTTGGGGAATGACCATTTGGGTAGTACTCTTTACGAGTATCTCGCGTGTATCATCTTCAGGATGTGTTGTTGACTTGGTTTATCTTTTGATGATTAATAGGCATGGTCCGTTGTGAACAATTGTGTTGCGGAATTAGTCTAAGTATTGTTTGAGAGTGTTTGGGCATCTTGTAATGTGTTCAGGATTATTTTGATCGGATTGATTTTGGGATCAGACATGGTCTAGATTCTAAGTGATATCTTATAATACCTAGAGGGTATTAGGGAATACCAAAGTGTTGGGTTTGGTCCGCTGTGATCATGTGTGAATAAGTGTAATCGTTCGTTTGGGGTATTAAGAATTGGTCCGTTTATGAATGGAGGTAAAGCGTGGTATAGTGATTCGGTAACTGTGGGTTTGATTTGCCTTAAGGGTATTTATTCGGAATTCCTATTTGGAATTCTAGGTGTAAAGATATAGTTGAGTTCATAGCCCTAGTACATCTTTATGAGTAAACGTTTAGGATAATTTTGGGTTATAGTCGTTGTACTATTTGTGAGCGACCGTTTGGGTTGTGATCTTTATGATTAACTCGTGGGTATCATCTTTCGAATGTATCTGGTATGGTTTCTCTTTATGAAATTACGGTACTCTAATAATCATTGTTGTTGTGCTCTTTATGAGAAATTCCGTTTATCGTTGTTGTGCTCTTTTATGAGAAACTCCTTGTGTTCGTTGTTCTTGAACTCTTTATGAGTAATCGTTTGCACCTTTATGGTGATTAATTGGTGTGGTTCCCTACTTTGGAACCTTAAGTTGTTATTCATGCTAAAATATTATTACTTAGCATTTAATTAGAAGCCCAGCTGGCATATTTGTTGCATCGGGCGATGGGAAGGATTATAATGGCAAAGCCAAGTCCATTATAATGTTGACCATTGTTTTGCCCTTACTATACCCCTTCTCCAGATTGGCCTTGGAAAGGATAAGTCAGCGTTCCTTTGTGAATGCATCTGGCTAACGGGCATGACTTTGTGTCATGGTCCTTGTCCCTTGTGACACTTTTATGATTTGGTTCCGGTACCGGGGTTTTCTCTTCGAGCTTTCATGCTGCTATGAAGATGTTGATTGTTGATTATTGAAGCTGCGCAGCGATCCTTTATTTGGATGTTCCAGTTTGGAAAACCTTGGCTATGTATCCACTTATGAGTGTTTATTTCAGCTTTATGTGTTGCATGATGAGCTGGTCGTTATTTCCAACCGGTATGGGACGGTTGGCGATAGGGAGCCTCTCATTTGTTGTTACATGTTTATTTATATGATTGATTATTGGATATTACTGTTTGACAGCATGTCACTTATTATTCCGCTGCTATCTGTCTTATGTTAATTGCTATTGGTCATTGCATATTAGCATGTCATGTAGTTGCATTAGTAACTTACTGAGATTTTATCTCACCCCGTTTATTTCCATCTTTGTTTTCCTTAACCCCCCCCCCCCCAGGAGGAAAAGGATTAGGATTCGCGGATCGAGGAGGACGTCGAGAGGTTTGAGATTTTGGGGCAGGTTGTTATGGATCGGTTTACATTATTTAAATGTATAACCTTTTGAGGATAGTTTTACCTTTATTGACGTCATTAAGAATTGTATATTTTATTCTTTTTGGTATAAGCTGTGGAGCTTATGTTAGATGCACTTTATTGATTTAAACTTGGATTTGTAAAGCCTTGTGTTATCATCTTTTGATTCAAAATGGAATTTTTAATTTCTATATTTTAGAGTTTTGGTTCTAAGTCGACGTCCAGCTCGCGATCTCGGACCGCGGGGTTCGGGGTCGCGACAGATAACTTGAATGTAAGATGATGAAATCTTGTACATGCCTTGAAACCAATACATGTGGATGGTAGTAATCTTGTAAGTGTTATAGAACACTAGAAGTATCAGGACAAGATCCTTAGCTTGAACATCCAAAGAATTGGAGTGTGAACTTGAATATAAAAGGAAGAACTCTTGTTCATGTCTTGAAACCAATACGTGTGTATGGTAATGAACTTAAAAGTGCTATGAACAAGCACTAACGTGTTAGAACTATTCTTGATGTGTATGTGCAAATCTTGCACATAATTACTTGATAGAATGTGGCTTGTTGACTACTTGATACATGGTATGAATAACCAAATAATTGGATTGTGGAACTAGATAGAGAATGAACAACTCTAAGACATACTTGAATCTAATAAGTGTGTATTGAAAGTGCTATGAACAAGCACTAATGTGCTAGTAATTGGTTTTAATCGTGCATATACTCAATGGAGTATATAAAGTATAAAGAAGATATCTTGTTCTTGAGTTGAGTTCCTAAAGAATGAGGGACTAGTGTAAAATGAAGATAATTCATATAACTATGAATCCTACGATTTAAGTCAACAAGAATGATTACAGAAGACAATATGTGTTGGAAAATGTATTCGATTATTAACGATACATATACGCGAGATATGATTGTGACTAGGTACAATACGGCCTATTCGACTACGTGCTTAGAGTCTAAGATGTTGAGCTCTACATGGAAGTAAGGGTATCGTGATAGACACATTAGTGTGTTAAAGATTATACGAATATGTACATGCAAATATGGCATATGACAAAGTGATATAGAATGACTTACCCTACTACTTGGTTGGGGTCTGTTATTAATAGAATCTAATTTGGCTTGATTGTGTTACGTGGACACATTATGTGCCATTGTTATACTGATTGGTATTCCCAAATATTGCATACGTGTACTTGTATTTGGTGAGCACATGATTACATGGTTCATGAAGAGCTAGTCCACTACTTTTGGATTAGTTCTATACTCTTGTAGTTCAAGTAAATACTACTTGTGCATTCTTGTGTGAGTCCAGCTGGTCCTTGCTTGTTCGGAGATATATAGGTTCACGCTTATCGCGAGTGCTGGGGCTAAGTGAGAATCGGGGATCTATGTATCTGCGCTTGACCCCTTACTACCGATCATAGTAAGGGAATATAGCCTCCTTTGTTAGAGCAATACGCCTGATAAAGTGACTGCTATACCTCTTGTCTTGAATCTTGTTCTCGAGTATGACACTGGTTACCGGGTCCTCTTGTGTACTTGTAAGTACCCCGATCCGGATCGTCGCGCTTAAAATAATTATATTATAAAGTTTAGGGGTAATTTGGGTCATACTAGAAGTCTAGGGGCCTTTTGGGTATTAACAAAGTCATCCTAGGAGTTTAGGGACTTTCTGGGCATTTCTGGAACATATTGGAAAAGGGAGGGGTTTTTTGGGAATAAACATGGACCAAGGACCTCGCTTTATTCCCCACAAAGGCCAAAAGGGCCTTGTGGGAATTTCGGAAATTCTAGAAAAGGGCCCAGGCGGTCGCACATTCAATGTGCGTTTTCAAGGAACGCACACGCCAACAACCGGGGAGCCGGACGACATCCGCCACGTGGCCTTCTCTGATTCGTCACTCGCCTCCTTCTTGTCCCACGCGTGCCACACACTCACCCGACATGTCCCCCCACATGCCTTGCTCCCATTGGTCAGTCACTCTCCCTTGTCCCCCCTCCGGTCACAGCACCCACTTGGCCTTTCCTGATTGGTTTGTCACCTCCTTTGTGTCACCAACATGGCTGCTCTAAAAAGACTTTATTCCAAGCCAAAATGCTCTATTTTATGCCAAAAAATGATCCAATTTCAACCCAATTTGTGACCATTTTATGAGTATAAATGACCCATTGAGTGATCCAATCTTAACCCATTTTTATGCTTAGCCCCTAAGCAAGTCACAAGACAATAGTTGAGGGATTAAAGTGAAAATATCTGTCGAGACCCCTACCCCTCGGGCCGGGAACTCGCGAGCTGGACGTCTACTTACCACCATAAACTCTAAAATACTGAAGATAAAAATTTCATTTTATACCCAAAATATTTTAACACGAGGTTTGGAAAATCCAAGTTTAACAACATCATAAAACAACTAGTGTAAGCTCCACAAGCTCACACCCAAATTACAAAATATTACAATTCTTAATGACGTCATTGGTGGTACAACTATCCCCGAGAAGGTTACACATTTATATAATGCAAACCGATCAATAATAACCTGCCCAAATATCTCAAACCTCTCGACGTCCTCCTCGATCCGCAAATCCTAATCCTCTCCTCCTGGGGGGGGGTGTTAAGGAAAACAACATTGAAAGGAAACGGGGTGAGATAAAATCTCAGTAAGTTACTAATGCAACTACATGACATGCTATGATGCAATAAGCAATAAACGATAATAAATATCACCTAGCACGTAGCATTTATCAGTTAACAGATAGCAGCGGAAATAAACAAGTAACAAAGGATATTAGCCAAGGTTTCCCAACTGAAAGAACCAAATAAAAGTCGCTGCGCAGCTTCGATAATCAGCAATCAACATCTTCATAGTAGCATGAAAGCTTGAAGAGAAAACCCCCGGTACCGGAACCAATAACAAAGTAACATGCCACAAGGGGCGGGAGCCATGCCACAAAGTCATGCTCCAAAACGTGTAGCTAGAATACTCACAAAAGAAGCTAGCTCATCCCATCCAAGGCCAATCTGGATGAGGAAGAAGGACCAATGGGCGATGCTATACTGGACTTGGCTTGTGCCATTATAGCATTATCCATTGCCTGACTCGATACACACCAGCTGGACTTTCAAATAAATGCTAAGTAATAAATACTAGCTTAGATAACAACTAGTGATTCCAAAGTAGGGAACCATTTAAGTCTACGAGAGTAGTACCCAAATCCTAGGCTAAGCATACAACCTAACCGTAAATCAAACAAAGGATGATTTCCAGAAAACAGGGGCGGGCGGGCGCTCAAAAGGAGGCGGGCGGGCGCTCAGGTCAACACGGGCGGGCGCCTAAAGGGGAGTGGGCGGGCGCCCACTGGCGACAGAAGCAAATGGTCATTAACATCACAAGTAAGCGGGCGCCTAAGGGTTGGCGGGCGGTCGCCCGTCCCTCAACGGGCGGGCGCCCGGAAGGGATCTGGGTCGGGAATTCTGCTTGGTTCTTCACATTCATACCAAAATCAAACCCAAAATCTTACTAATTCATATACACCCAGAATCAACACTTCCAATACTCTTAACAATGTACTAAAACAACATATGAACTTCTAGGAGACCTAGATAACAACATTTAACCACACAAATCAAGATTTAATCTCAACATTCCTATTATCACAACTTTTAACCAAAAATCCAAATAAATTCTAAATCAACCAAAGAAGCCATATATAACAATTAGAGCATCAATGGAGTTAAAGATGGACATTTTTAGCATAAATGGGGGAAAAAGCAACTTACCCGGATTTCTCAAAGGTGACGGAATTCAAATATTTTTAGCTCCCTACGATCCTTTTTTTTTCTTGGAGAGAGAGAGAGAGTTGCTGGGAATGGGATGGAGGTGAGGGAGAAGTGAGGGAGAAAGAGAGGGAGTAGGGAGATGATTATTTTCCAAAAACTTACACTTAGACCCCCTCCCCACTAACTACACAAACTCTAATACTTCCTACTAACAACTAAGACCAAATAACACTACACTAGCACAAATGACCCAAATAAAATGCTAGGCAAAACTTATTATGAAACATAAAATGCACCCAAAATTATTAATTAAATAATAATTTAAACAATTAAATAAGAAATAAATAAATAATTAAATATTTATTACTAGAAAATAGAGGCGGGTTTTCGGGTCGTTACAGTCTACCCTCCTAAAAAAGAATTCGCCCGAGAATTCATTTATCAAAATCATAACACATAGTCATATCGAGGCTACAAAATATCGATTCTCATCTAGCACTCAAAATCCCAATCAAAAACCTATTAGATAATTCAGACTTAGTCTCCATGATTCAATTAACCCTTAAATCACCAACATCCATAAGTTTCATTTTTCATTATCCCAATAGTATTTGGAATCCACTCCACTACTAAACTTATCTTCCTTAGGTAATAAAACATAATACCATCGTAGTCTTGATATTTCTTAACCCACTTGCACTAACTCATTTTTATCCTTTCGAAGAACATAACTATCCAACATTGGTAACCCATTATCATCATTTCTAAACTTGGTCCCATAACAACAAACTATAATTTGAAGGCGATATCACTAAAATTGCAATCAATCCTTAATCATAGATAGCTCTATTTATTAACCCGAATTTTAGAAACACTTACCCGAATGATCAATTAGCCACGGATACGATAGTTCTGTCACTTCTTGAATTCTCAATTGTCCATTCTACCATCATATGTTAACCTTAAATAATGTTTACAGCATAACAACCTCTCACACTTAAATTCCTTCAATCATTATCTCCACTACTAATTAAAATCCATCCTCAAAATCGAAGAACCCCAATTTCTCCTAAACATAATTCTCGAGATACTACAAGTTTGCCTTATTAATAACCTTAATTACATTGTCAAGATACTTCCATTTGTAAGCCATTTACTCAGTATTTCTTCCCATAAATTTCAAACATTAAACCATCCCGAGCTTAATCAGCTTCTTAAAATATGACAAGCTAAGAAATTTTCATCCCCATAGTATTCACCAACGTACTAAAACAACATATGAACTTCTAGGAGACCTAGATAACAACATTTAACCACACAAATCAAGATTTAATCTCAACATTCCTATTATCACAACTTTTAACAAAAAATCCAAATAAATTCTAAATCAACCAAAGAAGCCATATATAACAATTAGAGCATCAATGGAGTTAAAGATGGACATTTTTAGCATAAATGGGGGAAAAAGCAACTTACCCGGATTTCTCAAAGGTGACGGACTTCAAATATTTTTAGCTCCCTACGATCCTTTTTTTTTTTCTTGGAGAGAGAGAGAGAGTTGCTGGGAATGGGATGGAGGTGAGGGAGAAGTAAGGGAGAAAGAGGAGTAGGGAGATGATTATTTTCCAAAAACTTATGTCGCGACCCCGAACCCCGCGGGCCCGAGACCGCGATCTGGACGTCGACTTAAAACCAAAACTCTAAAATGTAGAAGTTAAAAATTCCATTTTGAACCAAAAGATGATAACACAAGGTTTTACAAATCCAAGTTTAAATTAACAAAGTACATCCAACATAAGCTCCACAACTTATACCCAAAAGAATAAAATATACAATTCTTAATGACGTCAATAATGGTAAAACTATCCCCAAAAGGTTATACATTTAAATAATGTAAACCGATCCATAACAACCTGCCCCAAAATCTCAAACCTCTCGACGTCCTCCTCGATCCGCGAATCCTAATCCTTTTCCTCCTGGGGGGGTTAAGGAAAAACAAAGATGGAAATAAACGGGGTGAGATAAAATCTCAGTAAGTTACTAATGCAACTACATGACATGCTAATATTCAATGACCAATAGCAATTAACATAAGACAGATAGCAGCGGAATAATAAGTGACATGCCGTCAACAGTAATATCCAATAATCAATCATATAAATAAACATATAACAACAAATAAGAGGCTCCCTATCGCCAACCGTCCCATACCGGTTGGAAATAACGACCAGCTCATCATGCAACACATAAAGCTGAAATAAACACTCATAAGTGGATACATAGCCAAGGTTTTCCAAACCGGAACATCCAAATAAAGGATCGCTGCGCAGCTTCAATAATCAACAATCAACATCTTCATAGCAGCATGAAAGCTCGAAGAGAAAACCCCGGTACCGGAACCAATAACCAAAGAAGTGTCACAAGGGACGGGAGACATGCCACAAAGTCATGCTCCAAGAAGCTAATATGCACACAAAGGAGCTAGCTCTTCTCACATCCAAGGCCAATCTGGAGGAGGGTAATAATGGGGCAAAACAATGGTCAACAATCACAATGGACTTGGCTGTGCCATCATAATGTTTCGCATCGCCCAAACACACACAAAATACCAGCTGGACTTTCACGTAAAGGCTAAGTAATAAAATACTAGCACGACAAACAACAAAGGATTCCAAAGTAGGGAATCATACCAATTAATCACCATAAAAGATGCAAACGATTACTCAAGAAGAGTTCAACAACAATAGCACAAGGAGTTTCTCATAAAAGAGCACAACAACGATAAACGGAATTTCTCATAAAGAGCACAACAACGATAAACGGTATTGCTCATAAGGAGCTCAACAACAATGATTATTAGAATACGATAATTCCATAAAGAGGAACCATAACAGATACATTTCAAAGATGATACCCATAAGTTACTCATAAGGAACACAACCCAAACGGTCGCTCACAAATAGTACAACGACTACAACCCAAAATTATCCTAAACGTTTACTCATAAAGATGTACTAGGACTATGAACTCAACCATCTCATCATACTTGAAATTCCAAAGTAGGAATCAGAATGAATACACCTTAAGGTTAATCAAACCGTAAGTACCCAAACGAATCCATAAGGTTTCACTTATCAGAACATGATCGCGACCGGACTAAACCCTACACTTTGGTGTTCAATAACAACCCTCTAGGTACTATGGGATATCGCCTAACACCTAGACCAAGTCTTACTCGAAAATCAATTCGATTGGAACAACCACGAACACATCATAAGATGCCCAAACACCCAATAAAATCCCGAAGTATAAAACTTATAACATAACTGAACAACCTATACCATCTTGTATTACTCGAATAGAGCTTCGAAACGATAGTTTACACGCCTAAAACGGAGTCCGGATGAGAAAGTTATGGCCTCCGGAAGATCGAACGAAAAACGGACAATCTGGAAAAAGGGGGGATGCGAGCGCCTCCAAAAAAGGTGATGCGCGCGCCTCCATAGGTCAGAATGCTGCGTTTTCGAAGCAGAAAAGGGTGCGCGCGCCTCCCAAAACATGGTGCGCGCGCCTCCTTGCCCGGAGGGACGAAATCCGGCCAAAAACTGGGTTTTTACCAATTTTTCTTACCCATTTCATATTACAACCAAAATCAAACATAATCAACCTTCCACCAAGCATAAAGATGAACCCAAAACAACTTCTAACTAGAATGGGGACTCAAATAATACCATTCATCAACCAAGATCAAGATTCAAACCCAACATTCCTAAAATCACCATTTTTGACCAAAACTCCAAATAAATTCCAAATAAACTCCAAACTCAACCAAACTTCAAATATAACACATCAAGCATAATATAAACATGATATGAACATTTTAGCATAAAAATGGGGGAAAAGCAACTTACCCGGATTTTCTCAAAGGTGACGGAACTCGAAATTTCTTGGCTTCCTACGATCCTATCGACGATCTAAACATGATTCATGTTTTAAGAAATGACAATTAAAGAGAGGAAGATGATGGAAATGTAGAGAGAAGTGGGAGGAGAAAACTTACCCAAAATGTAGAGAGAGAGGGAGATTGTCCTGGGAAAGAAATGAGGGAGAGGTGAGGGAGAAGAGAGGGAGATGATAAATTCAAAACTTACACTTAGACCCCTTCCCCCACTAACTACACAACTCTACTACTTCCTTCTACAACCAAGACCAAATAATACTACACTAGCACTAAGGACCCAAATAAAATGCTAGGCATAATTATTATAACACATGAAATGCACACATAATTATTTAAATAAATAATAATTTAAATAAATAAATAAGCAAATAAATAAATAATAATTATTTATTACTAATAAAATAGAGCCTAGTTTTCGGGTCGTGACATTCACTCCCCCTTAAAGAAAATTCGACCCGAATTTTAACGAGACTTACCCGAAAGACCAATTAGCTACGGATACGATAGTTCCGCCATTTCTCAAATTCCTCAATTGTCCATTCTAAACCACCACGTAGTAACCCTAAATAATGTTCACAATACCACGACCTCTCGCACATAACTTCCTTCAATCATAACCTTCACTACTAATTAGAATCCATAATCAAAATTGGAGAATCCCAATTGCTCCCAAACATAACTCTCGAGATATCCCAAGCTCACCTTATTCACAACCTTAATTACACTGCAAAGGTGTTTCCTTTTGTAAATCGCATACTTAGTAGTATTCCCCAGAAATTCAAAACATCACCATCCCGAGCCTAATTAGTTTTTAAAATATAAAAAGGCTAAAGAAATTTCTATTTCCACAATATTCATCGTAATGGCTATACCTCTATGGATTACCATTATAGTGTCTTCACTTTGAGTTAACACCTTAAATTAATAGTACCATACGACCCCAAAATTTCTCGTACAAAGTGTCCACTTAATCTATGTTATACTCTCATCCCTTCATTAATCCGGTCTTGAAGCCTAACCAATTCAATATACTCAATAGTCCGCAAAACGATCCAGTTTCATCTTCAAAAGATTTTCTCTAACTCCCATTTAAGTCATAATCCGTGCTCATATCCCAAGGAAATCAACAAATCTCAAATCCCCAATAGCTAATTCAAGTTAGTCTCTCACGCATACATTCGCTAACTTAAAGATACTTAGGTTCAATAGTACTGACATCATAATAAACCCATTAGCTAGTCACATTCCAACTGACCCAATACCAAATCATAGTATTCTTTAATATGCCCAAGTATTTATACTCAACTTTCTTCACATAGTTGTAATCCAAACAAGAAATGCCACCAAGACAAGATTTAGAACCATAGAACACTATTTAACCAAAATTTCAAAATGCCTTTAACATAAATCGAGGAATTATTACTCTCCCAAAATGTACTTAGTCCTTTCTAACTTAACACGCTTACCACCATTAATGATCATAACTCCTACAACAAACTCACCATCCATAACAAATCGTACACCTTTCCATACTAATCCATTCCGATGCATTCACGGAGATGTACTAAAAGTGACCAAAATTTTACTTAAGAGATCCTCATTGAATCCTCAACTCCTATAACCCAACCGATGCTATAAGGACATTGATCTAAATATTAGCACTACAACCTTGTACTATAACAACTCAATTTAACCCAAGGTTCTCCCCAATTACTAGGTACTACTCAGAAATAAAAATAGAAATTTTTACAAACGGTAACTACACCCAACAATTGGTATAGACATCCATTGTCACCCATCGAAGCAAAATAGTCAGATTCCAAACAAGAAAAGATTTGCTTAACTCTACACAAAGGAACGGTCTCAAAACAATTTTAGGCAAAAGGGAAGAGAGGATGTAACAATTTCCCTACAACCATCGACTAAAGCATGACATTTCTCTTCTCAAAATGACATCAAAATCTTATAATAGCAATATGACCAAATTAGCAGGTAAGTTATATCTACCTTTAAGCACATCATGAGCACATAAGACTCCATCAGACATCCTACACTCCTCCCTAGGAGTAGACGCTGACACCACATAAGTCAAAGACTCAAAGGAAATAAATGCAACTAAATGCACAGAAACATATGAATGCGATGATCCTAAAATGCACGCGCTCGCTCTCTCGACGCAAAATAATACCTCCTGAACTGATGAGTCACCTGCTGAGTGCTGATTGATTGCAAATACTCTACCCGAAATCTTGGGCTTCCCCGAAGCATCCCTCTTCTGACCCTGTGATATTCCAGTTCCTGTCCCCGATGACTGAACTCTAAACCTCGGACAATCTTTAACAAAGTGTCCCAACTGACCACACTTCACACATTTTCCTTGCTTCTTCCGATACTTGTCTTCTGAGTGTCCTTTCCTCTGACAGTAACTGCAGACTTTCCCATTTCGTGTACCCTTATTAGAACCTTGATTTCCTACTGTTGGTTGCCCTTGAAGTTGCCTTCTGAATCGAGTTTGCACTCCAGAATTACCTCTGCTATCCGAATGTTGATGTTGTGACTTACTCTGCCCTCCTTGCTTACCCGGGTTAACTATCTCAGTCTCCCCAATATCCTGGTGTTCAATCAAGTAGGCTCGATCCACCGCATCCTGATAAGTCTGAATCCGCTGTGCTATAAGCTGAGTCTGGATGGATGTCTTCAAACCCCTGATCAATCTCATCGCTTTCTGCTCCTCGGTCCGCACAAGGTATTCACAACACCTGGCTAATTCTGTGAACTTAGCTGAGTACTGTGCTACTGACATCATGCCTTGCTCCAAGCTGAGGAACTCGATCTCTTTCCGGTTTTGATTCACTAAAAAGATAAAACGATCCTTGAATTTCTTCACGAACCACCCCCAAGGATATGGTACAAGAGTCGCATCCCAACTGGTCTTCAGTGCCTTCCACCAATGTTCCGCAGCCCCCACGAGCTTATAAGCTGAAAACAGAACCCTATCCTCATCAGTGCAACCAAAGACCCCATAGATTTTCTCCATCGATTCTATCCATAGCTCGGCCTTCTTCACATCAGGCTCACCGTCGTACTCACTTGGTTTCAACTTCAAGAACTGCTCCAACCCATATCGCGGAGGTGCTACATGTTCCTCTCTCGGCCCTTGGTCTTGAATTGCTTTCACGGACGCTTCAAACCTGCCCTGAAACACTGCACGGTTTTCTTCCCTTAGACCATTAAGATTCTGAGTCCCACTAGAAGCTTCACCAATCCTTCTTCTAGACATTTCGAACAAATACCTGCATAAAACCTTAACCGTTACTCACTCCGCACACAACTACCCACCTAGGTCATACTAATCCACCAAGACTTATACTTAGAGCCAAACCATGGCTCTGATACCAACTGTCGCGACCCCGAACCCCGCGGGCCCGAGACCGCGATCTGGACGTCGACTTAAAACCAAAACTCTAAAATGTAGAAGTTAAAAATTCCATTTTGAACCAAAAGATGATAACACAAGGTTTTACAAATCCAAGTTTAAATTAACAAAGTACATCCAACATAAGCTCCACAACTTATACCCAAAAGAATAAAATATACAATTCTTAATGACGTCAATAATGGTAAAACTATCCCCAAAAGGTTATACATTTAAATAATGTAAACCGATCCATAACAACCTGCCCCAAAATCTCAAACCTCTCGACGTCCTCCTCGATCCGCGAATCCTAATCCTTTTCCTCCTGGGGGGGGGTTAAGGAAAAACAAAGATGGAAATAAACGGGGTGAGATAAAATCTCAGTAAGTTACTAATGCAACTACATGACATGCTAATATTCAATGACCAATAGCAATTAACATAAGACAGATAGCAGCGGAATAATAAGTGACATGCCGTCAACAGTAATATCCAATAATCAATCATATAAATAAACATATAACAAAAAATGAGAGGCTCCCTATCGCCAACCATCCCATACCGGTTGGAAATAACGACCAGCTCATCATGCAACACATAAAACTGAAATAAACACTCATAAGTGGATACATAGCCAAGGTTTTCCAAACCGGAACATCCAAATAAAGGATCGCTGCGCAGCTTCAATAATCAGCAATCAACATCTTCATAGCAGCATGAAAGCTCGAAGAGAAAACCCCGGTACCGGAACCAATAACCAAAGAAGTGTCACAAGGGACGGGAGACATGCCACAAAGTCATGCTCCAAGAAGCTAATATGCACACAAAGGAGCTAGCTCTTCTCACATCCAAGGCCAATCTGGAGGAGGGTAATAATGGGGCAAAACAATGGTCAACAATCACAATGGACTTGGCTGTGCCATCATAATATTTCGCATCGCCCAAACACACACAAAATACCAGCTGGACTTTCACGTAAAGGCTAAGTAATAAAATACTAGCACGACAAACAACAAAGGATTCCAAAGTAGGGAATCATACCAATTAATCACCATAAAAGATGCAAACGATTACTCAAGAAGAGTTCAACAACAATAGCACAAGGAGTTTCTCATAAAAGAGCACAACAACGATAAACGGAATTTTTCATAAAGAGCACAACAACGATAAACGGTATTGCTCATAAGGAGCTCAACAACAATGATTATTAGAATACGATAATTCCATAAAGAGGAACCATACCAGATACATTTCAAAGATGATACCCATAAGTTACTCATAAGGAACACAACCCAAACGGTCGCTCACAAATAGTACAACGACTACAACCCAAAATTATCCTAAACGTTTACTCATAAAGATATACTAGGACTATGAACTCAACCATCTCATCATACTTGAAATTCCAAAGTAGGAATCAGAATGAATACACCTTAAGGTTAATCAAACCGTAAGTACCCAAACGAATCCAAAAGGTTTCACTTATCAGAACATGATCGTGACCGGACTAAACCCTACACTTTAGTGTTCAATAACAACCCTCTAGGTACTATGGGATATCGCCTAACACCTAGACCAAGTCTTACTCGAAAATCAATTCGATTGGAACAACCACGAACACATCATAAGATGCCCAAACACCCAATAAAATCCCGAAGTATAAAACTTATAACTTAACTGAACAACCTATACCATCTTGTAGTACTCGAAGATATCTTCGAAACGATAGTTTACACGCCTAAAACGGAGTCCGGATGAGAAAGTTATGGCCTCCGGAAGATCGAACGAAAAACGGACAATCTGGAAAAAGGGGGGATGCGAGCGCCTCCAAAAAAGGTGATGCGCGCGCCTCCATAGGTCAGAATGCTGCGTTTTCGAAGCAGAAAAGGGTGCGCGCGCCTCCCAAAACATGGTGCGCGCGCCTCCTTGCCCGGAGGGACGAAATCCGGCCAAAAACTGGGTTTTTACCAATTTTTCTTACCCATTTCATATTACAACCAAAATCAAACATAATCAACCTTCCACCAAGCATAAAGATGAACCCAAAACAACTTCTAACTAGAATGGGGACTCAAATAATACCATTCATCAACCAAGATCAAGATTCAAACCCAACATTCCTAAAATCACCATTTTTGACCAAAACTCCAAATAAATTCCAAATAAACTCCAAACTCAACCAAACTTCAAATATAACACATCAAGCATAATATAAACATGATATGAACATTTTAGCATAAAAATGGGGGAAAAGCAACTTACCCGGATTTTCTCAAAGGTGACGGAACTCGAAATTTCTTGGCTTCCTACGATCCTATCGACGATCTAAACATGATTCATGTTTTAAGAAATGACAATTAAAGAGAGGAAGATGATGGAAATGTAGAGAGAAGTGGGAGGAGAAAACTTACCCAAAATGTAGAGAGAGAGGGAGATTGTCCTGGGAAAGAAATGAGGGAGAGGTGAGGGAGAAGAGAGGGAGATGATAAATTCAAAACTTACACTTAGACCCCCTCCCCCACTAACTACACAACTCTACTACTTCCTTCTACAACCAAGACCAAATAATACTACACTAGCACTAAGGACCCAAATAAAATGCTAGGCATAATTATTATAACACATGAAATGCACACATAATTATTTAAATAAATAATAATTTAAATAAATAAATAAGCAAATAAATAAATAATAATTATTTATTACTAATAAAATAGAGTCTAGTTTTCGGGTCGTGACATTCACTCCCCCTTAAAGAAAATTCGACCCGAATTTTAACGAGACTTACCCGAAAGACCAATTAGCTACGGATACGATAGTTCCGCCATTTCTCAAATTCCTCAATTGTCCATTCTAAACCACCACGTAGTAACCCTAAATAATGTTCACAATACCACGACCTCTCGCACATAACTTCCTTCAATCATAACCTTCACTACTAATTAGAATCCATAATCAAAATTGGAGAATCCCAATTGCTCCCAAACATAACTCTCGAGATATCCCAAGCTCACCTTATTCACAACCTTAATTACACTGCAAAGGTGTTTCCTTTTGTAAATCGCATACTTAGTAGTATTCCCCAGAAATTCAAAACATCACCATCCCGAGCCTAATTAGTTTTTAAAATATAAAAAGGCTAAAGAAATTTCTATTTCCACAATATTCATCGTAATGGCTATACCTCTATGGATTACCATTATAGTGTCTTCACTTTGAGTTAACACCTTAAATTAATAGTACCATACGACCCCAAAATTTCTCGTACAAAGTGTCCACTTAATCTATGTTATACTCTCATCCCTTCATTAATCCGGTCTTGAAGCCTAACCAATTCAATATACTCAATAGTCCGCAAAACGATCCAGTTTCATCTTCAAAAGATTTTCTCTAACTCCCATTTAAGTCATAATCCGTGCTCATATCCCAAGGAAATCAACAAATCTCAAATCCCCAATAGCTAATTCAAGTTAGTCTCTCACGCATACATTCGCTAACTTAAAGATACTTAGGTTCAATAGTACTGACATCATAATAAACCCATTAGCTAGTCACATTCCAACTGACCCAATACCAAATCATAGTATTCTTTAATATGCCCAAGTATTTATACTCAACTTTCTTCACATAGTTGTAATCCAAACAAGAAATGCCACCAAGACAAGATTTAGAACCATAGAACACTATTTAACCAAAATTTCAAAATGCCTTTAACATAAATCGAGGAATTATTACTCTCCCAAAATGTACTTAGTCCTTTCTAACTTAACACGCTTACCACCATTAATGATCATAACTCCTACAACAAACTCACCATCCATAACAAATCGTACACCTTTCCATACTAATCCATTCCGATGCATTCACGGAGATGTACTAAAAGTGACCAAAATTTTCCTTAAGAGATCCTCATTGAATCCTCAACTCCTATAACCCAACCGATGCTATAAGGACATTGATCTAAATATTAGCACTACAACCTTGTACTATAACAACTCAATTTAACCCAAGGTTCTCCCCAATTACTAGGTACTACTCAGAAATAAAAATAGAAATTTTTACAAACGGTAACTACACCCAACAATTGGTATAGACATCCATTGTCACCCATCGAAGCAAAATAGTCAGATTCCAAACAAGAAAAGATTTGCTTAACTCTACACAAAGGAACGGTCTCAAAACAATTTTAGGCAAAAGGGAAGAGAGGATGTAACAATTTCCCTACAACCATCGACTAAAGCATGACATTTCTCTTCTCAAAATGACATCAAAATCTTATAATAGCAATATGACCAAATTAGCAGGTAAGTTATATCTACCTTTAAGCACATCATGAGCACATAAGACTCCATCAGACATCCTACACTCCTCCCTAGGAGTAGACGCTGACACCACATAAGTCAAAGACTCAAAGGAAATAAATGCAACTAAATGCACAGAAACATATGAATGCGATGATCCTAAAATGCACGCGCTCGCTCTCTCGACGCAAAATAATACCTCCTGAACTGATGAGTCACCTGCTGAGTGCTGATTGATTGCAAATACTCTACCCGAAATCTTGGTGTCACGACCCGAAAACTAGGCTCTATTTTATTGGTAAAAAAAAATAATTGTTATTTATTTATTTGCTTATTTATTTATTTAAATTATTATTTATTTAAATTATTATTTATTTAAATATTTATGTGTGCACTTTATGTGTCATAATAAATTGTGCCTAGCATTTTATTTGGGTCATTTGTGCTAGTGTAGAAGTGTTGGGTCTTAATTATTAGTAGGGAGTGCAAGTATTTGTGTGTAGTGTGGAAGAAGGGGCCTAAGTGTAAGTTTATGAAAAGGGTTTTAACTACTCCTTCTACTCATCTTCTCCCTCACTCTCTCCCATTCCCAGTCACTTCTCTCTCCCTCTTCCATAGAAAAGGTAAACATTTCTTCTTCCTTCTCTCTTCTTTTTCTTCATCCTCCTCTTGTTATTTCTCATTTCTTAAAACATGAAATGTGTTTAGATCGTCGATAGGATCGTAGGAAGTCAAAAAGATTTGAAATCCATCAACTTTGAGAAATTGCAAGTAAGTTACTTTTCCCCCATTTAAATACTAAAATGTTCATATCATGCTTATATGATGATTTATGTGTTATATTTGAAGTTTGGATGAGTTTGCAATTTTTTGGAATTTATTTGGGTTTTTGATCAAAAATGGTGAAATCTTGAATGTTGGTTTGATTCTTGATTTTTGGTTGTTAAATGTTGTTTTAGGAGTCCTTTTAGACTTATAAGTTGTTTTGGTACATTAGTACATGAGTTGGAAGTTGGGATTTTGGTTAAATGTGTTTTGGGTATAAAAATGGAAGAACCCATGTTGTTCTTCCCGATTCTGGCGATTCCGGCACGTTGTGCGACCGCCCAAAATAGTTTGGGCGACCGCGCACCTTTCTGAGAGTTTTTGTTCTTGTTTTGAGGCACTTTGGGCGACCGCACAACCCATCGTGGGCGGCCGCACAGATCCCTGAAAAATGCACATTTTGTTAAATTGTGTGACTAAAGAATACGTTTTGATCCAAATCTTGGGTGTCCTCCTAGTCGACCTTAGTGAACATTGTAGTACACTCTAGTGATAGAATTGGGTCCTTTGTGATCAAGTTTGTGTTTGAAATTAATTAAGTGTTAATTGGGATTTGGAACATCTTATTGAGATATTGTTGGTTTGACTTATCTTTGTGATGATCATCCGGTATATGTTTGGGCATCTTATGATGTGCTCGTGATTGTTCCCAATCGAATTGATTTTCGAGTGAGCCTTGGCCTAGGTTTTAGGCGATGTTCTATAGTACCTGGAAGGTAGTTACTGAACACCAAAGTGTAGGGTTTAGTCCAGTCGTGATCATGTTCTAATAAGGGTAATCTTTTGGATTCGTTTGGGGTGTTTAGAGTTGGTTCGTTATGGACGGAGGTAAAGCGTAAATTGGCGATTGGTTACTTACGGTTTGATTAACCTTAAGGTGTATTCATTTTGATTTCCTACTTTGGAATTCCAGGTGTGATGAGATGGTTGAGTTCATAGTCCTACTATATCTTTGTGAGTAAATGTTTATGGTCGTTTCGGTCATAGTCCTTGTACTATTTGTGAGTTACCGTTTGGGTTGAGTTCTTTATGATTAACTTGTGGGTACCATATTTAGGACGTATTTGGTACGTGCCTTGTCTTGGAATCATCTTGTTTTAATGATCAATGTTGTTGTACTCTTTATGAGAAATTCCGTTTATCGTTGTTGTGCTCTTTTATGAGAAACTTCTTGTGTTCGTTGTTGTTGAACTCTTCATGAGTAATCGCTTGCATCTTTGTGATGATTAATTGGTGTGGTTCCCTACTTTGGAACCTTAAGTTGTTATTCATGCTAAAATATTATTACTTAGCATTTAATTAGAAGCCCAGCTGGCATATTTGTTGCATCGGGCGATGGGAAGGATTATAATGGCAAAGCCAAGTCCATTATAATGCTGACCATTGTTTTGCCCTTACTATACCCCTTCTCCAGATTGGCCTTGGAAAGGATAAGTCAGCGTTCCTTTGTGAATGCATCTGGCTAATGGGCATGACTTTGTGTCATGGTCCTTGTCCCTTGTGACACTTTTATGATTTGGTTCCGGTACCGGGGTTTTCTCTTCGAGCTTTCATGCTGCTATGAAGATGTTGATTGTTGATTATTGAAGCTGCGCAGCGACCTTTATTTGGTTCTTCCAGTGGGGTGAAACCTTGGCTATGTATCCACTTATGAGTGTTTATTTCAGCTTTATGTGTTGCATGATGAGCTGGTCGTTATTTCCAACCGGTATGGGACGGTTGGCGATAGGGAACCTCTCATTTGTTGTTATATGCTTATTTATATGGTTGATTATTGGATGTTACTGTTGACAGCATGTCACTTATTATTTCCGCTGCTATCTATCTTATGTTAATTGATATTGGTCATTGCATATTAGCATGTCATGTAGTTGCATTAGTAACTTACTGAGATTTTATCTCACCCCGTTTATTTCCATCTTTGTTTTTCCTTAACCCCCCCCCAGGAGGAAAAGGATTAGGATTCGCGGTTCGAGGAGGACGTCGAGAGGATTGAGATTTTGGGGCAGGTTGTTATAGATCGGTTTACATTATTTAAATGTATAACCTTTTGGGGATAGTTTTACCACTATTGACGTCAATAAGAATTGTAATATTTTGCATCTTCGGTGTGAGCTTGTGGAGCTTACACTAGTTGTTTTATGGTGTTGTTAAACTTGGATTTTCCAAACCTTGTATTAAAATCTTTTGGTTCAAAATGGAATTTTTAACTTCTATATTTTAGAGTTTTGGTTTTAAGTCGACGTCCAGCTCGCGGTCTCGGGCCCGCGGGGTTCGGGGTCGCGACAGTTGGTATCAGAGCCATGGTTTGGCTCTAAGTATAAGTCTAGGTGGATTAGTATGACCTAGGTGGGTAGTTGTGTTCGGAGTGAGTAACGATGAGTATTTTATGCAGGTATTTGTTTGTGATGGCTAGAAGAAGAGCTGGTGAAGGCATCAGTGGGATTCAGAATCAGAATGGTCTACGGGAAGAAAGCCGTGTAATGTTTCAGGACAGGTTTGAAGCGGCCGTGAAAGCAATTCATGACCAAGGGCCGAGAGAGGAACATGTAGCACCTCCGCGATATGGGTTGGAGCAGTTCTTGAAGTTGAAACCAAGTGAGTACGACGGTGAGCCTGATGAGAAGAAGGCCGAGCTATGGATAGAATCGATGGAGAGAATCTATGAGGTCTTTGCTTGTACTGATAAGGATAGGGTTCGGTTTGCAGCTTATATGTTAGTTGGTGCTGCGGAACATTGGTGGAAGGCACTGAAGACCAGTTAGGATGCGACTCTTGTACCATATCCTTGGGAGTGGTTCGTGAGGAAATTCAAGGATCATTTTATCTTTTTAGTAAATCAAAACCGGAAGGAGATCGAGTTCCTCAGCTTGGAGCAAGGCATGATGTCAGTAGCACAGTACTCGGCTAAGTTCACAGAATTAGCCAGGTGTTGTGAATACCTTGTGCGGACCGAGGAGCAGAAAGCGATGAGATTGATTAGGGGTTTGAAGACAGCTATTAGGACTCAACTTTTAGCCCAAAGAATTCAACCTTTTCAGGATGCGGTGGATCGAGCCTACTTGATTGAGCAGGATATTTGGGAACACAAAAGGAAGACTGAGATGGTTAACCCGGGTAAGCAAGGAGGGCAGAGCAAGTCACAACAGCAACATTCGGATAACAGAGGTAATTCTGGAGTGCAAACTCGATTCAGAAGGCAACTTCAAGGGCAACCAACAGTAGGAAATCAAGGTTCTATTAAGGGGACACGAAATGGGAAAGTCTGCAGCTACTGTCAGAGGAAAGGACACTCAGAAGACAAGTGTTGGAAGAAGCAAGGAAAATGTGTGAATTGTGGTCAGTTGGGGCATTTTGTGAGGGATTGTCTTAGGGGCAGGTATCAACCATCCGGGAGCGGCACTGGTACTGCGCAAGGTCAGAAGAGAGATACTTCGGGAAACCCTAAAGGTTCAGGGTAGGGTATTTGCGATAAATCAGCACTCATCGGGTGACTCATCAGTTTCAGGAGGTATTATTTTGCGTCGTGAGAGCGAGCGCGTGCATTTTAGGATCATCGCATTTATGTGTTTCTGTGCATTTAGTTGCATTTATTTCTTCTGAGTCTTTGACTTATGTGTTGTAGGTGTCTACTCCTAAGGAAGAGTTTAGGGTATCTGATGAAGTCTTATGTGCTTATGATGTGCTTAAGTATGGTTATGTCTTACCTGCTAAATTAGCCATGTTGCTATTACAAGATTTTGATGTTACTATTGCTTTAGTCTATTGTTGTAGGGGATTGTTATATTCTCCATTCCTAGTTTCTTAAAACTGTTTGAGACCGTTCCTTTGCGTAGAGTTATACCTAAATTTTTTTTTTTTATTATTTATTGAAATCCGAGTATTTAACTTCGGTCAAATTGTTGGGTGTAATTATCATTGTAAGGTTTCTACTTTCTTCTAAATAGTACCTAGTGTTTGAGGAGAAGCTTGGGTTAAATTGGGGTGTTGTGGTACAAGGTCGTAATGCTAATATTTAGATCAAAATCCATATTGTATCGGTTGAGTTATAGGAGTTGAGGATTCAATAAGGATCTCTTGAGGAAAATTTTGGTCACTTTTAGTGCATCTCCGTGAATGTATCGGAGTGGATTAGCATGGAGAGGTGTACGATTTGTTATGGATGATGAGTTTGTGGTAGGAGTTATGATCATTAATGGTTGTAAGCGTGTTAAGTTAGAAAGGACTAAGCACATTTCGGGAGAGTAATAAATTGCGACCTATATCAAAGGCATTTTGAGTTTTAGTTAAAGGGGTGTTCTATGGTCCTAAATATTGTCTTGGTGGCATTTCTTATTTTGGATTGCAAATAAGTGAAGAAAGTTGAGTATAAATACTCGGGCATATTAAAGAATACTATGATTTGGTGTTGGGTCAGTTGAAAGGTGACTAGCTAATTGGTTTATTATGATGGTAGTACCATTGAGCTTAAATATCATTAAGTCAATAAATGTATGCGTGAGAGCCTAACTAGGGTTAGCTATTGAATTTAGAGTTCGTTGATTTCCTTTGGGTGTATGAGTACGGATTATGACTTAAATGGGAGTTAGAGAAAATCTTTTGAAGATGAAATTTGGATCGTTTCGCGGACTATTGAGTATATTGAATGTTTAGGCTTTAAGACCAGATTAATGAAGGGATGAGAGTATAACATAGATTTAAGTGGACACTTTGTACGAGATATTTTGGGGTTGTATGGTACTATTTATTTAAGGTGTTAACTCAAAGTGAAGACACTATAATGATAATCCATAGAGATATAGCCATTTCGATGAATATTGTAGAAATAGAAATTTCTTTAGCCTTTTTATATTTTAAAAGCTAATTAGGCTCGGGATGGTGATGTTTTGAATTTCTGGGGAATACTACTAAGCATGCGATTTACTAAAGGAAACACCTTTGCAGTGTAATTAAGGTTATGAATAAGGTGAGCTTGGGATATCTCGAGAGTTATGATTGGGAGCAATTGGGATTCTCCAATTTTGATTGTGGGTTCTAATTAGTAGTGAAGGTTATGATTGAAGGAAGTTATGTGCGAGAGGTCGTGGTATCGTAAGCATTATTTAAGGTTACCTTGTAGTGGGGTAGATTGGACAATTGAGGAATTTGAGAAATGGCAGAACTATCGTATCCGTAGCTATTTGGTCTTTCGGGTAAGTCCCGTTAAAATTCGGGTCGAATTTTCTTTAAGGGGGAGTGAATGTCACGACCCGAAAACTAGGCTCTATTTTATTGGTAAAAAAAAATAATTGTTATTTATTTATTTGCTTATTTATTTATTTAAATTATTATTTATTTAAATTATTATTTATTTAAATATTTATGTGTGCACTTTATGTGTCATAATAAATTGTGCCTAGCATTTTATTTGGGTCATTTGTGCTAGTGTAGAAGTGTTGGGTCTTAATTATTAGTAGGGAGTGCAAGTATTTATGTGTAGTGTGGAAGAAGGGGCCTAAGTGTAAGTTTATGAAAAGGGTTTTAACTACTCCTTCTACTCATCTTCTCCCTCACTCTCTCCCATTCCCAGTCACTTCTCTCTCCCTCTTCCATAGAAAAGGTAAACATTTCTTCTTCCTTCTCTCTTCTTTTTCTTCATCCTCCTCTTGTTATTTCTCATTTCTTAAAACATGAAATGTGTTTAGATCGTCGATAGGATCGTAGGAAGTCAAAAAGATTTGAAATCCATCAACTTTGAGAAATTGCAAGTAAGTTACTTTTCCCCCATTTAAATACTAAAATGTTCATATCATGCTTATATGATGATTTATGTGTTATATTTGAAGTTTGGATGAGTTTGCAATTTTTTGGAATTTATTTGGGTTTTTGATCAAAAATGGTGAAATCTTGAATGTTGGTTTGATTCTTGATTTTTGGTTGTTAAATGTTGTTTTAGGAGTCCTTTTAGACTTATAAGTTGTTTTGGTACATTAGTACATGAGTTGGAAGTTGGGATTTTGGTTAAATGTGTTTTGGGTATAAAAATGGAAGAACCCATGTTGTTCTTCCCGATTCTGGCGATTCCGGCACGTTGTGCGACCGCCCAAAATAGTTTGGGCGACCGCGCACCTTTCTGAGAGTTTTTGTTCTTGTTTTGAGGCACTTTGGGCGACCGCACAACCCATCGTGGGCGGCCGCACAGATCCCTGAAAAATGCACATTTTGTTAAATTGTGTGACTAAAGAATACGTTTTGATCCAAATCTTGGGTGTCCTCCTAGTCGACCTTAGTGAACATTGTAGTGCACTCTAGTGATAGAATTGGGTCCTTTGTGATCAAGTTTGTGTTTGAAATTAATTAAGTGTTAATTGGGATTTGGAACATCTTATTGAGATATTGTTGGTTTGACTTATCTTTGTGATGATCATCCGGTATATGTTTGGGCATCTTATGATGTGATCGTGATTGTTCCCAATCGAATTGATTTTCGAGTGAGCCTTGGCCTAGGTTTTAGGCGATGTTCTATAGTACCTGGAAGGTAGTTACTGAACACCAAAGTGTAGGGTTTAGTCCAGTCGTGATCATGTTCTAATAAGGGTAATCTTTTGGATTCGTTTGGGGTGTTTAGAGTTGGTTCGTTATGGACGGAGGTAAAGCGTAAATTGGCGATTGGTTACTTACGGTTTGATTAACCTTAAGGTGTATTCATTTTGATTTCCTACTTTGGAATTCCAGGTGTGATGAGATGGTTGAGTTCATAGTCCTACTATATCTTTGTGAGTAAATGTTTATGGTCGTTTCGGTCATAGTCCTTGTACTATTTTTGAGTTACCGTTTGGGTTGAGTTCTTTATGATTAACTTGTGGGTACCATATTTAGGACGTATTTGGTACGTGCCTTGTCTTGGAATCATCTTGTTTTAATGATCAATGTTGTTGTACTCTTTATGAGAAATTCCGTTTATCGTTGTTGTGCTCTTTTATGAGAAACTTCTTGTGTTCGTTGTTGTTGAACTCTTCATGAGTAATCGCTTGCATCTTTGTGATGATTAATTGGTGTGGTTCCCTACTTTGGAACCTTAAGTTGTTATTCATGCTAAAATATTATTACTTAGCATTTAATTAGAAGCCCAGCTGGCATATTTGTTGCATCGGGCGATGGGAAGGATTATAATGGCAAAGCCAAGTCCATTATAATGCTGACCATTGTTTTGCCCTTACTATACCCCTTCTCCAGATTGGCCTTGGAAAGGATAAGTCAGCGTTCCTTTGTGAATGCATCTGGCTAATGGGCATGACTTTGTGTCATGGTCCTTGTCCCTTGTGACACTTTTATGATTTGGTTCCGGTACCGGGGTTTTCTCTTCGAGCTTTCATGCTGCTATGAAGATGTTGATTGTTGATTATTGAAGCTGCGCAGCGACCTTTATTTGGTTCTTCCAGTGGGGTGAAACCTTGGCTATGTATCCACTTATGAGTGTTTATTTCAGCTTTATGTGTTGCATGATGAGCTGGTCGTTATTTCCAACCGGTATGGGACGGTTGGCGATAGGGAGCCTCTCATTTTTTGTTATATGTTTATTTATATGATTGATTATTGGATATTACTGTTGACGGCATGTCACTTATTATTCCGCTGCTATCTGTCTTATGTTAATTGCTATTGGTCATTGAATATTAGCATGTCATGTAGTTGCAGCGGAAATAATAAGTGACATGCTGTCAACAGTAACATCCAATAATCAACCATATAAATAAGCATATAACAACAAATGAGAGGTTCCCTATCGCCAACCGTCCCATACCGGTTGGAAATAACGACCAGCTCATCATGCAACACATAAAGCTGAAATAAACACTCATAAGTGGATACATAGCCAAGGTTTTCCAAACCGGAACATCCAAATAAAGGATCGCTGCGCAGCTTCAATAATCAGCAATCAACATCTTCATAGCAGCATGAAAGCTCGAAGAGAAAACCCCAGTACCGGAACCAATAACCAAAGAAGTGTCACAAGGGACGGGAGACATGCCACAAAGTCATGCTCCAAGAAGCTAATATGCACACAAAGGAGCTAGCTCTTCTCACATCCAAGGCCAATCTGGAGGAGGGTAATAATGGGGCAAAACAATGGTCAACAATCACAATGGACTTGGCTGTGCCATCATAATGTTTCGCATCGCCCAAACACACACAAAATACCAGCTGGACTTTCACGTAAAGCTAAGTAATAAAATACTAGCACGACAAACAACAAAGGATTCCAAAGTAGGGAATCATACCAATTAATCACCATAAAAGATGCAAACGATTACTCAAGAAGAGTTCAACAACAATAGCACAAGGAGTTTCTCATAAAAAGAGCACAACAACGATAAACGGAATTTCTCATAAAGAGCACAACAACGATAAACGGTATTGCTCATAAGGAGCTCAACAACAATGATTATTAGAATACGATAATTCCATAAAGAGGAACCATACCAGATACATTTCAAGATGATACCCATAAGCTACTCATAAGGAACACAACCCAAACGGTCGCTCACAAATAGTACAACGACTACAACCCAAAATTATCCTAAACGTTTACTCATAAACATGTACTAGGACTATGAACTCAACCATCTCATCATACTTGAAATTCCAAAGTAGGAATCAGAATGAATACACCTTAAGGTTAATCAAACCGTAAGTACCCAAACGAATCAAAAAGGTTTCACTTATCAGAACATGATCGCGACCGGACTAAACCCTACACTTTGGTGTTCAATAACAACCCTCTAGGTACTATGGGATATCTCCTAACACCTAGACCAAGTCTTACTCGAAAATCAATTCGATTGGAACAACCACGAACACATCATAAGATGCCCAAACACCCAATAAAATCCCGAAGTATAAAACTTATAACTTAACTGAACACCTATACCATCTTGTAGTACTCGAAGAGATCTTCGAAACGATAGTTTACACGCCTAAAACGGAGTCCGGATGAGAAAGTTATGGCCTCCGGAAGATCGAACGAAAAACGGACAATCTGGAAAAAGGGGGGATGCGAGCGCCTCCAAAAAAGGTGATGCGCGCGCCTCCATAGGTCAGAATGCTGCGTTTTCAAAGCAGAAAAGGGTGCGCGCGCCTCCCAAAACATGGTGCGCGCGCCTCCTTGCCCGGAGGGACGAAATCCGGCCAAAAACTGGGTTTTTACCAATTTTTCTTACCCATTTCATATTACAACCAAAATCAAACATAATCAACCTTCCACCAAGCATAAAGATGAACCAAAACAACTTCTAACTAGAATGGGGACTCAAATAATACCATTCATCAACCAAGATCAAGATTCAAACCCAACATTCCTAAAATCACCATTTTGACCAAAACTCCAAATAAATTCCAAATAAACTCCAAACTCAACCAAACTTCAAATATAACACATCAAGCATAATATAAACATGATATGAACATTTTAGCATAAAAATGGGGGAAAAGCAACTTACCCGGATTTTCTCAAGGTGACGGAACTCGAAATTTCTTGGCTTCCTACGATCCTATCGACGATCTAAACATGATTCATGTTTTAAGAAATGACAATTAAAGAGAGGAAGATGATGGAATGTAGAGAGAAGTGGGAGGAGAAAACTTACCCAAAATGTAGAGAGAGAGGGAGATTGTCCTGGGAAAGAAATGAGGGAGAGGTGAGGGAGAAGAGAGGGAGATGATAAATTCAAAACTTACACTTAGACCCCCTCCCCCACTAACTACACAACTCTACTACTTCCTTCTACAACCAAGACCAAATAATACTACACTAGCACTAAGGACCCAAATAAAATGCTAGGCATAATTATTATAACACATGAAATGCACACATAATTATTTAAATAAATAATAATTTAAATAAATAAATAAGCAAATAAATAAATAATAATTATTTATTACTAATAAAATAGAGCCTAGTTTTCGGGTCGTGACAACTTACACTTAGACCCCCTCCCCACTAACTACACAAACTCTAATACTTCCTACTAACAACTAAGACCAAATAACACTATACTAGCACAAATGACCCAAATAAAATGCTAGGCAAAACTTATTATGAAACATAAAATGCACCCAAAATTATTAATTAAATAATAATTTAAACAATTAAATAAGAAATAAATAAATAATTAAATATTTATTACTAGAAAATAGTGGCGGGTTTTCGGGTCGTTACAGTCTACCCTCCTTAAAAAGAATTCGCCCGCGAATTCACTTATCAAAATCATAACACATAGTCATATCGAGGCTACAAAATATCGATTCTCATCTAGCACTCAAAATCCCAATCAAGAACCTATTAGATAATTCAGACTTAGTCTCCATGATTCAATTAACCCTTAAATCACCAACATCCATAAGTTTCATTTTTCATTATCCCAATAGTATTTGGAATCCACTCCACTACTAAACTTATCTTCCTTAGGTAATAAAACATAATACCATCGTAGTCTTGGTATTTCTTAACCCACTTGCACTAACTCATTTTTATCCTTTCGAAGAACATAATTATCCAACATTGGTAACCCATTATCATCATTTCTAAACTTGGTCCCATAACAACAAACTATAATTTGAAGGCGATATCACTAAAATTGCAATCAATCCTTAATCATAGATAGCTCTATTTATTAACCCGAATTTTAGAAACACTTACCCGAAGGATCAATTAGCCATGGATACGATAGTTCTGCCACTTCCTGAATTCTCAATTGTCCATTCTACCATCATATGGTAACCTTAAATAATGTTTACAACATAACAACCTCTCGCACTTAAATTCCTTCAATCATTATCTCCACTACTAATTAAAATCCATCCTCAAAATTGAAGAACCCCAATTTCTCCTAAACATAATTCTCGAGATACTACAAGTTTGCCTTATTCATAACCTTAATTACATTGTCAAGATACTTCCATTTGTAAGCCATTTACTCAGTATTACTTCCCAGAAATTCCAAACATTAAACCATCCCGAGCTTAATCAGCTTCTTAAAATATGACAAGCTAAGAAATTTTCATCCCCATAGTATTCACCAATGTACTAAAACAACATATGAACTTCTAGGAGACCTAGATAACAACATTTAACCACACAAATCAAGATTTAATCTCAACATTCCTATTATAACAACTTTTAACCAAAATTCCAAATAAATTCTAAATCAACCAAAGAAGCCATATATAACAATTAGAGCATCAATGGAGTTAAAGATGGACATTTTTAGCATAAATGGGGGAAAAATCAACTTACCCGGATTTCTCAAAGGTGACGGAATTCAAATATTTTTAGCTCCCTACGATCCTTTTTTTTTTCTTGGAGAGAGAGAGAGAGTTGCTGGGAATGGGATGGAGGTGAGGGAGAAAGAGAGGGAGTAGGCAGATGATTATTTTCCAAAAACTTACACTTAGACCCCCTCCCCACTAACTACACAAACTCTAATACTTCCTACTAACAACTAAGACCAAATAACACTACACTAACACAAATGACCCAAATAAAATGCTAGGCAAAACTTATTATGAAACATAAAATGCACCCAAAATTATTAATTAAATAATAATTTAAACAATTAAATAAGAAATAAATAAATAATTAAATATTTATTACTAGAAAATAGAGGCGGGTTTTCGGGTCGTTACAGTCTACCCTCCTTAAAAAGAATTCGCCCGCGAATTCACTTATCAAAATCATAACACATAGTCATATCGAGGCTACAAAATATCGATTCTCATCTAGCACTCAAAATCCCAATCAAAAACCTATTAGATAATTCATACATAGTCTCCATGATTCAATTAACCCTTAAATCACCAACATCCATAAGTTTCATTTTTCATTATCCCAATAGTATTTGGAATCCACTCCACTACTAAACTTATCTTCCTTAGGTAATAAAACATAATACCATCGTAGTCTTGGTATTTCTTAACCCACTTGCACTAACTCATTTTTATCCTTTCGAAGAACATAATTATCCAACATTGGTAACCCATTATCATCATTTCTAAACTTGGTCCCATAACAACAAACTATAATTTGAAGGCGATATCACTAAAATTGCAATCAATCCTTAATCATAGATAGCTCTATTTATTAACCCGAATTTTAGAAACACTTACCCGAAGGATCAATTAGCCACGGATACGATAGTTCTGCCACTTCCTGAATTCTCAATTGTCCATTCTACCATCATATGGTAACCTTAAATAATGTTTACAACATAACAACCTCTCGCACTTAAATTCCTTCAATCATTATCTCCACAACTAATTAAAATCCATCCTCAAAATTGAAGAACCCCAATTTCTCCTAAACATAATTCTCGAGATACTACAAGTTTGCCTTATTCATAACCTTAATTACATTGTCAAGATACTTCCATTTGTAAGCCATTTACTCAGTATTACTTCCCAAAAATTCCAAACATTAAACCATCCCGAGCTTAATCAGCTTCTTAAAATATGACAAGCTAAGAAATTCTCATCCCCATAGTATTCACCAAAGTGGCTATATCTACAAGGATTTCCATTATAATGCTTTCACCTTAGATGTCACCTTAAACTAGAGGTACAACGTAAGCTCAAAATTTTATACAAAATGTTTACTTAAATCCACGCTATAATTTTATCATCACATTACTCCAACTCTTTGAAAGCCTAAAACAATTACAAATACTCAGAAATCCGTAAAACAATCCACATCTTATCTCCAAGGCTTTCCTCTAACTCTCTCTTAAATTGATAATCCGCTTACACACTCCAAAGAAATTTAGCAATTCCTAAATCTTCAATGGCTAACCCACCTTAGTCTTTCATGTATACATTTATAATCTCAATGATACTTAGGCTCAATAGCACTACCATCATAACAACCAATTGGCTAGCCACATTCTAACTGATCCAATACCAAATCATAGTTTTCTTTAATATGCCCAAGTATTGATACCCAATTTCTTTACATACTCTTAATCCAAATCGAGGAACGCCACCAAGAAGGATTTAGAACCATAGAACAACCATTTAACCAAGACTCAAAATTCAAAATGCCTTTAATATAGATCGGGAAATTATTACTCTCCCAAAATGTGCTTAGTCCTCTCGTACTTAACGCGCTTACCACCATTTAATGATCATAACTTCCACAATAAACCAGTCACTCATAGTAAATCATGCATTTCTTCATACTAACCAATCCCGATGCACTCACATAGATGTACTAAAAGTAAACAAAAATCTCGTACCTAGAAATCCTCAATCGAATCCTGAATTCTTACAACCCAATCGATACAATATGGATATTGATCTAATTATCAGTACTACAACCTTGTACCATAACAACACAATTTAACCCAAGATTTTCCCAAATACTAGGTACTGTTCAGAAAAAAAGATTAGAAATCTTACAAATGATAAATACATCCAACAACTTGGTATAGACATCCATTGTCACCCATCGAAGCGAAATAGCCAGATTCCAAACAAGAAAAGATATGTTTAACTCTACACAAAGGAACGGTCTCAAAACAATTTTAGGCAAAAGGGAAGAGAGGATGTAACAATTTTCCTACAACAATCGACTAAAGCATGACATTTCCCTTTTCAAAATAACATCAAAAATCTTATAATAGCAATAAGACAAATTTAGCAGGTAAGTTATATCAACCCTTAAGCACAACATGAGCACATAAGACTCCATCAGATACCCTACACTCCTCCATAGGAGTAGACACTGACAACACATAAGTCAAAGACTCAGGAGAAATAAATGCAACTAAATGCACATAAACATGAGAATACGATGATCCTAAAATGCACGCGCTCGCTCTCTCGACGCACATTAATACCCCCGGTAATTGCTCAATACCTGAAGAGTGCTGGTTGATCACAAATACCCTACCCTGAACCTTTAGGGTTTCCCGAAGCATCTCTCTTCTGACCCAATGCAATGCCAGCGTCACTCCCGGATGGTTGATATCTGCTTCTAGGACAATCTCTCGCAAAGTGCCCAAACCGACCACAATTAACACATTTTCCTTGCTTTTTCCAACACTTGTCTTCGGAGTGTCCTTCCCTCTGACAATAGCCACAGATCTTCCCATTTCATGTCCCTTTATTAGAACCTTGATTTCCTACTGTTGGTTGCCCTTGAAGTTGCCTTCTGAATCGAGTTTGCACTCCAGAATTACCTCTGTTATCCGAATATCGCTGTGGTTGAGCCCTGTTTTGCCCTCCTTGTTTTCCCGGGTTAACCATATCAGTCTTCCTCTTGTGTCCCCCGATGTCTTGCTCTATCAAATATGCACGGTCCACCGCATCCTGAAAAAGTTGAATTCTTTGGGCTAAAAGTTGAGTCCTAATAGCTGTCTTCAAACCCCTGATCAATCTCATCGCTTTCTGCTCCTCGGTCCGCACAAGGTATTCACAACACCTGGCTAATTCTGTGAACTTGGTTGAGTACTGTGCTACTGACATCATGCCTTGCTCCAAGCTGAGGAACTCGATCTCTTTCCGGTTTTGATTTACTAGAGAGATAAAATGATCCTTGAATTTCCTCACGAACCACTCCCAAGGATATGGTACAAGAGTCGCATCCCAACTGGTCTTCAGTGCCTTCCACCAATGTTTCGCAGCCCCCACGAGCTGATAAGCTGCAAACAGAACCCTATCCTCATCAGTGCAACCAAAGACATCGTAGATTTTCTCCATCGATTCTATCCATAGCTCGGCCTTCTTCACATCAGGCTCACCGTCGTACTCACTTGGTTTCAACTTCAAGAACTGCTCCAACCCATATCGCGGAGGTGCTACATGTTCCTCTCTCGGCCCTTGGTCATGAATTGCTTTTACGGCCGCTTCAAACCTGCCCTGAATCACTGCACGATTTTCTTCCCGTAGACCATTAAGATTCTGAGTCCCACTGATGCCTTCACCAGCTCTTCTTCTAGCCATTACAACAATTACCTGCATAAAATACTCATCGTTACTCACTCCGAACCCATCTACCCTCCTAGGTCATACTAGTCCACCTACACTTATACATAAAGCTAAACCATAGCTCAGATACCAACTGTCGAGACCCCTACCCCTCGGGCCGGGAACTCGCGAGCTGGACGTCTACTTACCACCATAAACTCTAAAATACTAAAGATAAAAATTTCATTTTATACCCAAAAGATTTTAACACAAGGTTTGGAAAATCCAAGTTTAACAACATCATAAAACAACTAGTGTAAGCTCCACAAGCTCACACCCAAATTACAAAATATTACAATTCTTAATGACGTCATTGGTGGTACAACTATCCCCAAGAAGGTTACACATTTATATAATGCAAACCGATCAATAATAACCTGCCCAAATATCTCAAACCTCTCGACATCCTCCTCGATCCGCAAATCCTAATCCTTTCCTCCTTGGGGGGGGGGAGGTTAAGGAAAACAACATTGAAAGGAAATGGGGTGAGATAAAATCTCAGTAAGTTACTAATGCAACTACATGACATGCTATGATGCAATAAGCAATAAACAATAATAAATATCACCTAGCACGTAGCATTTATCAGTTAATAGATAGCAGCGGAAATAAACAAGTAACAAAGGATATTAGCCAAGGTTTCCCAACTGAAAAAACCAAATAAAGGTCGCTGCGCAGCTTCGATAATCAACAATCAACATCTTCATAGTAGAATGAAAGCTTGAAGAGAAAACCCCCGGTACCGGAACCAATAACAAAGTAACATGCCACAAGGGGCGGGAGCTATGCCACAAAGTCATGCTCCAAAACGTGTAGCTAGAATACTCACAAAAGGAGCTAGCTCATCCCATCCAAGGCCAATCTGGATGAGGAAGAAGGACCAATGGGCGATGCTATACTGGACTTGGCTTGTGCCATTATAGCATTATCCATTGCCTGACTCGATACTCAAATAACCAGCTGGACTTTCAAATAAATGCTATGTAATAAATACTAGCTTAGATAACAACTAGTGATTCCAAAGTAGGGAACCATACCAAATAATCACCATAAGGATACAACGATTACTCATGAAGAGTTTTAACAACAACGATAGCAAGAAGTTTCTCATAAAATATTTCAACAACAATAACGGGATTGCTCATAAAAGGGCCCAACAAAATTGGTTATTAAACAAGATGACACTAAAACAAGGACCCATACCAAACACATCCTAAGGATGATACACGCGAGTTACTCATAAAGAGTACTACCCAAACGGTCTCTCACAAGTAGCACAATGATTATCACTAAAATGACCCTAAACGTCTACTCATTACGAAAGTGTTCCAACATTTCCAAATAACCAATAATCAACGTCCATGACACATTTGTTCACCAAGGAATCATTTTCAACACTAGAATTTTCCACAATGACCATTTAAGTCTACAAGAGTAGTACCCAAATCCTAGGCTAAGCATACAACCTAACCGTAAATCAAACAAAGGATGATTTCCAGAAAACAGGGGCGGGCGGGCGCTCAAAAGGAGGCGGGCGGGCGCTCAGGTCAACACGGGCGGGCGCCTAAAGGGGAGTGGCGGGCGCCCACTAGCGATAGAAGCAAATGGTCATTAACATCACAAGTAAGCGGGTGCCAAAGGGTTGGCGGGCGTACGCCCGTCCCTCAACGGGCGGGCGCCCGGAAGGGATATGTGTCGGGAATTCTGCTGGGTTCTTCACATTCATACCAAAATCAAACCCAAAATCTTACTAATTCATATACACCCAGAATCAACACTTCCAATACTCTTAACAATGTACTAAAACAACATATGAACTTCTAGGAGACCTAGATAACAACATTTAACCACACAAATCAAGATTTAATCTCAACATTCCTATTATCACAACTTTTAACCAAAAATCCAAATAAATTCTAAATCAACCAAAGAAGCCATATATAACAATTAGAGCATAAATGGAGTTAAAGATGGACATTTTTAGCATATATGGGGAAAAAAGCAACATACCCGGATTTCTCAAAGGTGACGGAATTCAAATATTTTTAGCTCCCTACGATCCTTTTTTTTTTCTTGGAGAGAGAGAGAGAGAGTTGCTGGGAATGGGATGGAGGTGAGGGAGAAGTGAGGGAGAAAGAGAGGGACTAGGGAGATGATTATTTTCCAAAAACTTACACTTAGACCCCCTCCCCACTAACTACACAAACTCTAATACTTCCTATTAACAACTAAGACCAAATAACACTACACTAGCACAAATGACCCAAATAAAATGCTAGGTAAAACTTATTATGAAACATAAAATGCACTCAAAATTATTAATTAAATAATAATTTAAACAATTAAATAAGAAATAAATAAATAATTAAATATTTATTACTAGAAAATAGAGGCGGGTTTTTGGGTCGTTACAATATCCCCCTTTTGCTTGGTGCCCAAGCCCATAGTTGAAGGGCTAAAATGAAACATTTTCCCCTATAAATAGAGAGGTCATCCTCTCTCATTGGGACAAAAATTTTTGATAGCAAAGTTACTCTCCAAAATTCTCCTCTCATCAAATTTGATTAATTTTCTTTGTGATAGATTATGGCCCACTTTATATAATGGTGAGGAAATACCAAGAGTAGTATCCCTCTTATCTTTAAAGTCTCATTTAATCCAAAAGAAAACACAATGATCAAACCATGATCCCTAAGTGAAGGAAGAAGCAAACTTGGGTCAATCAATTAATGATTTACCCCAAGCTTGCTTAAAGATTGAATCTTTGTCTCATCTTCTCTTCATCTCCTCTTCTATTTTTATTTATTTCTTTATTTAATGTCTTTTAATTTATGCAATCATACAAATGTGATCCAAGCCTTGGAGTATCAATGGTGCCCTTCATGCTTAACGCATGATTGTGTGTTCAAACCAAGATGATCAAGGTGTAGACACCCCGCCTTGGACCTCTCATGTCCCAATTGCATACACATTTCTTTGTCTTTCTCTTTTCTGTTAAGTTTTGTTACTTTTCGTTAACTTTCGTTACTTTCCGTTAAGTTCTCGACTTACTCCGTTAGTCTTGGATTTGACTAAGTGACAAAGTCAACCTTGAGTCTTTGTTTCACTTGTTTTTCGTTGACTTTTGTGGTGTTCGTTAAGTTTCTGACTGATCTCGTTAGTTTTGGGACTTAACTGCATAACGGGGTTAACTTTTGGGCTGAAATTTGGATTCCCTGAAGATGGGAGGAGCGCGCCTCCGCCCTCCTTTATGGGATGCTCGCGCCTCCCATAGGGGGGGCGGGAGGTGCGCGCTTCCCACTTCCAGAATCCCATATTTTACCAAATTTCCCTCCTTTTCTGATTTGTAACCCCCAAAGCCATTATGGCTTGGCTTGATCCGGGGAAGGGCCATCTTTGTGACCACAAAGACCTTACCTAACACCTATAAAAACCCCTCCAATCCATCATTGGAGGGGGACTTTTCTTTTCACTCTCTTACCAAAAAGAGGAAGAATTCTTGAATCAAAAACACTTTAAAACACATAAAATCCATTTTCAAAGAGTGGTCACTATAGACAATTTGGTTCTTCCCCATTCAAGCACAAGGTACAATTTTCATTCTCTTATAAACTTTTAATTTCATCTTCATTCTCTCTCCTTGTTAAAATCTTTTTATTACACTCTTCATCTTTAATGTGTATGCAATCTCCATAAAAGGGATACAACCAAAAGGCCACTTCACTATTGAAGTTTGGCCAAGGTTACATCCCAACATTCCAAATTCCACTTTAATTTTCATTTCATTTCTTCATGTAATTGTTTGGCATAATTGTTACATGTAATCTTTTAGCATAAATTAATAAATAAAAACAATTCTCTTTTATTTCCTTTTAATTTTCCCCTTTCTTTCCATTGTAATTGTTAGCACTTCTTACATTAATAATTGAAGGACTTTTCTTTTAAGTATTAGAACACCAAAAGTAGCAAGACCCGCGTAAGCGGGGCGGAGTGGGTGTTTAAGTACTTCCCACTCCGTCACCTAACCCCCGAACCCCTCATCTCAAGAATCTTTGGTTTCGTAATCAATTAAAAAGGCTATTTTCTTAGGTTTTCTCGCGTTCCTATAAAACGCGGGTGGCGACTCTTAAAATCAATTAGACATCGTAGGTAATTCACCGCTCTAGCTAAGCCGTGGTTTCCCGGGGTATCTACACAAGGCTTGTTATATTTATGTCAATTTAATTAATGTCTTTACATTTTTTGAAAATAATATGAATTGGAACTAAGCCTTGATCCTTGGTGCCCTTCATGTTTTATGCATGATTGTGGGTTCTAAACCAAAGGAATAACCTAAGGCTTGTTATGATTTATGCAATTTATATTTATGTCTTTACTTTTGGCTTGATGATCCATTGCACATATGGAGAGAGCCCTTGCATATTTATGATGTTTAGGCTTATTTATGTTATGATGATCAAGTTTGGGTGGTAAAGTCTCAATGTTTACCATCCAAACTTTGATCCAACCCTAATGGAAAAGTCACAATTCTGTCCAGTTTCAACAGAATGCTCTGTTTTTGCTTGAAACTGGACTGTTTCTGATAAATCTGTAAAAAACCTGGGATAGCCAAACGAGCCGTACGGATGGTTTAAACCAGCCATTCGGCTAGTTTGGGCAGGGAGAACTTTTTTTTCCAGTTTTAACCCTTTTTGTTAAACTGATTGCAAAATAAACCTTCCTTGTTAAGTTTCTAACTAATTTCTGTTAAAAGTCAGTTTCTCCCATTTTCAAACACACACGCACACACTTGTACATTTTGGTCAACAAACACAAGGGAGACTCGGCTTTGTCCGAGGCGGCTTGGGTGACGTGAAACTCTTCCCAAGACGTAACCTGACCTCCGAACTAATAGAATCTCTAACCTTTCCATTTGTTGGGTTAAATAATTCACAAATGTGGCGACTCCGGTATGTTTTGCGTGATAACCGTGTTTGGTTTTTTCGCCCTTCAAAACGAAAACCCTTCATTTCCTTCGTCACGGGGCGGGATCCTTACAGTGGCGACTCCGCTGGGGAGTTAAATGTTCTCAAACTTCTTTTTAGAAGCTTTGGGGACATTTATGTGTGGGTCAAACTCCCGTCCCCATTTGTTGACTTTGTGCCTAATTTGCGTGTTTTGTGTTTCTGTTTTGATTTACAAGGAATGGAACTGTTCTTGAAATACAATGGACTGGGGCTTGAGGATTAGAAGCTGAAAATTTGCAAAAAATAATGGACATGATGCCTTAGCCGTACGGCTACATTGGGATGACCCACAAAATGCTTCGAGTCAACAATTTTGTGCGAGACAGAAACATTCTAATGGCCTTGTTGCTCCCTCTTAGCCAGGTTCCAATTTTCAGCCTCTACTTGTGTACATTTTACTTTCTTCTTCTTAGCCAAAAATGATTTTCAAAGCTTGGTTGTGCATAAATTCTTGGACATAAAATGGGATTTTCAAAGCCTCATTTTGCATAACCCTTTTTTTACAAAATTTTTGGTCTTCAAATTCTTCTTGTTTGAGCACAATCTTTTTGGTACAAATGACTTTCAAAAGGTTGTTCTTTTTGCAAAAAAAATTTGGTTTCAAAAACCTTTGGTTGTGCACAAACCTTCCATGTATAAATTGTGATCCTTACTTGTTAAGTAGCCTTGCTTACTTGCTTGTTCTTGTTTTTTCATATTTGCCCATGTTTGTTCATGCTTGTCCATACTTGTTCATAATGCTAAAACGGACCAAAAATTTCTATTTTGACTCAAAAGGGAACATAGAAGGCTTCACACTACGCGCACTTGACTATGTGCACGTTCCAAATGCCCTTTAAACCCGGGATGGATGCCACGATGCAGCTTTATTGGTGCTCTTATGCCCTACTAGCGCGCACGGGTCCATTCCACCTCCCCTTCCGAGCCGAGTCAACCACACTTGTCGGTGATGCACAAATACCGAGACTTTGGTTGGTTTTTGGTCTAGCTCACGTTACCACGTCCCTAATACGTGTCTTAGATTAATTATGGCCAATTTAATGCCCGAGTCACGACTCCTTGTGAAAGCAAGTGTGACCATGGTCAACTTTAACCCAGTCCTTGACTTATGCGTTAATATTGGCTATAATTAACCTAAGTCATGTATTAAGGATAGGGTGACACCGTATCGTCAAGCCCTAATGTATGGTTCATATTAATCATCCTTAAGCCCAAGGATAAGATTCGAGAACCCTCATCAAAGATGAGATCATGCCGGAAAGTCCCTGTCCCTAAGATGAATCTTGATCTTAACCGGGGCTTAATCATGATTGGAATGGCTCACGCATTGGGAACCTTGCGATGTGCTAGAACCTAGGGTCATTTATTTCGGTCGGTGGAAGCCGCTTGCCCTATGGGACCCTCGCCCGGGACAGTCCATCCTTGGGAGTGTGCAAGACAGGTGAAAAATGAGGGGTCTATAGGCGTAGTGATGGCCTCCACTGATCTAGGAATTAGAGTAGTTGCGAAAAAGAAGAGAAATATTTTCCAACCATTTAGGAATAAAAATTCTTTTTAAGTAAACTTGGATGAATAAATAATTGCACATTGCATGACTTTGCTTTGCTTTTGCTTCTTGGCCTTGACGCATTGCATTCTTGCGTTAATGAGCGTCATTCCGTTAAGTCTTTGGATGGATCCCCGTTATCCTCCAAGACTTCCATAAAGGCGTTTCGTTAAGACTTTGGATGGATCCCCGCTATCCTTCCAAGGTTCCCGTTGTGATCCCGTTATAATCCCCGTTATGATCCCCATTGCGATCTCCGTTGTGATCCCGTTGTGATCCCATTGTGATCCCATTGTGATCCCCGTTGCGATCTCCGTTGTGATGATCCCATTGTGATCCCCGTTGCGATCCCTGTTGTGATCCCGTTGTGATCCCCGTTGTGATCCCGTTGTGATCCCCATTGTGATCCCTGTTACGATCTCTGTTGTGATCCCCGTTGTGATCCCCGTTGTGATCCCATTGTGATCCCCGTTGTGATCCCGTTTGCGATCCCCGATGAAACTTCTGTTAAACCCCTAGGTATTGTCCCCTAGGTCCCCGTTAAACCCCTAGGCATAGTTCCCTAGGAAGTTAGTCAAGTCTTTGGATGGATCCCCGTTATCCACAAAAGCGTCTGTTAAAGAAAAGAAACAAAAGGCGCTTAGGGTAACTCCCTCCCCTTTCCTTGGGCCGTCACATGATGACCATTTTTGTGCCCCTCATGCCATTTCATTCCCGTCAGTGTCGTCGCGTGACCATGATCCCTTCGAGTTTAGCTGTCATGGCACCACATGGTAATATACCTTGGTCAATCATTGTCCTCCTCAGTTTGCACCTCCATGTGATGACCATCTCAGTTGCTCCGATCGTCGTGATGGCTCGAACTAGTGTGAGTACCATCTGGTCCCAAACCAGTAAGGTTTTGTCCCATGTTATCCTGACTATATTCCGACAAGCCAAGGAAGCTCCTTGTCCCCGTAACCTTTAAGTTAGGTCCCTTAGGGCCGCTCTCCGTCACCCTAGGAAGTCCGTTTGGAAATTGAGTCAATCACTCACCTCTTCCCAAAAGCCCGTTTGAATTAGGCCAACTTAAGTCATGTTCGTCTCTTCGTTAAACCCATTTGAATGTGTGAGTCTTTTACTCAAATGAAATGTGTGTGTGTCAATCCTTATAAAAAAAAAAAAAGGGAAATGTGTGAGTCTTTTACTCAAAATAGAAAAATGCGTGTGTCAATCCTCATTCAAAAAACTGGAAATCAAGTTTTCTTAAAATAAGAGGTCAACTCTTTTCCAAAAGGCTAATCCGCTAATGAGGCGTTCCTCTCAAATCATGGTTATAATTTCACCTCGAGGTTTTAAATGCTAAAGTCCTTTGCGGTCTTGTCCACCGGAAACATCAACCAAGGAGCCCACATCTGAAATGGCGTCTGAGACTTCCATCCACGTGAGCAGGATTGGGACACCATCCACGAGAATAGGCCCATGCCTCGGAGTCCCAAAGGCGGCTACATAAAATGGAGATCCTTACCTTCGTCGAATACCATGCGCGAGGTTACACCCCTTGAAAGGAAGTCACCAAAAGGAGATGGCCGAATATGGGCCCGGTGGTTGCAATGCCAAGCCAAGTGGAGATCTCGCGACATCTTTCCCGATGACACGGAACCCGAAGTTCCCCGCAGAAGACATGGAATATGCCGCCGACAAACCCTCTAACAATCGAAGAAGAAAATGGAACATCGCGTGTCATAGGAGCCCATCCCAAAAAAAAAAAAAAAAAAATTAAAAAAAAAAATGATGAGTCTTCCAGCCTCGTAGGATCTAGATTCTCACTGTGTCTTTTTATTTTTGCAAAGGTCCGCACTTGGACATGTATGTACAAAGTTATCTCAATAAAAGAGTCATTTTCATTCTCTTCTCTCTAGACTTGAGACATTATTTGCAATATACATTTACTCTTGAAATTGCCTTGCTTGTTATTATCAATTGATTGCTACGTCCCAAAAATGATGAACTGACTTCTAAGCATACTAGTCAATGACGACTCATTAAGGACGAATGGACCTAAACACAAATGAAAAACGCTAAATGCAAACAATTAATCTTGATGCGAACAAATGTTGTGATCAATTGACATGAAGAAACCATTAATGGCAAGTCTTCCCTCATACACATTCCCGATACACATTTTCGATACACAACCCGATACACCTTCTCGAGATAAATTCCTGATGCACATCAAAGGCATCCCCAAGGCAATGAAAAGGCAAGGATTTTGTTGCTAAAAAAGAACCGTGATCGCGCATGCGCAACAAAGGACTCCCCGGATCTTCAAAGACAAGGCCGGAAGTGAGGACGTTCCACCAAGGGGCTACAAAGGAGCCAAAGCCCAAAACAGCAAGTTGGGGCTAATGTTTCCCCTCTCCCCTCAAAAAAAAATAATGAATTAATGTGAAGAGGAAGTTCACCTCAAAAGTGCACCGCAAAGTCCGCCCCCAAGGGTTCGCAAGAAAGGAAGTCCATGTCAAAAGACAACCAAGAAGGAACTCACTTCAAAAGGCCCGTTCATCAAAAACAGGGTCCAGCCCAAAGAGTCCACTACAAAGCAAAGTGATCTACATCACCAAAGCAACAATATCCTTCAAAAGGACACAAACCCCGGCAAAGACGGCCCCACGGCCGAACTACGGCGACCTGAGCTCCTCAAACTGAGGGGAACGTAGGCAACCTTCGGGTCCGGTCACAGCATGAGAAAGAACGGTCAAACCATGGATTTCCCAAAGTAGCCTAGCCTCTCCCCCACGGTCCCATCAATGACCAATTTACCAGACAAGGACCAATTCCCCATAAACACCTTTTGATCTTGCCATTGATCGAATCTTAATCTTAATTTATCACAACATTCATACATGTTAAGGCTAAATTGCTTGTTATAATCTTGACTTAATAACAAACATGGTCCATTCAAGCAATCATTTGATGATATTAACTAGGGAAAATTTCAAATGTCTCAACAAGTCTTCTCCTCTACATTTTAGGAAAGAACTAAACACTTGTATTCTGTCAAGCAAGGGCTCCCTCCCATTTCATGATACATTGCTCAAAGAGCTCACCAACATAAAGGGACTCTCTTCCAAATAAAATGCCCTTGCATGTTTCCTCCATGAAAAAATACTTTAAAGTCCCCGTTCTATCGATTCGGCTGGATCACTCATAAAAAAAAGAAAAAAGGAAAGGCACCAAAAAAGTAGCCCGCTAGGTTGAAAACCCGCGGGAGCGGCCTAGGCAAAAAACAGGGTGTGCCATGAAAGAAGCAAAAAAGTAGCCCGCTAGGTTGAAAACCCGCAAGGGCGGCCTAGGCAAAAGAAAGGGTGCGTCATAAAAAAGGGGATGGGTCCCTAACCTCACTTCAAAGGTCAAAAGACAGTATTGGGTCTACGCCAACATCAAAAGTCGGAGGATGACATTAGGGCCACCTTGACACATACAATGACATTGGGGCTACGCCGCCACCGACGCCGGCCGAAAATATGGGGCTATGCCGCCACCGACGCCAACAAGGACATAGGGCTACCCCAACATTGATGACTACAAGGACATGGGGCTACCCCAACATCGACGACGAAAGGGTTCTCTACTCCTGATCGCTCCTAAGAAATGGACAAAGCTCCAAAGGACTTTATGCATAACAAACCTCATGGTTAAGTTAAAATCAAAATTTGACTGACATGCTTCATTAAAAGATTCACCTTGAGGAATGAGCACTTGGGAAATTTGCCCTTTTGGTATCATGCTTTTGATAAAAGATGTGTTTTTCCCCTTTCAAGTCGCGTCGGGCACTTGAGGGTGTGTTTTGTGAAAAAAATTGTGTTTTTTCCCTTTCAAACCGCGTTGGGCATTTGAGGGTGTATTTTGAATGTTGTGTCATCACCCTTTTCAAGTCGCGTCGGGCACTTGAGGGTGTGTTTTGTGAATTTTTTTTTTGTTTTTTCCCTTTCAAATTGTATTGGGCATTTGATGGGTGTATTTTGAATATTGCGTTGTCCCCCTTTCAAGTCGCGTTGGACATTTGAGGGTGTGTTATGTTTTGGGTCCGTCCCCTTTCAAATCGCGTTGGGCATTTGAGGGTGTATCTTGAATTTTGTGTTGTACCCTTTCAAATTGCATGGGTATTTGAGGGTGTGTAAAAAGAATGATTTTCCAAAACCTTGGACCTTTGCGCCCAACAATGTACTGTTAGGTTATTTCCGCAAGTGCACGGGTGTATGTAGTATAGATAGTGCAAGAGCGAGTCGATCCCACGAGGACAACTTTACTTACAAAATATATTTGCTTAGAGTAAAAAAATAAAGAAAGGAAAACGATTGGGGGTTATAAAATTGTTTGTCACTAACTAGAAATGAAATTGCAATTACTATAGCTTAGATGAAAACTCTTATATTTTAAGGAATCCTCGGGATTGGAACATCAACAACATATATTCATCAACTATTCATGCTCTATTTAGATTAAAGTTTCATTTTAAAACAAGGATGGTATGCTTGGCCTACACTACTTCTCACGATCAAGCAAGTAGCGTTTGTATTCTCATACTAATTATGCCCTATCTCTCGATGGCCCATAATTAGTAAGAATCCATTAAGTTTTCTTTATGAAAATCAGCATACTTTCCACTCAAGGAGCATCCCTAAGCCATTACACTACTCTCGTGAGTAATGAACTTAGTTCTGACTATATGGATCTGCTAATCAAGGTTCTCCGATCAGTACTTCCCTTGATTAACTAAGATTCATACAAGCCATGGACGTCATCATGGTCGTAGGCGTTAAAGTTTGATATAGTAGAATTGTTTAAGATGAAGAAAGTATATTTAGAGCATGAATATTAGTAAATACAAGTGTTTGTTGAGTTTCCAACCCCAAGAAATAGGGGGATTACTCACAAGCCATTTGCGAAATAATAAGGATAAGATAAATAAGAGAAGATAGAAGAAGAGATACTTATTCCGGAATGAAATGGAGACAAAAAGCTTGAAGAATACCTCTGAATATTATTGATAATGAATTCAGAATTTTGTTCAAGTTAAGTTGATAACTTTCACAAATTCTGAGAATTATTTGATGTTTGAGAGTATAAATTTCACTATAGTAAGTTTACAATGTTTCTAGATATCTAAACTACTGATTTCTACTTCTATTTATAAGCCTTGGAGGAGGGGAGGCAATCTTTCCCGGATGGGTGCTTGGAGAGGTCTTCATTTGAAAAGGCACCTTTTGCTGATTCAGGGGGTGCTCGGCCGAGTCAAGAAAAAGTGCTCGGCCGAGCAAGCCTTCGAAAATAAATCTGCCCTTTCTGATTCTTTATGCTCGGCCGAGTCAAGGGTACTGCTCGGCCGAGCAGAGCCTGCTTTGACTGGAACTTTGACTTTTCATGGACTAGCTTGTTTCCTCCTTTGTCAAGTGTTCCTCCTTCACAAAGATGATGCCTTAGCTCCCTTTTTTCTCAAGAATGTACTCAAAACCTGTTTGCATCATAGAAACATTCTCCAAGTGCATTATATCAAATAAAGAGTAGAAAATAAGTACTTTAAGTGGAATAAAAGCTAATAAACTATATTTTTAGACCTTAAATGACTATAAAATAGTCATTTATCAATCTCCCCCACACTAGAATCTTGCTTGTCCTCGAGCAAGTTAAATGTTCAAAAAGAGAGGAGTGCAAATGACATTAGTAGAAAAACAAGAAAGGTCTTCAATGCTCCCTCAGAATATTGTTATATAATATTACTTTTATAAAATTTCTTCCTTTTAAGTTTTTTATCTCAAGAGATTTGTAAAGAAGAAGGTAGGATGATCTCCCATCGGATTGGGATGCCTATAGGTTTGAGTAGCCTTAAACCCTCTCACCCAAATCGGCCAAACCATCCTCCCATCGGATTGGGATGCCTATAGGTTTGAGTAGCCTTAAACCATCTCACCCAAATCGGCCAAGCCGTCCTCCCATCGGATTGGGATGCCTATAGGTTTAAGTAGCCTTAAACCCTCTCACCCAAATAAGCCAAGCCGTCCAAGCCGTCCTCCCATCGGATTGGGATGCCTATAGGTTTGAGTAGCCATAAACCCTCTCACCCAAATCGGCCAAGCCATCCTCCCATCGAATTGGGATGCCTATAGGTTTGAGTAGCCTTAAACCCTCTCACCCAAATCGGCCAAGCCGTCCTCCCATAGGATTGGGATGCCTATAGGTTTGAGTAGCCTTAAACCCTCTCACCCAAATCGGCCAAGCCGTCCTCCCATAGGATTGGGATGCCTATAGGTTTGAGTAGCCTTAAACCCTCTCACCCAAATCGGCCAAGCCGTCCTCCCATCGGATTGGGATGCCTATAGGTTTGAGTAGCCTTAAACCCTCTCACCCAAAACGGCCAAGCCATCCTCCCATCGGATTGGGATGCCTATAGGTTTGAGTAGCCTTAAACCCTCTCATCCAAATCGGCCAAGCCGTCCTCCCATTGGATTGGGATGCCTATAGGTTTGAGTAGCCTTAAACCCACTCAAGCCGTCCTCTCATCGGATTGGGATACCTATAGGTTTGAGTAGCCTTAAACCCTCTCACCAAAATCGGCCAAGCCGTCCTCCCATCGGATTGGGATGCCTATAGGTTTGAGTAGCCTTAAACCCTCTCACCCAAATCGGCCAAGCCGTCCTCCCATCGGATTGGGATGCCTATAGGTTTGAGTAGCCTTATACCCTCTCACCCAAATCGGCCAAGCCGTCCTCCCATCGGATTGGGATGCCTATAGGTTTGAGTAGCCTTAAACCATCTCACCCAAATCGGCCAAGCCGTCCTCTCATCGGATTGGGATGCCTCACCCAAATCGGCCAAGCCGTCCTCCCATCGGATTGGGATGCCTATAGGTTTGAGTAGCCTTAAACCCTCTCACCCAAATCGGCCAAGCCGTCCTCCCATCGGATTGGGATACCTATAGGTTTGAGTAGCCTTAAACCCTCTCAAGTCGTCCTCTCATCGGATTGGGATACCTATAGGTTTGAGTAGCCTTAAACCCTCTCACAAAATTGGCGCCGTCCTCCCATCGGATTGGGATGCCTATAGGTTTGAGTAGCCTTAAACCCTCTCACCCAAATCGGCCAAGCCGTCCTCCCATCGGATTGGGATGCCTATAGGTTTGAGTAGCCTTAAACCCTGTCAAGCCATCCTCCCATCGGATTGGGATACCTATAGGTTTGAGTAGCCTTAAACCCTCTCACCCAAATCGGCCAAGCCATCCTCCCATCGGATTGGGATGCCTATAGGTTTGAGTAGCCTTAAACCCTCTCACCCAAATCGGCCAAGCCGTCCTCCCATCGGATTGGGATGCATATAGGTTTGAGTAGCCTTAAACCCTCTCACCCAAATAAGCCAAGCCGTCCAAGCCGTCCTCCCATCGGATTGGGATGCCTATAGGTTTGAGTAGCCATAAACCCTCTCACCCAAATCGGCCAAGCCGTCCTCCCATCGGATTGGGATGCCTATAGGTTTGAGTAGCCTTAAACCCTCTCACCCAAATCGGCCAAGCCGTCCTCCCATCGGATTGGGATGCCTATAGGTTTGAGTAGCCTTAAACCCTCTCACCCAAATCGGCCAAGCCGTCCTCCCATTGGATTGGGATGCCTATAGGTTTGAGTAGCCTTAAACCCTCTCAGCCGTCCTCTCATCGGATTGGGATACCTATAGGTTTGAGTAGCCTTAAACCCTCTCACCCAAATAAGCCAAGCCGTCCAAGCCGTCCTCCCATCGGATTGGGATGCCTATAGGTTTGAGTAGCCTTAAACCCTCTCATCCAAATCGGCCAAGCCGTCCTCCCATTGGATTGGGATGCCTATAGGTTTGAGTAGCCTTAAACCCTCTCAAGCCGTCCTCTCATCGGATTGGGATACCTATAGGTTTGAGTAGCCTTAAACCCTCTCACCCAAATAAGCCAAGCCGTCCAAGCCGTCCTCCCATCGGATTGGGATGCCTATAGGTTTGAGTAGCCTTAAACCCTCTCACCCAAATCGGCCAAGCCGTCCTCCCATCGGATTGGGATGCCTATAGGTTTGAGTAGCCTTAAACCCTCTCACCCAAATCGGCCAAGCCGTCCTCCTATCGGATTGGGATGCCTATAGGTTTGAGTAGCCTTAAACCCTCTCACCCAAATCGGCGAAGCCGTCCTCCCATCGGATTGGGATGCCTATAGGTTTGAGTAGCCTTAAACCCTCTCACCCAAATCGGCCAAGCCGTCCTCCCATCGGATTGGGATGCCTATAGGTTTGAGTAGCCTTAAACCCTCTCACCCAAATAAGCGCCGTCCAAGCCGTCCTCCCATCGGATTGGGATGCCTATAGGTTTGAGTAGCCTTAAACCCTCTCACCCAAATCGGCCAAGCCATCCTCCCATCGGATTGGGATGCCTATAGGTTTGAGTAGCCTTAAACCCTCTCACCCAAATCGGCCAAGCCGTCCTCCTATCGGATTGGGATGCCTATAGGTTTGAGTAGCCTTAAACCCTCTCACCGGCCAAGCCGTCCTCCCATCGGATTGGGATGCCTATAGGTTTGAGTAGCCTTAAACCCTCTCACCAAAATCGGCCAAGCCGTCCTCCCATCGGATTGGGATGCCTATAGGTTTGAGTAGCCTTAAACCCTCTCACCCAAATCGGCCAAGCCGTCCTCCCATCGGATTGGGATGCCTATAGGTTTGAGTAGCCTTAAACCCTCTCACCCAAATCGGCCAAGCCGTCCTCCCATCGGATTGGGATGCCTATAGGTTTGAGTATCCTTAAACCCTCTCACCCAAATCGGCCAAGCCGTCCTCCCATCGGATTGGGATGCCTATAGGTTTGAGTAGCCTTAAACCCTCTCACCCAAATCGGCCAAGCCGTCCTCCCATCGTATTGGGATGCCTATAGGTTTGAGTAGCCTTAAACCCTCTCACCCAAATCGGCCAAGCCGTCCTCCCATCGGATTGGGATGCCTATAGGTTTGAGTAGCCTTAAACCCTCTCACCCAAATCGGCCAAGCCGTCCTCCCATCGGATTGGGATGCCTATAGGTTTGAGTAGCCTTAAACCCTCTCACCCAAATCGGCCAAGCCGTCCTCCCATCGGATTGGGATGCCTATAGGTTTGAGTAGCCTTAAACCCTCTCACCCAAATCGGCCAAGCCGTCCTCCCATCGGATTGGGATGCCTATAGGTTTGAGTAGCCTTAAACCCTCTCACCCAAATCGGCCAAGCCGTCCTCCCATCGGATTGGGATGCCTATAGGTTTGAGTAGCCTTAAACCCTCTCACCCAAATCGGCCAAGCCGTCCTCCCATCGGATTGGGATGCCTATAGGTTTGAGTAGCCTTAAACCCTCTCACCCAAATCGGCCAAGCCGTCCTCCATCGGATTGGGATGCCTATAGGTTTGAGTAGCCTTAAACCCTCTCACCCAAATCGGCAAGCCGTCCTCCCATCGGATTGGGATGCCTATAGGTTTGAGTAGCCTTAAACCCTCTCACCCAAATCGGCCAAGCCGTCCTCCCATCGGATTGGGATGCCTATAGGTTTGAGTAGCCTTAAACCCTCTCACCCAAATCGGCCAAGCCGTCCTCCCATCGGATTGGGATGCCTATAGGTTTGAGTAGCCTTAAACCCTCTCACCCAAATCGGCCAAGCCGTCCTCCCATCGGATTGGGATGCCTATAGGTTTGAGTAGCCTTAAACCCTCTCACCCAAATCGGCCAAGCCGTCCTCCCATCGGATTGGGATGCCTATAGGTTTGAGTAGCCTTAAACCTCTCACCCAAATCGGCCAAGCCGTCCTCCCATCGGATTGGGATGCCTATAGGTTTGAGTAGCCTTAAACCCTCTCACCCAAATCGGCCAAGCCGTCCTCCCATCGGATTGGGATGCCTATAGGTTTGAGTAGCCTTAAACCCTCACCCAAATCGGCCAAGCCGTCCTCCCATCGGATTGGGATGCCTATAGGTTTGAGTAGCCTTAAACCCTCTCACCCAAATCGGCCAAGCCGTCCTCCCATCGGATTGGGATGCCTATAGGTTTGAGTATCCTAAACCCTCTCACCCAAATCGGCCAAGCCGTCCTCCCATCGGATTGGGATGCCTATAGGTTTGAGTAGCCTTAAACCCTCTCACCCAAATCGGCCAAGCCGTCCTCCCATCGGATTGGGATGCCTATAGGTTTGAGTAGCCTTAAACCCTCTCACCCAAATCGGCCAAGCCGTCCTCCCACGGATTGGGATGCCTATAGGTTTGAGTAGCCTTAAACCCTCTCACCCAAATCGGCCAAGCCGTCCTCCCATCGGATTGGGATGCCTATAGGTTTGAGTAGCCTTAAACCCTCTCACCAAATCGGCCAAGCCGTCCTCCCATTAGGATTGGGATGCCTATAGGTTTGAGTAGCCTTAAACCCTCTCAAGGCCAAGCCGTCCTCCCATTAGATTGGGATGCCTATAGGTTTGAGTAGCCTTAAACCCTCTCACCCAAATCGGCCAAGCCGTCCTCCCATCGTATTGGGATGCCTATAGGTTTGAGTAGCCTTAAACCCTCTCACCCAAATCGGCCAAGCCGTCCTCCCATCGGATTGGGATGCCTATAGGTTTGAGTAGCCTTAAACCCTCTCACCCAAATCGGCCAAGCCGTCCTCCCATCGGATTGGGATGCCTATAGGTTTGAGTAGCCTTAAACCCTCTCACCCAAATCGGCCAAGCCGTCCTCCCATCGGATTGGGATGCCTATAGGTTTGAGTAGCCTTAAACCCTCTCACCCAATCGGCCAAGCCGTCCTCCCATCGGATTGGGATGCCTATAGGTTTGAGTAGCCTTAAACCCTCTCACCCAAATCGGCCAAGCCGTCCTCCCATCGGATTGGGATGCCTATAGGTTTGAGTAGCCTTAAACCCTCTCACCCAATCGGCCAAGCCGTCCTCCCATCGGATTGGGATGCCTATAGGTTTGAGTAGCCTTAACCCTCTCACCCAAATTGGCCAAGCCGTCCTCTCATCGGATTGGGATGCCTATAGGTTTGAGTAGCCTTAAACCCTCTCACCCAATCGGCCAAGCCGTCCTCCCATCGGATTGGGATGCCTATAGGTTTGAGTAGCCTTAAACCCTCTCAGCCATCCTCCCATCGATTGGGATACCTATAGGTTTGAGTAGCCTTAAACCCTCTCACCCAAATCGGCCAAGCCATCCTCCCATCGGATTGGATGCCTATAGGTTTGAGTAGCCTTAAACCCTCTCACCCAAATCGGCCAAGCCATCCTCCCATCTGATTGGATGCCTATAGGTTTGAGTAGCCTTAAACCCTCTCACCAAATCGGCCAAGCCGTCCTCCCATCGGATTGGGAGGCCTATAGGTTTGAGTAGCCTTAAACCCTCTCACCCAAATCGGCCAAGCCGTCCTCCCATCGGATTGGGATGCCTATAGGTTTGAGTAGCCTTAAACCCTCTCACCCAAATCGGCCAAGCCGTCCTCCCATCGATTGGGATGCCTATAGGTTTGAGTAGCCTTAAACCCTCTCACCCAAATCGGCCAAGCCGTCCTCCCATCGGATTGGGATGCCTATAGGTTTGAGTAGCCTTAAACCCTCTCACCCAAATCGGCCAAGCCGTCCTCCCATCGGATTGGGATGCCTATAGGTTTGAGTAGCCTTAAACCCTCTCACCCAAATCGGCCAAGCCGTCCTCCCATCGGATTGGGATGCCTATAGGTTTGAGTAGCCTTAAACCCTCTCACCCAAATCGGCCAAGCCGTCCTCCCATCGGATTGGGATGCCTATAGGTTTGAGTAGCCTTAAACCCTCTCACCCAAATCGGCCAAGCCGTCCTCCCATCGGATTGGGATGCCTATAGGTTTGAGTAGCCTTAAACCCTCTCACCCAAATCGGCCAAGCCGTCCTCCCATCGGATTGGGATGCCTATAGGTTTGAGTAGCCTTAAACCCTCTCACCCAAATCGGCCAAGCCGTCCTCCCATCGGATTGGGATGCCTATAGGTTTGAGTAGCCTTAAACCCTCTCACCCAAATCGGCCAAGCCGTCCTCCCATCGGATTGGGATGCCTATAGGTTTGAGTAGCCTTAAACCCTCTCACCCAAATCGGCCAAGCCGTCCTCCCATCGGATTGGGATGCCTATAGGTTTGAGTAGCCTTAAACCCTCTCACCCAAATCGGCCAAGCCGTCCTCCATCGGATTGGGATGCCTATAGGTTTGAGTAGCCTTAACCCTCTCACCCAAATCGGCCAAGCCGTCCTCCCATCGGATTGGGATGCCTATAGGTTTGAGTAGCCTTAAACCCTCTCACCCAAATCGGCCAAGCCGTCCTCCCATCGGATTGGGATGCCTATAGGTTTGAGTAGCCTTAAACCCTCTCACCCAAATCGGCCAAGCCGTCCTCCCATCGGATTGGGATGCCTATAGGTTTGAGTAGCCTTAAACCCTCTCACCAAATGGCCAAGCCGTCCTCCCATCGGATTGGGATGCCTATAGGTTTGAGTAGCCTTAAACCCTCTCACCCAAATCGGCCAAGCCGTCCTCCCATCGGATTGGGATGCCTATAGGTTTGAGTAGCCTTAAACCCTCTCACCCAAATCGGCCAAGCCGTCCTCCCATCGGATTGGGATGCCTATAGGTTTGAGTAGCCTTAACCCTCTCACCCAAATCGGTCAAGCCGTCCTCCCATCGGATTGGGATGCCTATAGGTTTGAGTAGCCTTAAACCCTCTCACCCAAATCGGCCAAGCCGTCCTCCCATCGGATTGGGATGCCTATAGGTTTGAGTAGCCTTAAACCCTCTCACCCAAATCGGCCAAGCCGTCCTCCCATCGGATTGGGATGCCTATAGGTTTGAGTAGCCTTAAACCCTCTCACCCAAATCGGCCAAGCCGTCCTCCCATCGGATTGGGATGCCTATAGGTTTGAGTAGCCTTAAACCCTCTCACCCAAATGGCCAAGCCGTCCTCCCATCGATTGGGATGCCTATAGGTTTGAGTAGCCTTAAACCCTCTCACCCAGGCCAAGCCGTCCTCCCATCAGGATTGGGATGCCTATAGGTTTGAGTAGCCTTAAACCCTCTCACCAAATCGGCCAAGCCATCCTCCCATCGGATTGGGATGCCTAAAGGTTTGAGTAGCCTTAAACCCTCTCACCCAAATCGGACAAGACGTCCTCCCATCGGATTGGGATGCCTATAGGTTTGAGTAGCCTTAAACCATCTCACCCAAATCGCCAAGCCGTCCTCCCATCGGATTGGGATGCCTATAGGTTTGAGTAGCCTTAAACCCTCTCACCCAAATCGGCCAAGCCGTCCTCCCATCGGATTGGGATGCCTATAGGTTTGAGTAGCCTTAAACCATCTCACCCAAATCGGCCAAGCCGTCCTCCCATCGGATTGGGATGCCTATAGGTTTGAGTAGCCTTAAACCCTCTCACCCAAATCGGCCAAGCCGTCCTCCCATCGGATTGGGATGCCTATAGGTTTGAGTATCCTTAAACCCTCTCACCCAAATCGGCCAAGCCGTCCTCCCATCGGATTGGGATGCCTATAGGTTTGAGTAGCCTTAAACCCTCTCACCCAAATCGGCCAAGCCGTCCTCCCATCGGATTGGGATGCCTATAGGTTTGAGTAGCCTTAAACCCTCTCACCTAAATCGACAAGCCGTCCTCCCATCGGATTGGGATGCCTATAGGTTTGAGTATCCTTAACCCTCTCACCCAAATCGGCCAAGCCGTCCTCCCATCGGATTGGGATGCCTATAGGTTTGAGTAGCCTTAAACCCTCTCACCCAAATCGGCCAAGCCGTACTCCCATCGGATTGGGATGC
>JAOWBW010001255.1:296071-375556 GCA_026119855.1 Campanula takesimana
CTCTACCAAACAAGCCCCAAGTCAGTTACTTAACCAAGAGTCACTATTTGATGATGCACAAGTGCCCTACGTACCACTACTTTCTTCAAGAGTTAGGTATTTCCTTCCTAGACATTTAGATAGTGTAAGTGAACAGAAATCGTGTATCCTGTACTCTTACTAATTTCAAATCTTCAAAAAAAAGACAAAGATGGAGTATATCTTAGTCCAAATAATATGCCAAATTTTGATGTTACCCCCTGAAAAATATTGTACTATCTACTATGATTTGATTTTCCAGTTACTGGCCCCCGCATCTGGTCTACTTAAAGGTTGGGAATACTAGAGACAAAAACAAAAAAATTTTAAAAATAAGCAATGTGAAAATTACAAAAAAAAAAAAAAAAAAAAAGTTTATAAAAAGTAAGTTACAATTAGATGTTGTGTTGGCAATCATAAATTAACTATCTAATTAATGATTACGAACCTTTTTTTTTTTTTTTTTGAACGAGAAAGATATTCATTCATTCACACAAATTATCTGGATGACACTCTACAAAGAACGGAGGTTCATCACATACAATTACGAACCATTTTGTATCCTACTTTTTGTCAACATTTTTTGTAACCATAGCATTGCTCAAGAAAAATTACAAAATGAGGTTACGATATTTTATTAGTTGCATCGATTGTGGACCCGACACACACTTTAATTAAAAACACAAATAAAATCAGGATACATCATTTTGTAGACCAACTTTTGTGACATTTTTTTGTGACTTTATATTTACTACTCCTTTTAGTTTACTACATTGCACCGTCTCTGCAATTCAGATATCAAAATTAACTCGCAATAGAACAAAATTGTATTTTGTTTTGATGTAGTCTAATCCGACGTCTAAATAGCCAGTCTAACACTTGGAAAGCCCCTTTGATAAAGCGACTATATCCGCCCTCTATAGCCGATTCTATACTATCGTCATACATACCAAACCAAGGAAAAGATGCAGGTATGGACTCATACAGCTCATGGAGGTTACACGGTTAAATCAGGATATTTTAGAAGTATTCTCCATCACAAAGACACAGAAGGTCTCCTATCTGTCCCTGAAAACTCAGGAACCCAAACAATGTGGAGAACTGTGTGGAACTCCCCCTAGAACCAAAACTTAAAATACTTATGTGGAGGCTGCTCAACAACAATCTTCCTACGAACCTAGATCTCTCAAAGAGAAAGTGTGCGCCTTCCCCTATGTGCCAAAGATGCCACACACAGGAAGAATCCTCTCTCCATCTGTTCTTCACATGCGGGTACTCACAACAAATTTGGACTTCATCTTCCCTTCCCCCACCCCCGATACCGGTGGATTCTCCCAGCATCTCTCTCAAGAATTGGCTCTCCTTATGGATTACACAGAAGCTAGAGCTAGAAAACTTCTATCTTCTAACTTTCATCTGCTGGGAAATATGGTTGAACAGAAACAAAGTCATCTTTCAACGAACCTCACCTGAAACAGCTGGAATCATCCCTCAAGCAATGGACCACCTTCAACGTCTGGAAAAAAAATGAAAGAGAAAAAACAAAAAATAAAAAAATAAAAAAATACGACAGCTCCACCTCACGACTACCCCAGGTAACCAAAATGTTTTGCCTTCCGAAAGGAGTCTAGATTCAAGGAATGGAAAGACTCTGGAAGACTACCTCAAAAACACAGAACAAAGGAACACCCAGATCCTTATCACTGATGGTGCATGGAAGAAAGGAAAGCAGTGGGCAGGGATTGGATGGGGATTATGGGATACTACAAATGGAAGGATAGCAATGGAAAGTTCATCTCATAAAAACAAGCTCGAGCATTCACACTGAATGTTTAGCGATTTTGAGAGGCTTGGACTGGGCACTGAAACACGAATATAGAAGAATCAAAATCCTAACGGACTCCCAGCTAGCGAGCTCCTTCATCAACGGAAAATTAACCCCTCCCTCGGGAATTGACCCACTCATCCAAGATATAAAAGAAATTTCTCAAAAATGTACTCAGTTTAGTATTTGTAAAGTAGATAGGGAAACCATCCACTACACTTATAAAAATGCCACTTTCGCTAGGAGAATGTATCTTAAGTTTGTAGACCCTGAGCCAATTTTCCTTTACAATTAATATATTATTTCTTAATATAAAAAAAAAGTAAACTTGAAATATATTGACACGCGTAAACTAGCCGAATTGTCTCCGACAGCAGCACTCTGTTTATGTAACATGTTTGTATGAAATAAATGAATTATAGTTTAGTTTAAGGGCTAAAGATTTTGTTACCTTTAACCGGTGATGGTTGATAAGTATTTACGTTGGATTAAGAGTGAATATAGGTCATGGCCGGCTAAATAGGGGAGATTTCAACGATTGAGAGTGATTGACTTCAGATTTATAGTTGGTTGTTATAATCTGTTGATAAGATGTGTACCGACTTACGACAAGTCACCATCGCGCTGACTTGATAAGGTTGTTATTTGAAATCGAACCTATTGAGATGTATATTTGTACAAATGTGGGCTTGATGTCGAGCTTGGGTAGGTCCTACCACTCCCCAATATTGACTTACCCTCTTGGCATCTTGAATGGGCCTCACGAGGTTGGGCTTAATGGGCGCTGTGATTTGGGCTCGAAACAATGAACGTTTCTTGGTTTATAACGTTCAATATATATATATACACACACACTCCCTTAAGTCCTTTTAACATAGGCACATATTCTACAGGGCGCGGATTTAAGAAATTGTGAGTATAAAAAATAGGATATGATCGAGAGAGAAACTGGAGCAGAGAATAACTAATGAATATAACAAATGAGTCCTTTTAAGTAAAGTATATTTTAACTTTTCATTTTTTGAGGCTTGTCCTTATAAAAAAATAGGATATGATCAAGAGAGAAACTGGAGTAGAGAATAACTAATGAATATGACAAATGAGTCCTTTTAAGTAAAATACTCCTTCCGTCTCAAAATAGATGTCTGTTAGGCCCAATTGGTAGGAAAACAGGCTAGAGGGGAGTGAATAGCCTAATAAAACTTTTTAAAAAAACACTTCAAAATTCCAAAGTCACTAATCGGCAAGCAACTACTATTATCAGCAAGCGCAGCGGAGAAGATGTGACTTGGTTTCACTCACACAAAATCAGTTAAATAGATTTAGAGAGCTTGGTTTTAACACAAAGTGATTTTACAAAAGTTCAATGCAGTAACAAGAATTTGATCAAAGGAAATTACAATGAATCAGTAAGAACAGTGAGTTGCCGGTGATAGAGTTTCAACCGGCTGTAAGAGAACAGTAAAAACAAAATCACAAGAGACATGAGGATTTGGAGAGGTTTACAGTGTAAATACTGCTACGTCATCTACCAAGTTTGGTTAGAACTTGGATTTGGGTTAAGTGCACTATCAGTTTACCCTAGTCTATTACAATTAAGCACGGCTTTACCGATTACAAAGACCTAAACTCTAGGGATCACTAATGGATCGTGATACAAATTACTGACTAAGTGTATTTGAGTGGCAAGTCTAAATAAGAACTTATCTCACTTAGTGTAGACATCCCATTTTGAACGTTCTTTTATAATCACACTACTTATGTGTCTCGCCTTTGATTTGGGTCGAAACTCGTTAAGTTTGGCATCTTTCATTAAGTTTCTGACTGACTCCGTTAGTTAGGGGCCGAAATGAACATTGAAACTGCTGCAGGAGGGCAAATTGTGATTCAAACACAAGATGTCTCGTACTAGACATTGGATGTCTCGTACGAGACATCCCCTTGACAGACGGTTTTTGGTTAGTTTCCTTGTTGGTCTCAACCCCGTTTCTTGGCAAACACTCAAGCAATCCGGGAAAAACCTAATGAGCGATCCTAGAGTCCAAAAATACCTCCTTGGAAATCAAGTCTTTGATTCCCATCCAAACTTACCTCTTTGGCTTAATCCTTAGGTCAAGAACTCATATAAATATAGAGGCTCTTGAACCGAAAAACCTCTAGAATGGTCATTCACCTAAAACCACTCAAAATCAAAGAGGTCCTCATGATCAGCCTCTCTCCCTTACCCATGAAATTCAGACCTTCATAACACCATTCAAGCCAAGTTCGTTGGATCATCAAGGCCTTTAGTCAAGGCCATCCATAGGATTCTCGAAGAACGCTTAGGTAATCCCTTTGTTTTCCTCTCTTCTCATCTCTTTCTTTGCTTTGATTTAGTGTGATTCTATTAAAAGGATCAGCCTAGAGCCTTCCCAATTCATGGAGATGGTCTCGAAGCATATGATCCGACATTCCAAATAAATAAGAAAATATTTATTTGTTTCGTTTTCCTTAGTACATGAATGCATAATTTTGACGATGATGATGATGATGATTTCGTAAGCAAGACCGATCCTAGATCGGGTGGATTGGGTGCTCCTTGACCTTCTCAATCCATAACTTAACCCCCAAATTCAAGAATCTCACGGTTCGTGTTCCGTTAAACATGGTGGCGACTCACAACAATCGAGCAACAAACAAGTCCTTACAAACAACCGGAAGGCCGGGCACGGAGGACGACCCGGAGAGGGGCGCGCGGTCACACTCAGGTGTGTGTGAGAACTCAATCAATATACTCCAAATAAAGTCTGGTTTGGTAGTACTAACATATTTATGAGTTAGTGCACATAGGGGCGGACGCACGTTATGTAGGGAGGGGTCAATTGACCCCCCTGACTTCTCCGTTTATTCTACTTTGACTCCTTTAAAAAAATCAAATTATAACTTTGACCCCCCTGAAAAAATCAATTAACCCCCCTCAAAATTTACACAAACCTTTACATATATAAACTCAATTTACACAACATACCTTATACTTATTCATTTAGTTTGCCGTTGGCGTGGTATTCTGTATTTTTGTGAGTCGACGAGCAATTGCGACGAGGGTGTTGGAGTAGAGATCTAAAAGGAAACGGAGAGAAGAAAATTCTGCAGCAGCCAGGCGAGCGAACGCTTGATGGGTCACCAGGCGGGCGCCCTAGTGGGTAGTAGGAATGTCTCCTGGTGGAAAAGAATTCAAGCGGGCGCTTGCAAGGGTCCAAGCGGGCGCTTGGTGCCGCGTCACAGAATTCGGGAATTGCAGTTTTGACGGGATTTCTCTTATGTTTAGGTTTAGGTCTCATTCTAGGTTTGCTATATAAATAAAGTTCCGCCCCATAACTCATTGTAACTTCCTAAAAACATATTATAGTGCAAGATCCTGGCTTGGTAGTGCCCCCAGACGTAGTCAAACATATTGACGAACTGGGTTAACAATTTATGTGTCTTTTCTTGTGATTTATTTCTTGTGCTTGTTTGTGGTGCCATTATTTTCTTGGGATATTGCTTGGGTGTTGGAGGGTCAATTCTACAACAACTGGTATCAGAGCTCTGGTTTATCATTCCGGGTTATAGGGCGATTAGGGTTTGTTCAAGCAATCAAGAATGGGCAAGGATAAACAAGCGGTGGAGAAATTTGATGGTTCTGCCTATGGGTTTTGGAGGATGCAAATAGAGGATCTCTTGTACAACAAAGATCTCTATAAGCCTCTAAAGGGAGTCAAGCCGGAAGGAGAAAATCAGGAAGATTGGGATCTCATGGTTCGGAAAGCCTAGGGGTGGTTAGATCTACTTTGTCAAAGTGGATCGCGAAGACTACCAAGAAGGCAAAATCCACAAAGGAGCTATTGGATTTCTTACTGAGAGATTTAAAACTCCATCTGCTGCAAACAAGGTTGATTTGATACGCAAGATGGGTAGTCTCAAGATGCAAGAGGGAGGATCCTTAGCTAAACAATCGATGAGTTTATGGATGTTATAGACTCATTGACTGCGTTGGATATTACGATTGATGATGAGGTCATGCGTGTTTGTTGCTAGCGTCGTTACCAGGAAGTTGGAGCGGAACGGTGACAGCGATTATGCTTAACGGGTAACAACAAATTGAAGTATGATGATGTTAAAGACTTTCTGTTGGGCGAGGAAAATCGTTTGAAGAAATTGGGGACATCGTCTACTTCGGGATCGGCCTTAGCTACTACTAGCAGGGGAAGGCCGGGTACTAGCAATAAAGAGAGAACTGAATCAAGGGAAAACATAGTGGGTGGTAAGGGTAAGGTCGTGGATATCAGAGACAAACCAAGGGTCGTGAAAGGATCGGTTCAATGCTATCATTGTAAGGAGTTAGGACACTACAAGAAGGATTGTCCCATGCGAAGGGATAAATCGGCGAATGTGATAATCGAAGGTGAAGATGTACTGGTTCTAAGTGTTAGTAGTGCGCTAGAATCATGGGTGCTGGATTCGGGGGCATCATTCCACTCATGCGGGCATGCAAAGGAGATGGAAAATTATACTTCCGGTGATTTCGGTAAGGTCTATCTGGCGGATGGCGAGCCTTTGGAAATCAAGGGGAAGGGGGATGTCAGAATAGGAGCATCGGACGGGAAAGTCCTACATCTACACGGGGTCAGACACATTCTGGGTTTGAAAAAGAACCTGCTATCAGTTGGGCAGTTGGATGAAGAAGGTTACAAGGTAACTTTGGCTGCAGGAACTGGGTTATTACCAAGGAGGATTCTGAGATCGCTCGGGGTAATAAAGAGGGGACATTATATTTGGCGAACAACACCAAGGATAGTATCGCGGTGGCGTCAGCCAAGGGTGATACGGATTTGTGGCACTGTTGATTGGATCACAAGGGGATGAAGGTACTTTGCTCAAAGGGAAGACTACCGGGTTTGAAGACAGTCGACGTGGGGATCTCCGAAGATTGTGTGTTTGGCAAACAGGCGAGGAGTAATTTCTCGAGGACAGGTAGGACTTTGAGGGAAGCAAAGTTGGAACTGGTTCACATGGATTTGTGGGGGCCGGCCCCGGTAACTTCTCTGGGTGGTGCGTCTTATTACATGTCGTTTATTGATGATTCGACAAGGAAAGTCTGGGTTTATTTCTTGAAACACAAAGATGAGGCATTCGAGGTGTTTAAGAAATGGAAGGCTTTGGTGGAGAATCAGACGGGTCTTAAGCTTAAATGCTTGAGATCAGATTATGGTGGGGAGTATGAGCTCGGGGAGTTCAAGGAATATTGTGCAGCGAATGGCATTCGCATGGAGAAGACTCCAAAGGTCACACCATAACACAATGGGGTTGCAGAGAGGATGAACAGGACATTGAACGAGCGGGCTAGAAGTATGAGGTTGAAGTGTGGACTTCCGAAGACGTTCTGGGCAAATGCGGTTGACACGGCGGCTTTTTTGATCAATCGGGGACCATCGGTACCATTGAGGAATGAAATTCCAGAGGAAGCATGGAGTGGCAAGCAGGTAAATATGTCCTTTCTTCGCATATTTGGCTGCGTTTCATATGTTCATATAGACTCTGTTGATAGAACTAATTAGATGCTAAATCTGTAAAATGTACGTTCATTGGTTATGGCGGGGATGACTTCGGGTATAAGTTTTGGGATGACCAAAATCATAAGGTTATTCGTAGTCGAGATGTTGTATTCAATGAACAGGTATTGTACAAGGACAGAAAGGGGCATCTGAAGGGGTTAGTTCGGAACCAGAATTTGTTGAGGTGGATATTCCAAACTTGGGTGGGAGCAGGACAGTTCATGATGACAAGGTCAGGGGGTCACTGAAGATGAACCACATACTCCAGAACCGGATATTCCGCTGCGTAGATCCAGCAGATTGCGTGGATCACCTGACAGGTATACTCCTTGAAATTACTATTTGTTGTTGACATATAGTGGTGAGCCAGAATGTTATGCGGAGGCTGTTCGTAGTGCACTTTGTGATAAGTGGAAAGCTGCGATGGATGATGAGATGGACTCATTAAAGGCCAACAAAACTTGGGAGTTGATTAAACTACCAAAGGGGAAGAAGGCATTGCATAACAAGTGGGTTTACAGAATAAAGGAGGAAGCAAACGGCAGTAAACGTTACAAGGCAAGGTTGGTTGTAAAAGGTTTCAGCAGAAATACGGTATTGACTACACCGAGGTATTCACTCCTGTTGTGAAGATGACCACTATCAGGATGGTTCTGGGTATAGTAGTGGCAGATAATTTGCTGCTGGAACAGATGGATGTAAAGACGGCCTTTCTTCATGGGGATTTGGAGGAAGAAATTTACATGGTACAACCAGGGTGGGTTACTTGTCTAAGGGTAGCGAGGAACTGGTTTGCAGGTTGACTAAGAGCTTGTATGGCCTTAAACAAGCTCCTAGGCAGTGGTACAGAAAGTTCGATGGATTCATGCACGATATTGATTTTATCATATGTGAGGCGGATCATTGTTGCTACTTCAAGAACACGGACAACGGGTACATAATCTTGTTGTTATATGTGGATGACATGCTAATAGCGGGCTCTAGCAGTAGAGAGGTAAACAGATTGAAGGCCCAATTGTCAGAACGGTTCGAGATGAAGGATTTGGGGGAGGCCAGAAAAATCTTGGGCATGCGGATTGACCGGGATAGGGAGTCGGGTAAGTTGGTTCTTTCACAAGCAGAATATGTTGAGAAAGTCTTGGCAAGGTTTGCATGGGAGGCGAAGCCAACAGGGACACCATTGGGTATGCATTTCAAGCTATCCGAGAAGAACTCACCTAAGGGCAAGGAGGAGCGTGACAAGATGGAGAGGACTCCATATGCTTCGGCAGTGGGGAGTCTAATGTATGAAATGGTGTGTACAAGGCCGGACATTGCACATGCGGTGGGAGTAGTCAGCCGGTACATGGGCAATCCAGGGAAGCAACATTGGGAAGCGGTCAAATGGATCTGCGTTACTTAAAGGGTACTGCTGGTAAGGCTCTATGTTTCTCAAGCAAGGAGGTCGTGTTAGCGGGTTATGTTGATGCGGATTTGGCATCAAGCGATATAGACAAGAGGAGAAGTACTACGGGTTATGTTTTCACATTGGGTGGTACGGCAATCTCCTGGGCTTCTAAATTGCAGAAGATCGTGGCTCAGTCGACTTCGGAAGCATAATATGTGGCAGTGACAGAGGCAAGCAAAGAGATGGTATGGTTGCAGAACTTCTTGGGTGAACTTGGGAAGACGCAAAGTGGTAATGCTCTCTACAGTGACAGTCAGAGTGTAATTCATTTGGCTAGGAATCCGGCGTTTCGTTCTAGGACGAAGCACATTGAGCTGAGGTTTCACTACATCAGGCATCTCTTGGAAAGGAAGATCTTAAGGCTGGAGAAGATATTGGGATCGGAGAACCCGGCTGACATGTTAACCAAGGTGGTAAACCTTGATAAATTGAAGCTATGTATAGCTTCAATGGGGCTTGGAGAATAGGAGAGGAGGAAGGCACTACTATGATCGAGGTGAGCACTAGGGACGACACCATGGATGAGTTGAAGACGGATACGGGGTTTGTATACGCGGTTGATCTCTAGGTGGGAGATTGTTGGAGTATAGATCTAAAAGGAAACGGAGAGAAGAAAATTCTGCAGCAGCCAGGCGAGCGGGCGCTTGATGGGTCACCAGGCGGGCGCCCTAGTGGGCAGTAGGAATGGCTCCTGGCGGAAAATAATTCAAGCGGGCGCTTGGTGCCGCGTCACAGAATTCGGGAATTGCAGTTTTGACGGGATTTCTCTTATGTTTAGGTTTAGGTCTCATTCTAGGTTTTCTATATAAATAAAGTTCCACCCCATAACTCATTGTAACTTCCTACAAACATATTATAGTGCAAGATCCTGGCTTGGTAGTGCCCCCAGACGTAGTCAAACATATTGACGAACTGGGTTAACAATTTCTGTGCCTTTTCTTGTGCTTTATTTCTTGTGCTTTATTTCTTGTGCTTGTTTGTGGTGACATTATTTTCTTGGGATATTGCTTGGGTGTTGGAGGGTCAATTCCACAACAGAGGGTAGGATTGTTCGATCTCAACGACGAGCGACGCAACCATAAAGGCCGGAGCAACCATTTTGCCGATTTTATCAGGTACTATTTCTCTCCTTTGTGGCTCCTTTTACTCTGTCTCTAATCTCAAATCAAATCCAGGATCCCTAGATTTCCCAAAATATTAGGTTTTCCTTTCAATCAGAAATTCTTTCTGTTTTTTAATCTCATTGATTTCTTGTTGAAATATAGAGTATTGTGGTTGCAATTTGAGTTGTTTTATGGTGGGGTTGAGTATTGATGTAGCTTACATCGATCTGAGCTGTTTGTCGGCTGTGGTCAATTAAATTGCTTTGATGAATGACTAGCTCTAGTTCTTCTTTCCCCTTATCAGATCTTCCTCATCTCTACTCTCAGTTCCCCAAATATCTAAACACCTAACAAACTTAGGATTAAGATTTGGAAACATTCTTTAAATTTCTTGTAATTTTGTACCAATTGTATACGAAATTTGTGTTCAATGGTGTGAGTAGAAGCTTAGATTTAAGGCTTTTTTTTTCTTTTCTTTTTTTTTTTTGCAATTTTCTCTATTTAAAACTGCTAAATCACGAATATGGGAGGATTTGGGTCATAAAGAGTTTGATAATCGCTCGGACGTTTACTGTTTCATTGAATGAGATTGCAATTGGTTAGGCTTATTTTATGTGGTATCGGTGAACTGGAATTTGGATTTTAGGGAGGTGTCGTCCTCCTTTCACCAAAAAAAAAATGAATTTGAATTTTAGGTTTTGGTTATGTTGATGCAACTATATTGAAAGTACAATTTATTTTTTATCGTTGTTAACCTGCAACTTTTATTTATACAGGATTGTGAGTTTAAGATTGTTCTAGCTTCTTAAACTTTACTTGTGAATGTAGATTGTAGGGGTCTTGGTCTTGATCACTTGGTGTGATGATGATGTAAACCTTTACACCTTGTTTAGTACTCTCTCCATTCCATATTGAGTGTCTATTTCTCGTTGAAGGACAAGAAGTCATTCATCAGACAAAGGGAGCAATAAACTTAATATTATATTTTCTTCAAATTTAGCTTGCGAGTTTGACTCTTGTTGGTCTTGTAAATCACTTCATTTTTAAGAGTTTGTGATCTCATGACTTTTGATACTCCTTTGGTCCCAAAACAAGGTTCATTTCTTGAATGTCAGACTTTTTAACTATGTATTTTAATTTCCATATATTTCTCTCAAGTTACTTTTAAATTTGCACATTTTTCTGTGTGACATTAAACCAGCATTTCAGGTTTAAGAAACTACTCAATTTTAGAAATGGTGTATTTGGAACAAACTAGAAAATATGAGTCTTTCTAAGGAAAGAGAATGAATACTTGTATTTGAGTTTTTTTTAGTGACCTGTCTTGTGAAATATGCCCAAATGATTAATTTATTTCATTTTTTCTGATCAAATGATAGGTAATATAGGAAGCACTCCAGTATGTTGAGAATCAAGGTTGAAGATGACACTTTGTTGTCCTAGAGGACTAGCTCCCATTCATAGAGAAGGCGGGGTCAAATTCATACATAGGAACATCAAATCTCTACTAATGAACTTCCTCTCCACTGAATCTCGGTGCACCTGAGGTATTCGAAACTTGAAAAGTGACCTAAGGTTCTGTTGCATACAACAGCTTTGGTGTTCTGTGTGTTTTGCTACTTGAGATACTTGACACATAAAGCCCCTCTCCCAACTTTCACACACATTGAGTTAATAGTGTGCCTTTTTTATTTATTTTTTTGTTATGTGAAAATTTGACCCCCCTGACCATAAATCCTATATACGCCACTGAGTGCACAAGTGTATGTCCTAATAAATGTCTAATGATTTATGGACAAGGGAATGTTTGAGCTTTAATGAAAGCTTCAAACAATTCTCTTTCAACTCTCTTTAATGCACCACTCCGCTTCAATGCTCTGGGTCTTCTATTTATACTTGATGTAAATGACCTTAGGGTTTGAAGAGTTAGGTTATAAATTTGAATTTCTAGCCGGTTGGTTGAAGAGCATTTAATGTATGATCTTTAGCATTTATGGCGAAGATATGCCCGTACACGCACGCCTGGAAAAGACTGTTGGGTAAAGACCCATTTGTCTCAACTGGTTACTTGAAAAAAGCAAGTGAGATAGAGTAGAGCTAAAAATAGCTCAGTGGCAGACAAGGCGCAGAAAAGCATGGCAGTGACAGATTAACTACTTTCAGTAAGAACGTACAGCAAGCAAACGGTAAAGTCAACAAAGTAAGGAACGATATAACCTGGAGATATTCATATGAAGAATATCTTGAGATGACTACCAGTGAGCTTCAGTTTTGTCCTTGCTGACTGTAGAGTTTCCGATGAAGTTCATTGAATATTGTTTTCTTCACGAGTCGGCAGCTTGTCTAGTTATCTGCCAATAGTTTTCTGATGCTCATCAAGGCGCAAAAAAGCATGGCAGTGACAGATTAACTACTTTCAGTAAGAACGTACATCAAGCAAACGGTAAAGTCAACAAAGTAAGGAACGATATAACTTGGAGATATTCATATGAAGAATATCTTGAGTTGACTACCAGTGAGCTTCAGTTTTGTCCTTGCTGACTGTAGAGTTGCCGATGAAGTTCATTGAATATTGTTTTCTTTACGAGTCGGCAGCTTGTCTAGTTATCTGCCGATAGTTTTCTGATGCTCATCAGCTGGTTAGATTGAGTTGAAGAGACGAGAAATGCTTGTCCCTGGTGCACAAAGAGTCCCAAGAATACAAATGAAAATTGGGGACCCTAAATGACTAGTATGATTGGGATTAAGCAATTCTAGGTCCTATACATATATTTGAACAACAATGTCGTTTTGGAGTGTTTCACACATATTAAGAAATGTCATTAATGCATGTGAAAAAATCCCAAATACCCCTAAAGTAATTCAACTACCTAAGTAATTAAATGGTTAGGTAAGAGATAGTTCACTATCATTATTAAGGGTATAATTGGTATAGAGCAATAAAAAGGCTTTGAAAATAGTGAAACGACAAGTATTTTGAGAGAAAATTTAACTCCCAAAACGACATCTATTTTGAGACGGAGGGAGTATATTTTAACATTTCATTTTTTTAGGCTTGTACTTATAAATGAGACACCTAAAATAAATAATATATATATATATATATATAGTGCTCAAATGAGAATCACAATTGCGTGAGAACCGTGAGAACTAAGCATAACCATTAGATTAGAATCAAAATCAAGGGTCCAGATTATAGATACATTGGATACACTTGGATACAGTACATAAATTTTGATATTGCACTTGGATACAGTAGCTAAACAAGTATTGTATCCAAGTGTTGCACTTGGATACAGTAGAAAAAACTAATGTATCCAATTGTATTTTTGAAAATTAGTTACTGTATCCAAGTGTATCCAATGTATCTATAATCTGGACCCTTGATTTTGTATTTAATGTTATGATTGGTTCTCACGGTTCTCATTTAAAATGTCACAGGAGCGCGACCCTCTCATATATATAGGTAGGTGCTCAAATGAGAACCTAAATATCGTGAGAACCGTGAGAACTTGGATACATTAGGTTTTTACCTAATGTATCCAATGGTTCACTTGGATACATTGGATACATTAGGTAAAAATTAATGTATCCAATGGTTCACTTTGATACATTGGATACATTAGGTAAAAACCTAATGTATTCAAGTTCTCACAGTTCTCACGATATTTAAGTTTTCATTTGAGCACCTATATATATATATATATATCTTTCAAAAAACGGAGGGCATAAAGAATCCATTTGACAAGTTTGTTTGCAACTAGTTTTTGGAAAGTATGAATATATTAACAACCTAGATTGGATTAGGTCAAAGTTGATCCGAATCAAAATTATATATTCACAAATTATGTATGACTCATCTTAGTAAGACTTTCTAATAATAGTAGACTTGTCATAAACAAAAAGAGGAATTTTATGAATTAACTTATTCAGTTAAGATAGGTTAAAAGAAGGAATAATATTACACTATATTCAAAATGGAAATGGGTGATGAATACAAAGCATTTGTAATAACTTAATGGAATTAAATGGTGGTTGAATTGTTTGTTCAGTGTTAACTATTTGAGTGAATGCATATATTTTATTTTATAAATTTAAAAGAAAAATTGTGAAAAAAAAATGTTATGGTTTTCAATTCTACAGGAAAAAAAAAGACCTTAACACTTTATCCACTAAACTTAATAAATTAATTAATTAATTAATTGTACTTGCGCCCATATAATATACGCTTTCACCGTGTGTGAGATATATTTGAGTAGAATCCGTACATTTCAAAATTTACTTTGGAAAGATCATCGTTGTATGTTAAGAGGTGGTATTATTATTGATATTTGAGTGAGTCTCCGACATCTGTTAGAAGTACGTGTTTAAAAAAAAAATATAGTGGAGTAAGCCTCTTACTTTGATAATTTTGTTTTATTGTTCGATTGATTGAGGGTTATTATCCGCTTATCTTTCTTTTTCTTTTCTTATCTTGTTAGCAGTACGTGTATAACATAAGAGAGAGCAAATGGTCCACCAATTGTCTTAATCATTACTATTAGAAGTTAGGTATTGCGATTAGATTAGTACAAATCACACATTAATTAGTGAATTAATTAATCCACCACTAGCCATTTTTATGATAGTGAATTAATTCATCTGTTTCAAAATAATTCGCAAAATCTTGGAAAAAACGCGTTTTTTCAAACGCTTAGAAAAAACGTGTTTAAAAAAAACGCGGTGGCATTTTTGTAAATAATCAGAACTTCTCAACGGTAAAACCTTCTGGATATGATATTGATAGCCAGAACCTTTGAAAGTGATAGTCAGATGGGTCCTGAATATCAATATAAAGCCTTCTGGATATGAGATTGATAGCCAGAACATTTAAAAGTGATAGTTAGAACCTTTGAAAGTGATAGCCAGAAGGGTTCTGTATATCAATATAAAGTTTTCTGAATATGAGATTGATAGCAAGAACATTTGAAAATGATAGACAGAAGGTTTTGAAAAACACGTTTTTCCTAATAACCATTAGGAAAAACGCGGTTTACAGGAGACCAACCAAAAATAAATACCTACTTTTAAGCAAAAGTTGTATCATAATATGAAGGGCTAATCTCATTTTAGTACCCTGAGGTTTACATGTAGTATCAAATAGGGGTCTATGGAATATTTTTTCTCATTTTAAGGCCTGAGGTTTTATTTTTGTATCAAATCGGGACCTATGCAAAATTTCTGTTAGATTTTGGATGAAAATGTTGCATGTGCCATCCAATACCTAATTTATCATGGGGTTTTGGTCAATTCACAATGGGCATAAAGTGTAATTACCCTAGGCCACCATCTAGTTTATACCGTATTAAGAAAATTAGGTCTATCATTACTGCTAATTGGATTTACGGGCAATTGAAGCAACGAGGAAGGAACCAGTGATGTTTTTGCATAGGTGATTGAAAGAACACGAAGCATGCGGTATACCTCAATATGATAGAATCGATCTTCTTTATACAGTCAGATTTTTATTTTTGTGTTTATGGGATTCATTGTAATTATGATAATCAATTTTGAAGAATTGTTTGCTAATTTGGGGTTTAAGAAAGTATATGCTTTCCGATGCTTTCTTTTGTTTTGAATAACGATTTATATAGTGTCATGTTTAGTATTGCTGGATACTGTAAGTGTTTGATAAAGAAAGTGAGTGATGGAATATTTGGATTATTAAAATTATTTATTTTAGAGTAAAAGAAAAGCATATTTTGTTTATTGCATTTTTTTGCTTTTAAAGAAGCAATGTCAGTTTTTTAAAACAGAAAGAAGGCCAGTTTTTTTTAAAAAAAAAAAAACAGAAGATCAGTAAATAATTTTGCTAGTGTATTGTTTAAATTTTCTCAAAATATATGCTACATATAAATATAGTTCAATTTTACAATGATACAAATGTGTAAAAAACAAGTAAAGCATGAGCTTTAACCAAAACCCCATGATAAATTAGGTGTTGGATGGCACATGAAACATTTCCATCCAAAATCTAACAGAAATTTTGTCTAGGTCCCGATTTGATACAAAAATAAAATCTCAGGCCCTAAAATGAGAAAAATTATACCATAGGCCCCCATTTAATACTACATGTAAACCTCAGGGTGCTAAAATGAGATTAGCCCTAATATGAATGAACTTTTTTAAAAATAATTTTGTCCTAAATATTTACTAAATTTTTTTCACTAATTTCTTCCTACTTAAAAAAAAAATGAATAGAAAGTAGATAGCAAAAGTTTTTATAAAACTTGGTTACTAAAATCTAAAAAACATTAATTTTTTTTAAAAAAAATCTAAAATAAAAAATGACGCTGTAGGGCAAATGGAGTAGTTTTTGTTTTTTGTTTTTTTTTTTTTTTTTTTTTTTTTTTTTTTTGTCCGGGTCATACATTTTGGAATTTGTAGGCCTTTTTTGGTCTTATCCATCTGTCGCCTATTTTTAATCAATTATAAATCATTAACAAAATCCAACATTAATAGAAAACACTGTAGATATATGAACGTCCGGTGATATTTATATTTATCGCTCATTTTGTTTCAGAATACTAATCCTATTTTTCAGTTTTGTTCATCTTAAGAAAATAATCTTATTTTTAAAATTGAGTAGTTAAAATTATTTAATTTCTAATTAACCTGGTAATAAATCTATGAATTAAAAAACAAGAAAGATTCATTCATCATTTAACTTAAGGAGAGAGTATTAGTAAGATGAGATTACCGTGCCTTTATTAGCCAAAAAAAAAATGAGAGTAACATTAAAAAGAGGAATAAAATAATAACGATCTTTATCAACGACAATGTTAAAATAAAAATAAGTTTTTAATATATTTGATAATTAGATAGGACTATTATGATAGAACAATTTTAATCTCTGAATGCCACACTCATATTTAAGTAAGAGAAAGAGGAAAAGATGAAGCGGAAGCATGTAATAAATGTATACCTGTTGAATCCATCTTGATGTCTTGAAGGGAGAATAAGAATGAAGTAGAAAATAATGTAGGGAGATGATCTTCTAAATGAAAGTGTCTCTTAGTCTCTCAAAAGTTCTTTCAATAATGAAGAGATAATTTAGATGAGAGAAAGTAAGAATCAAGTATGTTTAAGGCTTGATGGAGGGGCCTTTATATAGTAAACATGGTAACACTTCAAATAGGGACCATACCTATTCATTTCCAAAGCAATGTTGATTTACCATCTTGCCCATCAAAGATAGATAAATAACATTTCAGGGATTCTACACATTGACTATTTTGACCATACTTTATATTAATGTCATAGTTATGATTTTATTTATGGAAGGTACCAAATTATTTGTGTTGCAAGCCACATTGATCTAACAATCTCCCACTTGGGTTGCAAAACAAATTTCTTCCTTTAAATCATAAGTACAACATAAATGATAACCCAAATGTGCACTTTGTTATCACTTATAACAATCTCGTCCATTAGCCATACAAGTATAGAACTAAATGGGCAGTCGTTGTAATTGATTCGCAACTAAACCCACTATAATTACATATACTAATTCAACTAAATGACATAGATCAAAAGTATGGATGTGTAGCATGGATCTTAATGAATATATACATATTCTTCCAACTAGTCCAACTTTAACCAAATGAGATCAAAACTTTAAATGAAAGAACAACACAAACTCCCACTATACTAAATGTTATCAAAAGTTGTTACACCCATATGAGCAACATGCTCGTGAAACACTGAAGATGATATCATAAATGGATCCTCTAAATAGAGTTTGTTTCTATAAGTTGTATCCCTTTCGTTCATGTTGTACTCTTTTCTTTATAGCAAGATAATTAATGTCTAAATCCATAAACTCTTGTTAGAGTACAGAACTGCTACCTGATAGTCATATCTTAATTGGTCTTTCAACACTTGTTTTGACAAATCACAGTCCATATGCAGCCATATATTTAACTAATGTCGGAATACCTAATGATCTCAAGATGATCCGACTTCAAAACATAGGCATGTATTTCTTTAGTGTTTTGTAAATACTTCTATCATTCTTTTGGCTGCTACTTAATGTCCTTTCTGGATTGCTTTGGTATTGACAAAGCATCCCAACGTTAAATGCAAGATTTACGTATATATTAAGCTTCCTACTGCTGATGCAAAGAGGGAATTTTCCATATACTTGGATTCAAAATTTACCTTTAGGACACTGTTTTAGACTAAGAATGTCCCCTTTAAAATTAGGGGTGTCATGTGGTTTACAGTTTTGCATGCTAAACCTTTTGTAATACCTTTCCATATGGCCTTTTGTGATAATCCTAAAACATCGCGTGAGCGATCACGGTGAATTTGGATTCTTAATACAAAGATGCCTTACTAAGATCTTTCATTTCAAATAAGAAATTTCTTAGTTTCTTTAATAAGGTTCATATCATTACTAGCAAGCAAAATATCATCCACATAAAAGACCAAAATTATAAATTTACTCCCACTGAACTTATGGTATATTTAATATTTACCAAGATTCATTTCAAAACAAATGAAAGAATAACTTGGTTAAATTCTAAATACCATTAATGAGAAGTTTTACTTAAGTTCATAAATGAATTTCTCCATATAGATAGTTTCCTTAATGTCTCCATTAAGAAAAGTTTTCTCTAATATCCATTTAATGAAGCTTAAGATCAAAGGTGCTATTAGTGCCATAATGATCCTAAGGAGCTTTTAGAAGATACCGGAAAAGTGTTTCTTTCTTTATAATCAATACCTTTCTTATGAGTTAAAATCTTTAGCAATTGGATGGGCTTTATATCTTTCAACATTACTTTGTGAATCCTTTTAGGTCTTAGAGACCCATTTATAGGTTTCACATCCTTATGTAATGAAATAAGATCCCAAACGTTGTTATCTTTCAAAAGATTGTAACTCTTTATTAATGGCATTAATCTTTTTATGAGAATTAGGACTATTGATGGTTTTATGGAAGATAAATAGATTATCTCCCACTATACCTAAGTGTCCTTTATTCTCGACAAGATACACTTAATGAATATCCGGAATTGCATTCATTCTTACTCTATTTGATCTCTATAAGGGCACCGGTTCTTACTAATTTTGAGGTTGTTTGAATTTCCTTCTTATGATCAACATTTCCATGTTGTTCAATATTTATAGGGAAATCATATTTATTTTGAATTGTATGTTCTTCTTGAATATCAAGTACAAAACTTGATATCCAATTAGAACTATAAGAAGTGGTATATAAATGGATTCCATATAAATAAATTCCTCTTCCTTTTCAAATTCAATTCTCCCACTAAATTCAACATCCTTAAAAGAACCTAGCATTTCTCGTTTTTTCAAAACGTTCTAACTTTCGGGTTGTAAAATTTATATATCCCCTAGTTCTCCCAGCTTACCCCATGAATAACTACTAATAATCTTACGTCTAACTTGCCCTTAGTAGACTTATAAAGTCTATCCTTATGCTAGACAACCCTATAAATGAATATGATTTAAGGACGAATAAGGAACGCGTCCTTAAATCATTGAGGGTTTATATTAGTAGCCATAGAGGGAGCTTTAATGAGAATAAAGGTTGCGGCTTTAACGTATCGCCCATAATGAGTGAGGTAAGAGAAGTATAAAACATACTTATTACCAAATCCTTAAGGATTTCAATATGTCTCTATTACAATATTCATGCTAGGCGTACCCGGCTCAATGTAGAGAGAGATAATGCCACACTCTTTCAAAATAGCGAGTAAAAAGGACTTAGACGTTGTTCCTTTTAACAATCATTCCAAAGATGTATACACCATCATGAATGACCCTAATGTTCTTAATAGTCTTCAAAGTTGATTTCCAACTTTGTCTTTATAAGACTTTTACAACGTCCAAACTCAATATTTTATGAAGCAAATAAATGTATTCAAACTAAGAGTTAGTCATTTTGAACATAATAACTATTGTTGACCTTTTCCATGAAGGAATAATTAATGGCCTACAAATATCCGAATGCATTAGTTCATTGAGACACTTGATGCTCTCGAGAATACTATAATGTTTGTAAATTTACTTTAAGGCATTTAATGCAAAAGTATTTTCCAAATTATCAAGTTTGTTTAAGATTTTCCTTTAACATAAGCTTATCAATTTTCCTCTTGGAAATATGACCCAAATGCCTATGTCTTAATGAAAATAAAATTTACTTGATAACTTTTGCTTTCTAGTTTTGGTTTCATTATTAAGGGACACATTTATTGTTTAAATAATGTCAAGTAAATAAAGAATAATTGACAAAGTACTAGTACCAACAACCTTGGAATTTAAAAAATAAAGATCACAAAATGAACAAAATAACCTTCTTTATTCAATATTGTGATATATATATATATATATATATATTAAATTCCGTTCAAATGACGGTACAAAAAATGTATTATTTATACTAACAATACTTACTACTTAACAATAACTGGAAAAAAAAGAGTCCTTATGCCTAAAACTTTAACCGGATTCCCAGTTCCCATATAGATGAATTTCTCATCTTTACTGGTTCTTCGGTAACTCAGGCAATCCTACACAAACATACTTATGTGAGTTGTTGCACAAAAAATCAACTACCATGTATATGTAGGGATTGAAACCAAATTTAGCCTTTATCACAATACAAACAAGACCAAATGACATACCTTTCTTAGAACGCCAAGCGTGATACTTAGGGCAGTCGAACTTCATGTGTGTAAGGTCCTTGCAAAAGAAACATTTATTTTCTTTATGATCATTAGATGATCCCTTACGCTTCTTTTTATTTGCAACCGCAATGTCCTTCCCTCTTCTTTTTGTCCCGTGAGAAGAGGCAGATACCAAACATCCCTCAATCATATCAAGGAATGTTTTAGCATCAACGTCCTTGGAGACACCGGTCAAAATGGTCTCCGGGACAACTATATTCATGATCATTAGGCTCACACGGTTGGAGCGTTTCCACTTCCCCTCATTTAAGCAATCTTCTTGAGTGCTTTCATTAGAGAGAGGAAGAGGAAACGGTTCCCTTAATGCATGATCTATGTCCATATAACCTAAGATCATTATTAATTTATTTTTCCAAGTTTTAAAATTAGTCCCATTTAGCATCGGTACTGTACTCATAGCAGTGATTACGGATGAAGCAATAAGTAAATCTGTTGGGTTTTGAGAACAAAAAAGAATGAGAACAAAACATGAATAAGAAACTACAAAATGAAAAATGATTAATTATATCAACGAAATCCATCAATAAGACAATCAACATGACATCAAAACTAATCTTTGGATTGCGAGTTGACTCATAAATGATTGCCTTAGGTAACAAGTAATTTGAACTTATATTTTAATAAATACTTAATCTTCCTTTGGGCCGACATAAGTACCTAAGAAAATATCCTAATGTTCATTTTATTTGTTACCACATGAATGCCTAAGTTTAGTCAAATGTCAAGATCTTCTTTGGAAAATTCTAGTCATTCACATATTAACTTAAACATCCAACACTTTACAAATTAAGGGTTTAAATAACGTAAATCACTTAGGCGGCAATATTATTTAAACAATGAATAAAATTGTCAAAGCATATAATTAATCATAACATTTTAGGTTTGAAATAATGTAGGTTTTGTTCCAAGGGAAAACCAAAAGTTGTACAGAAAATAAGAATTTTTCCAAAAAATCTGTGAATAGTGACTGCTCGGCCGAGTCAAGGAAAGTGCTCGGCCGAGCACTTTAAATCAGATTGTTTGAAAATTGATCTGCTCGGCCGAGCAGAACAGAGGACACGGCCGAGCACTTTTAATCAGAACATGTTGCCCTTGTTGACATACAATGCGCGGCCGAGCAAATCCAAACGCTCGGCCGTGCAAGTCTTGGTCCGACCGGGCAAAGCTAAAAACCCGTCCGGGTTTTCAAGAGAACCGAACCGGACTCGACCAAAGATCCAACCGGTTTATGTCAATTTTGGCGCCTGTTCATATGCTCGGCCGAGCAAAACAAAGGACTCGGCCGAGCAGTTCGCGCCTTTTCATATGCTCGGCCGAGCAAAGCAAAGGACTCGGCCGAGCAAGGCGATTTTCTGCACTTCTGAATTTTGTTTAAAACTTTCCCAAAATTAATGAATTGCAAGTAGATCCACATAGTATGTACTTAAAACATAAAACCACGTTATATAGGGATAATCTTGCTTTAAATTAGTGGAATCAAGTGAGTAGATCCTTATGGTATGTTCATTACAACATAAACCATGCTTTTAAGGGATAGTCTCACATGAACCATTTTAAAGAACAAAACTTTTCAAACCATTTACTTAATTTAGATGAAGATCGTCAGCACTCTATTAACGAATTAGAGTCACTAATCGACATCAAAAACCTTAAGATTCAACAGGGAAAATGAATCATAGTTAAAGCGGTTTAATGCTTTTTCTTAATACAAGAACTCAAACTCAAACTAAATAATGAGCGGGGCTCTGATACCAATTGATAGAACAATTTTAATCCCTGAATGCCACACTCATATTTAAGTAAGAGAAAGAGGAAAAGATGAAGCGGAAGCATGTAATAAATGTATACCTGTTGAATCCATCTTGATGTCTTGAAGGGAGAATAAGAATGAAGTAGAAAATAATGTAGGGAGATGATCTTCTAAATGAAAGTGTCTCTTAGTCTCTCAAAAGTTCTTTCAATAATGAAGAGATAATTTAGATGAGAGAAAGTAAGAATCAAGTATGTTTAAGGCTTGATGGAGGGGCCTTTATATAGTAAACATGGTGACACTTCAAATAGGGACCATACCTATTCATTTCCAAAGCAATGTTGATTTACCATCTTGCCCATCAAAGATAGATAAATAACATTTCAGGGATTCTACACATTGACTATTTTGACCATACTTTATATTAATGTCATAGTTATGATTTTATTTATGGAAGGTACCAAATTATTTGTGTTGCAAGCCACATTGATCTAACATATTATTGTGAGGCGGGAAAGTACTTCGAGAGAGTGAGTGATAAAAATAATTAAAATAGAATTAAATTAATTTTATAAAATTAAAATGCAAAAAAATATATAAAAAGAGACACTTGACAATAAAAAACCATTTCTAGCAAATCATACCACTAATACACTTAAGAATAATGATTTTATATTTAACGACAAATGTTACGAACTGGTTTTTCATAAATAGTTTTTATTTTTAAATTTTATCACTAAATTATACTGTACTCTTTTTGTCTCAGACTAAGGTTCTTACTTTTTTTTTTGTCTCAGACTAAGGTTATCACAACAAAAACTTTCTACTCATTTTTTCTCTCCTACTTTCTACTACTTTACTTTTCATTCTCACAATATTTATTTTTTAATTTCTGTGTAATTACTCCATCCGTCTCAGCCTAAGTGTCTTACTTTCTGTTTTGGTCTGTCCCAACCTAAGTGTCTTAGTTGCTTTATTACCTAAAATGGACTATGGGACCCACTTGTCATTCTCACGACAAAAACTCCCTACCCATTTTATCTCTCCTACTTTCTCTTATTTACTTTTTCATACTCACAACATTTACTTTTTCTTAATCTTCGTGTAAAGTCAAACTCAGACTCTTAGGTTGGGACGGAGGGAGTAATTATTTTTTAGCATTAGACTTTAATCATTTAGTTATGCTTTACGGATTACCGGGGAAAATGAGAGGAAGCCCGTGCACCGCACCCACCAACAAACCCATGTGAAACGCGCATTATCAGTGTGCAACCTCCTAACATGGTCCCACACTCCAACATCATCAAACCTGCCCAATCAATCTCGTCCGTCCAATCTATCATCCAACACCTGATAACCGTCCGATAAAGCTCTGAATTAAATTCTAATGCCAGTGGGACCCACCCACTTTCATTCAAAATTGTACACCTGTTTGAGTACGCGTCATTCTACCACCGGCTGCTGACCGGTAAACTAAGTCAATCAATGAGTCTGCTTCGGGTATTACCTAACCTCCAGGCTCGGAAATGCCGAAGCTAGATTTCCCCGTCTATAAATACAAGAGTCGAGATTTTAGCAATTGCACGTAACGTTCGTTCATCTGTCCGAAGCAAAGCTAGTAGATATTTCTTCTCAGAATTCAAAAAGGTAAACTGTTGAATCAGTCTCAAATCGAACTTTAATTTTCGTTTGATTGATTTTGATTGTTTGACTGATATATGTATGATCTCTGGATTCATATGTTGATGACGAATGTTTGTAAATGAATCTGCTCAAAAATTGAAGTAATTTCATTTCCAGGATTATCTTTGGACTTTTTTATCTGAGATTTTTCGTTCCATCTGAAATTAATCTGTTTAAATGGTTAATCACTTTGATGATTTATAAAAAAAAATGATAAAATCGAGCTTTTATTGATTTTAATTGACTACTTGAACTAGGGAAGGTAATTTTTAGGTTTGGAATGATAGTTGATTCATGCAATCGGTATCGATTTCTTAAATTGATCATCAATATAGGAGGTTAGAGGTAACAGTTAGTGAATTTGTTGATCTGGTGTTATCCTTTCCTTGATCTGATGATATGTACGGTGAAAACTCAAAAAGGGAAAACTCGTGATCCAATTTATACGAAATTTTCAATCGTTGACAACTTAATGAATAGGACAATGATAAACGTATTGAAAATTCGTAGTGAAACTCTGTAATCCGTTTGGATGATTTTTTATCATTGGGGTTCACAAACTTCTAGCTAGTCTAAAGCCCAAACTTACAATGATGAAGGCTTCTAGTCTCCTCCAGTATCCTTATCATTGGGGTTCACAAACTTCTAGCTATTCTAAAGCCCAAACTTCTAGCTAGTCTAAAGCCCAAACTCATAGTGAAACTCTGTAATCCGTTTGATTGAGGAGGATGTTTTGTTCAATGTCTCTAATCTTGATTAAACATCTTGATCATTTGTTTATTATATGGCGTATATAAGGATTTTCAGACTGGTTGCTGCATTAGCTCATCTAGTTGTTTTCTTCTTTTAGTTACTTTCCATTAACCTTGTGCTTTGTTGAGTTGAGAACAACTGAGAATTTTGGGCTAATTGAATGGTTTCTCTGTGATTGCCTTTAAAGAAGCTTGCATTCATGATTGAATTTGATGCTCGAGTTGTTCTTGATCGGAAAGTGATCATGTGTGTCAGTCCCTGAACTATTTTTTCTGACATGGTATGCTATTATGTTCATCAGGTATAAACTAGAATTCAAACTGATTGACGAGGAGCTTATTGGAGAGTAAGGATGGCATTAGTTTCAGAAGGAAGGTCAACACTGAACCCAAACGCCCCTCTCTTTGTTCCTGCTGCTGTTCGTCAAGTGGAGGATTTCTCACCAGAATGGTGGCAACTTGTGACAACTTCAACTTGGTTTCATGACTACTGGCTGAGCCAGCAACAGGGGGAGGATGGTTTCTTTGGAACTAATGAGGATTACTTTGATGGCCACGACATTGCTGATCTTCTTCCTGATACCATTGACATGGATGATGATTTCTCAATCATGGACGAACAGTTTGAGCAGTTCCTGCAATCGTCTCAAGCTGAAGTAGGCAACAAAGACTCTCACTTTTCTTCCAATGGACTGCCACAAAATGGTATGTAATCCACGACCCGATCCTCTTAAAACATGGAGTACAAGAAAATCCATTACAAAAGTCCATATTTCCTGTACCATATATTACTCCCTCCGTCCCAGATTGATCCATTTGACTATTCAAACTTTTTAAGGATATGAACACTTGCTTCACTCGCCATGTTGTGTTTATGCACATTTAAGCCCAAGTTGTAGAAATGAGAACAACTTTTTGAGACAATGATTAATGACAAATGGGGAAAGATCATTTCGGGGACAGAGGAAGTATGTGCCAGATATTTCATGACACCAGTTGTAACAATTTTAGGACTTTTGTGTATAAACAGGTTTGGAAGTAGATACTGAGGCACTGATGAGGAGTTTGAGCTTGTCGAAATCAACGAAGGAACGGAACCCTAAATCTCCGGTGGAGATAGCAAAATATAGGGAGAAGCCAGTCAAGTCCGTTAGCCCAAAAGGTGGTCGTCCCCAAGGTCAACGCATTCAGCAACCCCGTTGAATGAGGGTTTCTTATTAGGCTTCTCTGGCTTTTTAGATTTCAGTTTATTTAGCTATGTCCAACCAAGATAGTTTTTGTTGTAATTTCTGTATAGAGCAAGGTTCCTCAGCTCTTGTATTTTGCCTTGTTCATATTCTGACATATTTTGTTTGCAGGATTAGCCAGAGAAACTTTTTAAGATAAGTGTAAAAATCTAAAAAAACAATAGAATTTGAATGAAAAAAAGAACTTTATGTCGCTTATTCTGAAATTTCCTATGCCTATTTCACAAGTACTACTAGAAATGTATAATTCCGCGATGATCAAAATTTATTCAGTGAGCTTAGATGTTGACTGTCAATCGAAAATAATATAGGACATAAACTACAAATGAAACAAAAAAACGCGCACATATAACCTAATGTAACAGAATCCGTCCGTCTACTCTCATTTCGCTCATACGAAAAGTAGCCATGGCTAGACCACGTCGTCATCCCTTCATAATTGGGTGTCCCATATTGGTGAGAGAGTGGGGGATCAAAAGACAATCATAGTGAATGATCTAACGGTCAAGATTTGACCTTCAATCAGGTCCAACCTCACACGCCCCGGATCCATAACTACTACTTGCTTGTTTCTTCAAGCAAGGGCAACCTCACTTTCTTCTTCATCATCTTCAGATTGTTCTCTTTTTTGAGTTTCAGACTTGCTCTGTTTAGCAATGGCTTCTGATATAGACTTGGGCAGCAAAAATCCAGGTCTCTCTAGAGTCCGAGCACGATCTAAAACCAAAGGGTCTCGTAAAGTTACATCAACACCATCAAATGTCCACAATGTCAAGGTAGCTTCACCTTTCAAACCCAAAGAATACCATCCAAGTCCAGCTGCTGAAATGTCTACGCTGTTCATATCCCAGCTTCTCCCCGACACTTTAATCTCCCTCGCTTTCCATTTGCCCATTTCACCAACTCGATCTTCTCCAATCGGTGGCTGAAAAACAAGAATGGTTGGTCTGTGTAAGTAAAATTAACATAAACAAGAAAATAATAGAAACCGCTTTCGAATCCCAAGGATGACATACTCAGGTTAATGAGTTTATTTCAAAGCTCATAAAATCAGTTGTACCATTCCAAGCCCAATTCAATAGGATATTTGGGGCATGGATTATAAGCTGCACTTGTCTGAAAGATTCATATTTTCCATCCCCGGTCAAACCTGTGAACTGCCACTCAAGGCCTTTCATGGGTCACACCCCCTCTGGCCCCATAACAAATGTCACACTATCCTTTTTGGTCCATCCCAAAATTCATGTCGTGTTTCTATGTTGGAAATGGTTATAGTGCAGTTTTAACATGGTATAAAAATGTACAAACAAGTAAAGCACATTTCTCAAGAACATTAACAAGTCAAATCCGACATGTACTATGGGACGGAGGGGTTAGTAACTTTGATGAGGTTAAGGCTCAATGACATAATTAACAACTCCCCATTAAGGCATTGGATGGGAATGCTTAGGCCATACATACAGTTTTTAAGAATCCAGGAACCAGTCTCAGAACAGATCACATCCCAAGAGAAGAGACTAGCCAAGGAGTCCATCAAACCTTGGGAACAGATTCCTTACCATTCAAATGAATTCATGTTTCAAACTTGGTAGCACAAGTAACTCTACCCTAGGAACTTCAGTCCAGATGAATTCATGTTCTACGTGAAATACGTACTCCTTCCACCCCAATAAAAGTGTCTATTTTTGTTCATGACAAAGTGTCCTTTTACCTACATGATCACGGAAAAAGTGGACATACGTTTGGGGACGGGGGAAGTAAACTTATTGTTGCTTGTGAATTTCAACAACATCCAATTTGGAATTTTTTTTCAGTTTCGAAACATTAATACGAAAATCCTAGAAAAGTAAACATGCATTTCAGTTGAACTCCAACCATTCTAATGATAGAAGAGTAAACAGAAGCAAGAGGCTTTATGTTAACCGATGGAACCCTACATCATCTACATAACCAGATTAAGTCGAAACATATAAACCGTAACTCTACTATGGATCGTGAACATTTTAACTTATATTTTTCGCAACTAAACGCAATAATGATTTATACACTACCCAGACAGATGCACCTATCAGTTTTAGTGGATTGCACCAACTTGACTATAGCTCTATACATGAAGGGTGACAGAAGAAACACAAAACAACCCTGAGAACTTCTCAGACAGTAACAGAACCCACTCGACTTACGTACAGAAATCAGGTAGTTGTGTTGCCATGTAGCACCTGAGTAATTATGCCTTCATACTAAAAAGTAAACCTCCGGCCCATATAAGTGTCGCGCATTTTTGGTATGTACCAATATATGTCGCGTTTCTATGTACGGAAATAGTCTTAAAGCAATTTTATCATGGTACTAGCAATGTACAAATAACTGAAGTGCATTCCTTACAAAAATTGATAGGTCAACTGCGACAATTATTATGGGATGAAGGAACTGTTAAGTCTTGATATGCACAGTTGAGTCCCTCTCTAATATCTTAAGCTTTTAAATGAGTTGGTAAAGGTCTTGGGTTCGAGTCATCCTACTTGCTTTTGTTACCCAAACCATTGCGAGTCCATGATTTCACCATGTTCGGTTTGTGCTACTGATGCCCTAGAGAGGGCATGTCTGTTGAACTCTCCACGTTTGGACAGCTCACACATCAAGGTAAGTGTTAAGGCTTTATATACGTAGTTGAGTCTCTATCAAACAGCTTAAGCATATAGCCAAGTTGGTAATTTAACAATAACAAAAGATCCCAAACGCGTGCTTATTATCAACTGAAGTCAACATTTATGATATCCCTCATCCCACATCGGAAAGATGTGGACTTCAATTGTGATACATAAGCTCCCACCCATTACCTACTGGGCACCAACATCATCCATGCACTTTTGGGTGGGTCAACGGTAAGCCAATTGGACCCAAGATTTTGTGTTTAGTGGGCAAGTGTATGTGGTGCTTATGTAGCGGGCCGGATTTTCAGGTCGGGCCGTTCCAGCATTAGTCAGGGTAACGTGCTTAACAAATCTTCCTTGTAAACCATAAACTCCAAATCTTCCTTTAAGTACAAGCTTAAAACTGCTTTCATCAGTAAAGTCACTACCATCTAGTCTCTACCAAGAACCACCTGCCATCATACCTAATCAACATTTCCCCATAAATGTACTTTCAACAAGAGTTTGAATAAACCTTGGTGATTGGCACGTTAAGCTAAACCACCGAAGCTTACAGTTATGATGGTGATCGACATACTAAGGCACTAAAGGTGACTTACGTGATGACTTGGTCTATCATTACCTCTCTCACTGATCAGCTGTCGGTTGCAAGCCTTCTAACTTTAAAATCTTTAGGTTTGTGGAAATGCCTTGGAATTTCTCATGTCAAGTACTAATAGAAGATTTGATTAGTCAGTGCACCAAACAATCTTTAAGTTCTGCGAATCTGGTTAAAGCGCCTTCTTTCACAAAATTGTTATTGTGGAAATATGTTAAGTGCGTGAATTACTTAAGCTGCTTTTCCATCCATACAGGTTTCGAATTAAAAAAATTGCATCTACCACAACAAGTCTCACAACAAAAATTACAATACCATGTTAGAATATGTGAATTTCTTGCTTCTAGTTAGACTTTTGTTTGCATCCCACACTAGTTATTGCCTATTGAGCCTCATATTTAATTTCTCAGAGCTCTTAACTTCTCACTAGAGTTTTATTTTGCATCGCACGCAATTAAAAAGGTAGTTTTAGTATTTGCCTCTTCGTCAAAGTATATCTTTCTTTTAAGTTCTACCCCAGCGTTTACTGTTTTAATAACTTCGAAGTATGATACTATCTCCATTCCAGTTTAAGGTTCTTAGTTTTTTTGCTGTTTGTCTCAAGGATCTTTGAGCAATAATTGAAGGTTAATCTAACTATCCAGATGAAAATCTAAAACTAGTTATTGATAGACCCATCATATATACTATCAATAACAAGTTTTAGATTTTCATTTGGATAGTTAGATTAGCCTTTAATTATTGCTGAAAGATCCTTCAGACAAACAGCAAAAAAACTAAGAACGTTAAACTGGGACGGAGGGAGTATATAATAAGATGTTTATGCTAATTTTCCATTATTAATGAAAACAAAACAAAAGGGCTCAAGGTCAATTGAACAGAGGATTGATAAATTTACCTACTATTGAAAAGAACGGAGAAATAAGCTAAGCTAACTATGGAGTCTCAGAGATAAATCCAATAAACTTTTCACTAGATTGTAACATGAAGTAATATGTATGTGTTTGTGTGTGTTTCTTCCCTTCAGTTGCACACCCTCAACTAAAAGCTAGTTCTGCAACTGAGGCGATACACGTAGGATCCCTAGATCAACAAAAACATCCCGAACAAAACTCAGATTTTGAAGCCCAAGCGATTAAAGACCTTTTATGATATTTGCACATAAGAACTCTTAGGGTTCAAAATAAAGAAGAATGTCGTAAATCAGTTTCTTCTTCTCAATTTACGCCTTTTAGGTCAATTTCAAAAAGTCAGTAGTAGGTCATTTCTTTTACACGAAGGATAAGGGGCTCATCTTCGCCTGGCTGCATTGTACTCCCTCCGTCCCAGAGTAAGTCCACCTTTCCTTTTTAGTCTGTCTTAGAGTAAATGTCCCATTCCTAAAATGGCAAAGAATTTTTACTATTCCTCCCACTCATTCTCTCTCCTACTTTACTTTTATACTCACAACACCAATCAACTTACTATTCCCTACCCCTCCCCCCACCTTCTCTCTTCTACCTCACTTTTCATACTCACAACAGTTACATCGGTTCCACCATTTCTTAATCTCCGTACAAATGGAAGGGTGGACACTTACTATGGGGCGGAAGGAGTACATGATTAAGGGCCAAGAACTAATAGTCTCATAGAGTCATCCAGTGTTTTTATTATTATTATAGTTTTTTTTAAATTATTATCTCACTGTCGAAATCTAATCTACACCACGTATGGTAGTTAATCAAATTATATGGGCAGAAGGGACATATTGAGCAGATAATAATTCTGGAAAATGCTCTAATCCCTCTGTCCCGAAATGATCTTCCTACTTTGTTTGTTGTTACTACGAAGGTACTTTGAGCAATAATTTTAGGTTAATTTAACTATCTTAATGGAAATTTGAAACTTGTTATTGATACACCATTATAAATACTATCAGTAACAATTTTCAAATGTTCATTAGAATAATTAACTTAACGTAAATTTATTGCTCAAAGTACCTTTGTAGTAACACCAAAAAAAAAATGAAGGAAGATTATTATGGAACAGAAGGAGTATATGCAAACAAATGAACAAGATATGCAGAGTCATACTAGTATAGGATGAATCCAGAAAGACTGGAGTTATACCTGCAACCTAATACCAGCGTGTCTGCTCAAAATTTCATCCGCATTTTCTGTCTTCCCCATATGTAAAGAAACAAATGGTGACGCCCAAACAGTAACATAAATTGTTTCTACAGTAGCTTCATCTAGGTCTAGTCTCATTAGGCCGCCAACTTGAACACTCTGGCCGTGCTGCAAAAAACATCAACAATATACATCAGATTCAATTGAAGGTTTTGTCCAGATATACGAGGACTCTACTTATGTAATACTCCCTCCGTCCCAAAATGATCTTCTCATTTGCCATTTTTCATTGTCCCAAAAAGGTCTTCTCATTTCCACGATTAGGGCTTAAATGGGCATAAACAAATCATAGCTAGTGAAGCAAGTGTTCATATCCTTAAAAAGTTTGATTAGTCAAACGCAAAGATATTTTGGGAGAGAGGGAGTATGAACATTTCAGCAGGACATTCATATTGTGAAGGGGCTCACTTGATGTTCATTCTGAACCTTAACTTCAAGTACTCTTAAGTTACTCCTCGTGCAAAAGAGAAAGTGACAAGTTTCTAGTGTAAGTGGAAACTTAAATCAATCGCAGTTGTTGATAAAATTGACCTGATGGGACTCAATATCATGCAAAATTATTGCCTAAGTTGAGAAAGATGAGTAAAAAATCATGTGGAAATAGGAACTTGGATCAAAAGACCATGTATTGGCATAAATGGTCGTGACTAGTTATTGTTCATAACTACTCTAATATTTATGCATAAGTAGCGGCAGAAAATTTATGCCAATACTATAAGCCTCAGCCAAACAACATTTGACAGTGCTTAGAAAGAACAAACGGTTACTACCTCCGTCCCAAAATGAATGTCCAGTTTTCTTCTTGATTTCTTCTTGATCAAGAACAAAAATGGGCATTCATTTTGGGGCTGAGGCAGTAGTTAAAATAAGTACTTGCCTTTATCCTAAAAGACCGAGGACGAAGCTCTTTCCGTATCTCAACCATTTTTTTGCTCTTCCCTGTTCAACCTCATGGACATCAAATATGGATGCAGGAGACCTGGCGTGTCATACATTTTCGCCTTGGCTGATAATACCCCTGCAACTCTCAAAATTCCAAGTGTAGTCCCCGGAACTGCAGCTTCAGTAAGCTTAGTAGCTTTTACCCCTCCTTTCTTTGCAAACGCGTTGATCAATGTAGATTTACCAGCATTTTGCGCACCAATAACCCATACATGTCCTCGAGGTCCAGCCAAGTCCTTAATAAATGACAACAAGTTTCTCACACCCAAATCCTTTTTAGAACTAACCAAATAAACCCCACTTAGCTTAGGTGCCCCTAGGGCTCTTGCACGGTGTCGAACCCATCTGTCTAGTCTAGTTGGGGAAATTTGGGACGGAAGGAGATCACATTTTGTAGCAACAAGAACAAGCTTTGGTAACTTTTTACTGAGCCTATCTTTACTTCCTTCAAGATACTTGAACAATGACTGAGAGGCTCTCTTGGGAAACGATCCATCAAAGTCAACACAATCAACAACCATTACTACAACCGTAGAATCAGCATTCCCAGTAGGTTTCACCAAACGGGTACTGATCAATCTATCGAAATCAAAGTCTGGTATCAAGTTCTCAGCCGTCTGATTCTTAACCTTACCATAGTTCCTCAACGAATGACAACGTGCACAAACTGTCACCTCTTCTTTCTCCTTCTGAGCCTCCCTAGCCAACCTCTTCCTCTCTGATTTTGACACCCTCTTTCTCTTCTGCTTTTCGAGTGTCTCCTCAGTAATGTTTCCGTAACCTACACCGGGCGGATTGAATCCATCCAAGTCACTTAAATCAACAAAATCATCATCAGCAGCAGCAGCATCAAATTCAAATTCGGATCCATCTGTATCCCAAAAAGAATCATCATCATCACTCTTCAAGTTCTCATCTTCCCTATCACTCTTCGAGTTCTCGTCTTCCCCATCTATCTCTTCTAACTCACCTTCGATAACATCCTCAAACCCCTCAATTTCATCGCCAAACATTTCCGGTTCCTTCACCTTCCTTTCTTGATAAAACCCAGGTAGAGTTGGGTCATTATCTTGCATAAAAACACCACAGCCAGGACAAATAATCCCCAATTCCTCATCTTCATCCCTTCCCTCACTAAGAAGTGGTTTTTTATGGCCTTTTCTTGGTACTTTCCCTTTCTTCGTTTCAATTGTCTGGTTTGCTGATTGACTACCCATTACACATAAAGTCACATGTAAATCTTTCATCCTAAATTTCGTGATTTTCTTATTAATTAAACCTGAATGCCAAAGACACACACGCAAACACAAAAATGAGATGGAATTGACAGAAAATTGAAGGGGGGGGAATGAAATTGAGACATGGAAAAAGAAGACAACTTACATGAAAAAGGCTGAAGTGGGTTTGATTCAAGAATGGAATTGTATGAGAACTTCCGACATAATGGAGATTTTGATGAAGATATAGCTGCTGTAGATAATATGATTGCCATTGTAATAACTGTTTTCTCTCTTTCTTGCTATTCTATGGCCTTGGCTTCTGTTGAACCCACTTGAACCCTGAAACTGAAACCCCCTTGCCGTAAAGGATTTTGTGCAAACGACTTGTAAATGGGCACCAACATTGACTTATTCCCCTATGACCCCCAAATGACTACTCGATTCTTAAATGGGTGTCCCGGTTAACATTGGGTAAAACTCATGGTTGTTCATTAAATTAATGGATAAATTTGGATATTATTCATAATACCCATAATAAATAATGGGTATGAATAGATAATACCCAAATTTATCCATTAATTAATGGATATTATCCGGACAAACCCAATAATTTCCAACCTATTAATAATATTACCACCACCATACGTCCATACCCCATACACCCCCTCACCCCTACCCCACCTCCCACCTACACATACACACACACACATATACATACATACGTATATACATACATATATATATATATATATATATATATATATACACACATATATATATGCACACTATATGGTGTAGGTATAACAGTCCTCTGGGCTGACCACTCCAATAGAACATGCCAAATCAGTTTGGAGTGTTGCTTCTAGAGATTGCATAAGAGACTCAATTCCAAATGCAAAAGTAGCTTAATTAAATATATACACGAGTTGGTCTTGTGAAAAACGTGTTTTATCCTAAGGATAGAAAAAACGTGTTTTTCAGAAAAATGTCAGTGTTAATATAAAAAACTGTCAGGCTTGGCCACTGACACTCATAAAACATAGACACTGGTACTTTCATAAGTGTCAGTGTTAGTGTTAAAAAGTGTCAGGCACATACACTGGCACTTTTTTAGCACTGTGCGCCTGACACTTTTTTAGCACTGGCGGTATAAAAAGTGTCAGTGTCTATGTTAATATGTGCCAGTGTAATATCACTGGCACTTCTTAAAACTAACACTGACAGTTACGATAACTTCCAGTTTATTACAAAAATGCCACCGCGTGCGTTGAAACAACTTCCAATTTATTACAAAAATGCCACCGCCTCATTTAAAAAACACGTTTTACCCTAAGATTAGGGTAAAACGCATTTTTAATAGTTTTTCACTATATACACACATACATACATATATATTAAAAAATAATCAAAATAAGTATTCACTGTTACTTTCTAAAATGTTCTAAGTAGGTGCCCATTGTTTTTGTTGTTAATTGCTAGAATCAGAGGATCCTCTATTTCAAAGAGGAAGAAACATATATATCCTATTACAGAGATATAAGAGATATAAGCTTGTTGAGAATACAGACTGCATTTAGATAGAAAAAAAAAGTTTTAGTGTTACTCTCTTTGTTCGGTAAAATTTGTTTTACTCTGACTTTTTATGGTCAATACGAATGAACTTTGACTAGTCAAGTGTCATGCGATATTTATTATAGAAATGACGGAGAATTATACTTGTACGGTAATTTAAATTACTGTCGTACTAGTGTATCTATAATGGTTAACTCAACATTATTATGAATTGTGCTCTACTTGTTTATACTTTGCTTGTACAATGGTAAAAATTCACAAAAATAGCTACTCCCTCCGTCCCAGAGTATATATATCCACCCTCCCGTTTACACGGAGATTAAAAAATGGTGGAAGTGATGTAAGTGTCGTGAGTATAAAAGTAAAGCAGGGGAGAGAATGAGTGGGAGGGGCTAGTAAGTTGATTGGTGTTGTAATTACAAAAGTAATTAGGAGAGAGAATGAGTGGGAGGAATAGTAAAGATTCATTGTCATTTTTAGAGGTGGATATATACTCTAGGACGGACTAAAAAAGATAGGTGGACATATACTCTAAAACGGAGGGAGTATTTATTTAAAAACATCACATGTATTTCGGGACATATCAAAAAGAAAAATATTACATTTATTACAAGACAAAAGTAGTATTGCATTAGTTAACTAACCATAATTATTATTTCTATTTAATTTTTACAGTACACTGATATCGGATATGTATGCAAACAAATTCTTGAACTTTGCTAGTAATTTGTTTAAAAAAAATGTAATCCATCATAACAAAATTATTAAACAGCTGGTATATGCATTATACATGAAATGAATAGAATCGAGTTTCATTTGGATGATCCACTGCAGGTCTGCCATAATTTTTTTTATAATGGGTAAACCCATGGATATCCGGATAAAAAATCCATTTGACCCAATTAGTTGATGGCTTTAATGGGTCTATCCATTTAAAACCCAATAAGTTATTGGATACTTAATGGATATCCCAGTAAGTCTTTTTTTAATTGGTATTGGATGGGTTAATGGTTATGGGTTAAAAATTGCCACCCCTACCTGTCGTGTCTATGCGGGTCAATTGACTACTCGATTCTGTAAGGATCCCGCCCCGTGACGAAGGAAACGAAGGGTTTTCGTTTCGAAGGGAGAAAAACCAAATACGGTTATCACGCAAAACATAACGGAGTCGCCACATTTGTTAATTATTTAACCCAACAAATGGAAATGTTAGAGATTCTATTAGTTCGGAGGTCAGGTTACGCCTTGAGAAGAGTTTTACGTCACCCAAGTCGCCTCGGATAGGACCGAGTCTCCCTAACGTTAGTTAACAAACGTGCATGTGTGTGTGTGTATTTAAAATATGGGAGAAACTGACATTTTAACAAAACTGGTTAATTATTTAACAGAAAAGGGTTATTTTGCAAACATTTTAGTCAGAAAGGGAAGAAACTGGAAAATGCACTCCCTGGCCAAAGTAGCCGTACGGCTAGGGAGAACATTCCAGGGGTTTTTGACAGTTTATCAGAAAACTGTCCAGTTTCAGGCAAAACAAAGTGTTCTTGCTGAAACTGGACTGTGATGATCATTTTTAGTTATTTTCTTCAACAAAAACATGGATTTAATCATCCCTATGTCATTGATCACAAATTAGACACCAAAAACAAAGGTTTTGGGTGTGATCAAGACAATCATTGGGGAAATTTTGAGAAAGTTGATGGACATGCCCTTTGGGCCAAAATGACCATTTGATGAGTAAAGATTGAAACTTTACCATCAAAATGGACTTATTATGCAAGATTAAACCTTTAGAAACAAAAATATAACATAAAGATTGGATCTTTATGTCCCATACTTGGTGATTTTATGGCTAGGTCGTGGTTGGGATGATAAAGATTGAAACTTTATCACCCAATCATGACTCTCATGGCCAAACAAGAACAAAATCAACATAAAACTTAACAAACCATGATCATCTTTAGGTTTTACCCTACAATCATACACAAGGCATGAAGGGAACCTTGAATCACCTCATGATTTGGTTCCAATGTACATATATAATCATAATACATATATATATAACAATAATATATATAGCTTGAGAAGACAAGACTTGTATAATATATATATATATATAGTGCTTGAAATGGACAAGACTTGCAAGAAATGTAAAGTGCTTGAATGGACAAGGCTTGCAAGAATAATAAGAATAACACAAAGTAAACAAGTAATATGAACAATAACAAAAAGAGTTTGAGATGAAGAAGAAGATAGGGAGAATGAGGCTTCACCTATGATGGTTATGGCCTATCTTCCTCACTTTTCACTCAAATGTGTATCACTCACAGTTTTTGCTCTCAAATATCAACACACAAAACGTTTTCTCCCCCCCCCCAAAATGATCAGCACGGGGTTCAATTTATAAGGACTGAGGGTGCCCAACATAGCCGTACGGCTCAACCCCTCAAGTACCCAAACCATCCGTACGACTCGAATTGGCGAGCTTATGGATTTTTCTAAGTTTAATTCCAGTTCAGTCCTGGAATATTAGGTTTATCCTAGTGAGGTCCTGGCCCATTGGTTTATCCCTAAATGGTACCAAGAATTCCTCTAAAGTAGGTCAAATTCAGATTGGGGTACTTACAGAGCCCCTCGGCAACGTCTCTTTTGAAGAAAGCGGGGTTGTCGACAAAATAAGCATCCTAATCTGATGGGAGGACGGCTTGGCCGATTTGTTCTATGGCTGGACCTAGAGGTATAGGATTCCTGCGTATCCCTATTCTAGGGAATCAAGCCTAACGTAGTTCGGGTGAGAGATTTTAAGGCTACTCAAACCTATGGGCCTTAGGTGGATGTTCATTCATCCCTTCCTAAAGGCATGGCTCAAAGGCCGGACTTGGTCAACTTGTCCCTATTCGGAGAGGGTTGACTAAGGGGGCTGGCATGGCTTAGAGGCTCAAATAATAGGCATGGCTCAGAGGCTAGACTTGATCGACTTGGCTCTATCGGAGAGGGTCGACTCAAGGAATGGGCATGGCTCAGAGGCTCAAATAATGGGCATGGCTCAGAGGCTGGGCTCGATCGACTAGGCTCTATCAGGAGAGGGTCGACTCGAGGGTAACTGGTCTTATGTCCGACTAAGGACTGCCGGGACACATTGGTCAATTTGGTCAACTTATCTCATGGCGGAGGGTCGACTACACAAACTGATCAACTTATCTCATGGCGGAGGGTCGACTGGTCAACTTATCTTATGGCGGAGGGTTGACTACACAAACTGGTCAACTTATCTCATGGGGGAGGGTCGACTGGTCAACTTATCTCATGGCGGAGGTTTGACTGGTCAACTTATCTCATGGCGGAGGGTCGACTACACAAACTGGTCTTACGTCCCTCCAGACTGCCGTCACAATGATAGGTTTTCTCTAACCTGGCCACTCTCGGGGGACATCTTAACTTTCATCCTGGACTTACGAGGTACGGTCGGGACTTTCACGATTTCACTTTCTACCCTGGACTTACGAAGTACGGCCGGGTCAACAAAATCCAATGGTCTTACGCCAAGTCGGACGGCCAAGGACGAATCTCACGAAACCTAATGGTCTTACGTCACGCCGGACGACCAAGGACATATCTCACAAAACCTAATGGTCTTATGTCACACCGGACGGCCAAAGGACAAGCCTCACAGAACCTAATGGTCTTACGTCACGCCGGACCGCCAAAGGACAAGTCTCACAGAACCTAATGGTCTTACGTCACTCCAGACAGCCAAGGACATATCTCACAAAACCTAATGGACTTATGTCACACCGGACCGCCAAAGGACATATCTCATAAAACCTAATGGTCTTACGTCACACCGGACCGCCAAAGGACAGGGCTCACATTTTTAACTGGACTTACGAAGAACGGCCATGTTAACTTCACAAAGCTAAATTCTTAACCTAGACTTACGAAGCGCGGCGTGTCAAGGTCTCAAACTTATAATGACTATTTAAGTCTAGGTTTGACTTGGGTCAACTCCATCTTTGGGGAGTTTGACTGAAAAACTGGTCTTACGTCCGACTAAGGACTGCCGGGGATAAGGACCTCAACCTATAATGACTATTCTAAGTCAAGGCTTAGGTTGGGTCAACACTACTCTATGGGGCGGTTGACACATTTTCTTGACACCGGGGAAGAGCCTAGGGGCAACCGTTAAGACACATTGTGGACTAAAGAGTCCAAAACTTTGGGGAAATCATTCTTTGATCAAAAGCATTTTTGCTTGAAACATTGTTTTTGACAAATGGCACCAAATGGGCAAGTTTGGAAAAGCTTATTTTTAAAGGAAAATCTTTTAACAAAGCATTTTAGTTAAATTTTTTTTTAACTTAACCGCGAGGTTTGTTATGCATAAAGTCCTTTGGATTCAGTCCATTCATTGAGGAGTAACCGATGGTAGGAAATTTGCTCGTCACCGTTGCGGGGCAGCCCCAAAGTCGTCTTTGTCGTTGATGTCGGGGTAGCCCCATATCCATGTTGTCGTTGATGTCGGGGTAGCCCCATGTCTTTGTCGGTGTCGGGGTAGCCCCATGTCCTCGTTGTCGTTGATGTGAGGTAGCCCCAACGTCCTTGTTGTCGTCGATGTGGAGGTAGCCCCAATGTCGTCCTTCGACTTTTGATGTTGACGTGGGCCCGTTGTCGTCTTCCGGCCTTTGACGTGAGGTTAGGAACCCATCCCTTTTCATGATGCACCCTTTATTTTACCTAGGCCGCCCTTTCGGGTTTTCAACTTAGCGGGCATCTCTTTTGCGTCTTTTATGGCACACCCGGTTTTTTACCTAGGTCGCCCTTACGGGTTTTCAACCTAGCGGACTACTTTTTTGGTGCCTTTTTCTCTTTTTTTTCTTTATGAGTGATCCATCCAACTCGATAGAACGGGGACTTTAAAGTATTTTTCTTGAAGGAAACATGCAAGGGCATTTTATTTGGGAGAGAGTCCCTTTTTGTTGGTGAGCTCTTTGAGCACTGTATCATGAAATGGAAGGAAGACCTTGCTTGACAGAATACAAGTGCTTAGCTCTTTCCTAAGACGTAGAGGAGAAGATTTGTTGAGACATTTGAAATTTTGCCTTAGTTAATATCATCAAATGATTGCTTGAATGGACCATGTTTGTCATTAAGTCAGGATTATGGCAATCAATTAGTCTTAACATGTATAAATGTTGTGATCAATTAAGATTAAGATTCGATCAATGGCAAGATCGGGAGGAGAATGTGTTTAGAAGGTAGAATTGGTCATTGTCTGGGAAATTGGTCATTGAAGGGACCAAGGGACGAGAACTTGGTCATTTTGAGAGGACCACGGTTTGATGGTTTTGTTTCATGTTGTGACCGGACCCGAAGGTTGCCTACGTTCCCCTCAGTTTGAGGAGCTCAGGTCACCGTAGTTCAGTCATGGATCGTCTTTTATTGAAGTTGGTGTCCTTTTGAAGGATGTTGTTGCTCTGCAGATGTAGATCGCTTTGCCTTGTGGTGAACTCCTTGTGATGGACCTTTTGGGGTGAACCCTCTTTGGTGAGCTTTTGAGGCAAACTTCCTCTTCGCGGAAATTCATTTCATTTCCTTCTTTCCATACATTCATTTCTTTTCTCTCCTTTCATTCATTTTTTTTCTTTTTTCTTTTTTTTTTTTTTTGAGAGAGAGGGGAAACATTAACCCCAACTTGGATATTGGCTCATCTGTAGCCCTTTGGTGGAATGCCTGTCACTTCTTGCTTTGACTTTGAAGCTCCAGGAAGTCCTTTGCTTGGTTGCGCACGTGCGATCATGGTCGAATCTTGGTGGTTGAGCAACAACATCCTTGCCTTTTCATTGTCTCGGGATGCCTTTGATGTGCATCCAGAATTTGTATCGGGAAGGTGTATCGGGGATGTGTATCGGGGAATGTGTATCGGGGATGGCTTGCCATTAACGGTCTCTTCATGCCAATTGATCACAACATTTATTCACATCAAGATTAATTGTTTGCATTTAGCTTTTTTATTTGTGTTGGGTCCATTCGTCCTTAATGAGTCGTCATTGACTAGTATGCTTAGAAGTCAATTCATCATTTTAGGGACGTAGCAATCAATTGATAATAACAAGCAAGGAAATTTCAAGAGTAAATGTATATTGCAAATAATGTCTCAAGTCTAGAGAGAAGAGAAGAAAAATGACTCTTTTATTTAGATAACTTTGTACATACATTTCCAAGTGCGGACCTTTGCAAAAATAAAAAGACACAGTCCGGGACGGACTTTGGTGAAAGTCTAGATCCTACGAGGCTGGAAGACTCATCATTTTTTTTTAGGGATGGGCTCCTATAAAGTGCGATGGTCCGTTTTCTTCCTCAATTGTTGGAGGGGTTGTCGGCGGCACATTCCATGTCTTCTACGGGGAACTCGGGTTCCGTGTCATCGGGAAAGACGTCGCGAGGTCTCCACTTGGCTTGGCATTGCAATCGCCGGACTCATCTTTGGCCATCTTCTTTTGGTGGCTCCCTTTCAAGGGGCGTAACCTCGCGCATGGAATTCGGCGAGGGTACGGATCTCCATTTGATGTAGCCGCCTTTGGGCCTCCGAGGCATGGGCCTCTTCTCGTGGACGGTGTCCCAATTGTTTGATCTCATTGCTCATGTAGACGGTTGTCTCGGATGCCAATTCAGATGTGGGCTCCTTGGTTGATGTTTCCAATGGACATAACCGTGAAGGACTTTTAGCATATTAAACCTCAAGGTGAAATTATAACCATGCTTTGGGAAAAATGCTTCATTATCGGATTAGCCTTTTAGGAAAAACCTGATCTTTTATTTTAAGAAAGCTTGATCTCCATTTTTTTTTTGTCTTGAAAAGCACACATTTGTTTTGAGTGAAAGACTCGCAAACATTTTCTTATTTTTATATTTTTTTGCACACTTTTGACAAGGCAATAATGATAATAATCTTATTAAGAAAACTGACAATGGACTCAGAATGGTCACCACATGGCATCAACCGGGGAGTCAAGACTCTAACCAAACCTAACAAACATCTTAAATGACTTTTCTTAACGGCTTATCACACATCCTAAAAGCAACTAACTCTTCCTAAGGATGAGAACAGACTCTTTCTAAGGGGAGGTTGATGGAAGAGGTTTTGATATTCCGCTTCTGACCATATCTGTAGTTTCATTTCCAATTTCCCAACCGGGGGCATTCAAGCTTTCCTTTCGCGATCAACTTCCGAATGACATGTTTTAAAGCGGTGCAATCGTCGGTATCATGTCCATGATAGTTGTGAAAGGCACACCTCTTGGTCTTGTCGAGACACCTTTTGGGGTTTTTAGGTTGAAAATTGACAAGAGGTGATGTGAGGCCCTGCTTGGCCAATCCTTCAAATACCTTGCTTATGGGCATTCCGAAATCCTCAAACCTTATGAAACGGGGTCTGGCTCGGCATTCGACTTTTCTTTCCTCGTTGATCGGAGCGTGATGGGGACAAGAATCACCATCTCTAAATGCAAAGGGGTGCCCATCGAGTGTCCTTTCAAACTTAGCTTCCATTTGCTTTCTTTTTCCCAACAACGTACCCGACTGAGGTGCAACATGAGGATTCTGTGGAAGTGCACGGGTGTAGGCATACCCATAACCTTGGTTTCTTGTAGGAATATACATTGGAGGCATGCAAGGAGCTTGTGGTCCAAAAGGTCTTGGATTATAGAAATGATACGGGCCACCCCGGAATCTCATCGGAAAATCTGGTAGAGGCAAGTTAGTGATGCCTGGTCGGGTATCCATATATGGTTTAAGCAGTGACTGAGCTCTGGTGACTTGGTTGATGGCATTAAACCGAGAAGGGATTCGATTGGGAAGGTGTTGTGGGTATGATGCTCGAGGCGTAATTGGTGTGAACAGTGGTTTGCAGGCCTTTTGAGTGGATTGTGCTTGGGGTTTTATAGGAGGCGTCCCATTGGAGATGCTGGTTTTGGGATGAGGTGGAGCGAGGGGGATTTGAGTGAGGGGCTCGTTTTGAATGACGGTGTGTTGGGGCGAAGACATGTTTGTTTCGGTATTTTTGTAAGATTGAGGGGACAATCTTTGGTTGCAATTTGGAGGTTGGGTGGCTTCCACCTCTTCTTTGTGATTGGTCACTTTGGTGAAGAGCCCTTCAGTTTGGAGTAGAGCTGTGACACCTCCTTGTCTCATCGACTCATCAAACAGACTCTGTTTCTTTGCGGCTTTCCGTGATAACTTTTTTCGTAGCCCCGGAGGCTTCTAGAGCCTGGAGAGACTCTTCGTTCGTTGGGCCAACCGGATTATCCGCGGTGTCATTTCTCGAGCTATTGTCTACTGAAGTGATCTTTCTGAGGTACTGGATCGGAGAAGTTGTAGTAACCGGGGAACTTTCTGACTCCACACGCACTAGACGGAGACATGATGCTCTCTTCCACCTCATCTGAGCTACGGGAGAAGGAAAGGGAGGGTAATTCAAGCTCTGATAAAAATTGGGTGACTACTTGGGCCAAAGGCGCACGTATCTTAGAATCCTCTATTTTGAGATATTTGACCGGGCCGAAGTTTCCTACGTTCCCCTCACCACGAGGGAAGGGGTCCCACGCGATGAGAGGCTCAGGTCATCGTAGTTCGAACGGGTTTGGAATTCTAAGAGGAAAAGACGAACAAGGCTGACTTCTTGGAGGATAATGTGGATTCGTCCAAGGACTCGGCTGACTTCTTGGAGGATAACGGGGGTCCATCCAAAGAATTGACTGACTTCCTAGGGGACTATTCCTAGGGACTTAACGAGATCTAATCCTAAGGCTTAACGAGATCTTGGAGGATAACAGGGATCCATCCAAGGATTCGACTGGCTTCTTGGAGGACAACGGGGATTCGTCCAAGGACTCGGCTGACTTCTTGGAGGATAATGGGGATCCATCCAAGCATTTGACTGACTTCCTAGGGGACTATTCCTAAGGACTTAACGGGATCTAATCCTAAGGCTTAACGAGATTTTGGAGAATAACAGGGATCCATCCAAGGATTCGACGAAATGACGCTTATTAGTGAAAGAATGCAATGTGTCAAATACAAGAAGCAAAACGGAGCAAATTCATGCAAGGCGTAATTAATTATCCGTTCAAGTTTACTTAAAACGCATTTTTATTCCTAAATGGTTGGAAAAGATTTCTCTTCTTTTTTGCAACTACTCTAAACCCTGGATCAGTGGAGGCCAACACTACGTCTATAAGCCCCTCGTTTTTCACCTGTATTGCACACCCCCAAGGATGGAAAATCCCAGGCGAGGGTCCTATAGGGCAAGCGGTTTCCAATGACCAAAAGAAACGACCCTAGGGTCTAGCGCATCGCAAGGTTCCCAATGCGTGATCCATTCCAATCATGATTAAGCCCCGGTTAAGATCGAGATTCGTCTTAGGGACTTAAGGGACTTCCGGTATAACCTCATCTTTGATGAGGGCTCTCGAATCTTATCCATGGTGTTGGTCCCAAAGGGCAACAAGGGTATAGAACCGCTAGAAGGGGGTGAATAGCGGTTTAAAATGTTTTTCGGAATACCCCTTGAAAATCAACCAAGTACTTATCAGTTTGGTCTATTGCGGTTTAAAGCACTAGAACCGCTCAGATAAAATGCACAGCGGGTTTTGCGGTTTTGGCCAAACTGAATTATAAAGAGTAGGGAGGTTTAAGTGGTTGAAAATGGAATGATGCAACTGACAAGGCACAACTGAAGTATCACAAAAGTATGCAAATCATTTATCAAGTCATTTCACATAAAAGTAAATAAAGCTCATAAACAGAAATGTAAGTGACAAGACAGAAATTAAATATCAAAGACACACAATTTGAAGAGGTTTGTTCTTGAAAGAACTACGTCCTCTACCTAGGTGGTTAGCCTAGGATTTTCTAATAGCTACTAGACTTGTATTGATTTAGAGGAGTTTTTACAAGATTACAAACGAATCCAAACTCTAAATAAAAAATCTAACCTAACAATGCTATTATAACAACCTGTGTTTTCGAGGTATATAATCTATAAGAAAATATACTCCGGGTGTGTGGTGTGAAAGAAATCAAGAGCTCAAAATATCTAAGTGATGGCGAGCAAGTGATTACTTTCTGTGCAAGGCTGAGTTGTGATGATTTGAAGGCTTGAAGCTTTGATGAAGAACTCTGGGTTTGCTAAGGAGATGGTGAAGATATGAGTATCAGGATTTTCAATCTTCAAAGCAAACTTGAATACTTGGGATATTCTCTTTGAAGCTCAGCAACCTTCATTGTTGAGAAATGAAGGCTATTTATAGTGAAGGCATTAGTGACCGTTGGACAATGAGGTGAGTCATTGTATAGCGGTTTTATGCGCTGTCACAATCCCATTGGTTGACCTGTCACTGTCGTCCTTTGCTTTTGCTTTGTGGCAGGAAGTTGTTGGATCACTACCTGACATTGTCCTTTTAGTTGTTGGAAAAGTACAACGGTAACTTTTCAAAAAGCGAGACAAACCGACATTCCAAGAATAACTGAAATATGACTTGAAGTTTAAGGACAAGTCACCAGTCATTCATTTACGGTTGAAAAGCGAATGTTTGTCTTCAAGGTAAATGACAGCAATAACTTCTTCAATATCTTGGTCGGCGGTTCCACCAAATGCATGTGCGGTTTCATGAATGAACTTGAAGTGCGGTTTCATCAAAGACACAAACTGCGGTTTGATGAAGGGCTTAAGGCACCATGCTGGTGGTTTGAAAATGGCAGCTTTGAGGGACACTAAACCGCTAAGGATAAACCGATCATAACTCAGCCTAACTACTAAACATCTAGAAATGGACTTGTCTAAAAATTGAAGTAAAACTTCATTACAAGTAAACCTAAAGTCCATAAAAAGACACGTGGAATGGGTCAATCAAATCAGGTGGGTGTACTAACAATGAATCCTAACAATCTCCCCATATTTGATTGATGCCATTACCACACTATGATAGAGCAAACATTGTACTTGGTAAGAACATGCTCAAATGAGTATGTATTGAAACTGCATGTCCCAAGTCAAATGCACACACAATGCTATACCATAGATTTCTAATCTATCAAAAACAAAGGAAATGAAAAACAGATAGATAAGAAATACATTCAGATGCATATAAAGAGATATGATTATGAAAATCAGATATGCATGTTTAAACTGAATGTTTAAAACACATACACTTAGAATTTTTTTTCATGATGAATAGTGCATGAGTTTTTAGAAATGCATTGTTCCACAAACAAGTAGTTTGAATAAACAAAGTTTTGGAATATTGGATGCAATGCATTCATTTTCATTATAATCCTTTAAAGGTTTTAGAAGTTACAAATTACAAGGAAAATAATGAAAGGCAAAACTGATTACAAAAGGATAGAAAGAATTCTAGTCAGTTCTATCAGGAATCCTGGCGGCGGCTTGGTCTACGGTTTGAGCAGCATCAGAAGGCTCAACTAGGCTGGCGGTTTCAAACACATATTCAGCTGACTTAAGACGAAGATGGGTCGGTTCATTTACCTTCTGTAAGATTTTTTCAGAAAGCTTCTTCAGGTCGTTGGCATACTGAACTAAGTAGTCAGTTGATGAAACCGTTAGATCAGCTAGTTGGTCTAACTTCTTCTCTAGAGCCTCATTCATTTCTTGGGCCGCTTCAATTCTGAGAGAAGTCAGCTCATTCAGAGTTTCAAGCTTATGTTCTAATTTGAGCTGGTTCTCCAGAAGGGTTTCAATCCTGAATTCCATTCTTCCAATCCGAGGGTCAATAGCATTCTCCCTCTTAATGGCATCAACAAGGAAGGGCAGAGAGGAAAGAAATGCAGATTGGGTAAAAACTGACTCCAGAACATATTGAATCCTTACTGGATCAGTTTCAAAAAGAGATGAAGGGAAAGGAATGACAGAAAATGAAGTGTAGGGAAGAGAAGGGGAAATGGAAAGAAGTTGGGTATTAGAGAGAGGAATGGAAGTATAAGGAGAGAACTTCCATCTATAAAGATAAGGAAAGACAATGCAGTTTATCCTAAAGAAAAATTGAGAGCAGAGAGAAAAGATGAACTCAACTGCCAGATATTCAATAATTTGATCAAGAGTTGAAGCAGTGAGTTGATCTGAAGCAGCCTGAGATTCATCGGCTGGAAAGATTGCGAAAGGATTTGGACGACCAGACTTGAGTCGTTGCTCTTCATGTTTGTTGGCGGCTCTGATGATGGCTCCATGGCGGTTGGCTTTGGAAGTAGTAGCTCTAAACCTCTTTAGGTAAGCCGCGATGTCCTGTGCACACTTCCTTTTCAAACCACGCGGTTTGGGAGTCCTAACTGCAACTTTGAACTCAGGCAAAACCGAAGGGGCAGAGATATTGATCAGTTGCAGTTGAGCCGACTGTGGAACTGATGGTGCAAAAGGCAGTGTAGGGGATCCAGAAGGTGAAGGAGTGTGCTCTGGTGAGTCAAACTCTAGCTTTCGTTTCAATGAAGGAGGAGCGGTTTCAACCAACATGGGGTCTATTCCGGCCTTTCTCAGTTCAGCTCTTTCCCTTAACTCCTTTGCAAAAGGGCCTTCAATGGGTGAGTGATCCTTCTTGTCATGATCTTCAGTGAAGTCCACTGCACCAGGTGGCCTTGATTGCCAGTGCTCCACAAAGTCATATTTCTTTACTAATCTTCTCTTCTTCTTCAGCGGTTGAACCTCAAGATTGTCATCATCTTGCTTAGGTTCATCTTGAACTGCCTCAGACACATCAGTCTGCTCAGGCAATACTGTAGCCTCAAACTCATCGGTTTGCTCAGGCTGAACCGCACTTGTAGATACCTCGGTTTGTTCAACTGGAACCGCAGCCTCAGACATTTCGGTCTACTCAGGCTCGGTTTGAGTGGAGGGTTTGAGGTTGGGAAGGGTAGAAAAGATTAGCTGTAACTGTTCTTCAGTGAATTGAACAGTTGGCAGTTTGAGAGGGGATTTTGGAGGGGAGATAGGATTAGGTTCAGAGGTGGTGGCTTTCAGTTTTCTCAAGAGATTCACATCTTGTGCAAAATTCAAGGATTTTTCAACATTTGGCTTGAATGGGGAAAGGGGTTTTATCTGGGGTTTAGAAGAGGTAGGAGGAGTTGATTTAGTGAAGGGAATAGGTTTAGATGAAGGTGGAAGCGGTTCAGAAGAGGGATTGGATAGAATAAGGAAGGATTTTGGTAATGAAGGTTTTGGAGGAAGATTGGATGAGGGTTTGGAAGAGTCAGTAGTTTTGGCTTTCTTCTTTCTTGGAGCAGCGGTTTCCCTGGGTTGAGCCGCAGGGATTGCAAGCTCCCCCTCAACCGCAGACTCCCCCTCAACTGGAGCCTCAGTTCCATCCAGGCTAACTCCTAGCCTATTCAAGGTGGCAGTTTGAGCTGCTTCTCTAGCTCTAGTAGCTGCTGCTTGATCTGCTATGGCACCGGCATAAGGTTTGCCTGACTTATTGAGCCGAGCCTCAGGATAGGGTCCTCTATGGCACCGGCATAAGGTTGCACCCACTCAGCTTCGTTTGCCACAGAAGCCTTAAAGATCACAGAATCCTGATGAAGGAACTTTGTTAAGAGTCTGCAGTGAGTTCTTATCTTTGTTTTTCCAGCGGCTTTGGCAGAAGTATGGCGGCTGAGGGCATTGATCATTTCTTGCATAATGATCCTTGGCCAGTGCAGCTTCTTCCATTTATAGATAGCCACGCAGTAGTTGTACTGCTCAGAAGTGAAGTTGTTGTGATTGCCATTCTTGCACATCACTCCAGTATCTACCAAATCACACAACATTGCCATAATTTCTCCAAACTCCTTCTTGGGGGTGGACTTAGTGTTGAAGACAGAAACCCCTAAGAGCTCCTCAGTAGTTCGGCTGACTAACTCTGGTTTGATAGAAAGAATTCCAGAATTTTCTAAACCAGCCAGAATAGCCACTTTTGAAGCAGATAGAACTACATCCTTTGTCCTGACAGTGGACTTGATGACATTTTCAGTCTTAACTTCCCCAGACTCTAAGTCTCTGATTTCTTCACCTTTACCATTCAACAGAGGTACCACACAGACAATCCCATTGTCAAAGAATTCTGCACAAAGCCTTTTGTCAAACTTTGGTTCATCCAATTGGAATAGGGGCAGCAGTTTTGATGATTCAAGTAGGGCAAGCAGTTTTCTTCCAACTGCATCAGCTTCAAATTCGGCGTTAATGATCTGAGATTCAGGTACAAAGTTGGATTCATCCTAAAAATAATCAAAGTTAGTAAGAGTTTGGTGCAAGCAGTTTGATAAACCAAGCATTCAAACTGCTACAAGGAATTCTAACAATGAGATAGGCGGTTGAAGCAAAACAGGGGGTAAAATGGTAAACACCCAAAACTAGACATGAAAAGGATTTGAAAAAGGATTTGAATGCATGAAGAACATGATGAACATGGGATAAACATGCAAAACAAAAACTTAACCAAAACATGAAAGAAGTATACCAAAAGACTCGAAAATAGCAGATACTAACAAAGTTCTAAAAGAACAAGTTCAAATAATAAACCCAGAACATAGTATCAAAAGAAATACGAAAGAACACCCGAAAAACCCAAAAATCAAAATTGCTCAGAAATTGAACAAAAGACAAGAAAGAAACATCAACCCAGCATATATGAACATATGTAAGCATAATCAACCAAAAATTGAAAGAAAAAGCAAGTAAAGACATTAGAAGACGAACAAGCTTTTTCGAACAACAATGGCGGAAAAATATGAAATGCTAGAGTGAAGGGTTCAAGAAATCATACCATATCGCCTTTGGATGTTTTAGATGTAGATGGAGCAGAAGGGTCGGATGATTTCTTAGGTGCCATTTAAATTTTTGAAAAGAAATTATGAGAAATATTGGAGGTAGAAGACAGAGTGCAGAAGAGAGAGATGAATGAAGAAGAAGGTAAAAAGGTAAAAAATAAATAAACTTTGTCTTTTATACTCAAATAACTGTTCCTCGGGTAATGGAACGACGAGAACGGCGCACGATTATCTCTAGATGGTGTCCCACGTCACATAGAATTTAATGTGGCAGAGAAAATTGCAAAAAGGTCCTTATAATTGATATGACATAAAGTAAGGACTAAAATGCAATTTCATACCTGAGCAGTTTGATTGAGCAAACCGACTTACCTTACGTCTTCAGTGGTTTTCATGAAACTGATGTCTCTCTAATCTGATGGCGGTTTATATGTTTAAACCGAATGACTTTGCTTTCTTGTCGGTTTTGAAAGAACCGATTTCATTCATTTTGACTCGTCAGTTTGATGGAGTATCTTGTACCGAACCATTTATTGATGCGGTTTCAATGATGACAGAACCGCACACTAGATGACTTTTCTAAGCATAGCCAAAACACTTGAACAAAAGATATTAAAAATAATATATATAGATATGATATCTTAAGTTAGTTCTAACATACCAATTTCTCCTCGTAAATGATAGAACCTGGAATTTTCAAGCGGTTTGGTGAGGATATCAGCAATTTGATCATCTGTTCCCACCTTTGCTAGAAAAATGTTTTTCTTTTCAACATGGTCTTTGAGGAAATGATATCTTATGTCGATGTGCTTGGTTTTTGAGTGCTGAGCTGGATTGTTGGAGATGGATATTGCAGCAGTGCTATCACAGTAGATTGGGCAGTTTTGTTCAAATATCCCGTAGTCCTCCAACTGTTGTTTCATCCAGAGAATTTGAGAGCAACAGCTTCCAGCCGCTATATATTCAGCTTTAGCGGTTGATACTGAAACCGACACTTGTTTCTTGCTGGACCATGACACAAGCCGCGTTCCAAGGAACTGACAAGTACCACTTGTGCTCTTTCTGCTTATCTTACATGCTGCAAAGTCAGCATCTGAATAACCTAATAGATCAAATGAAGATTCTTTGGAGTACCAAAGTCCAAGGTTAACAGATCCACATAAATATCTAATAATACGTTTAACAACAATAAGATGAGATTCTCTAGGGTCAGCTTGAAATCTAGCACAAACACAAACACTAAACATGATATCTGACCTACTAGCAGTTAAGTAAAGTAGAGAGCCAATCATACCTCGGTAGAGAGTTTGATCAACTTTCTTACCATGTTCATCTCGATCCAAACTGCAGGCCTTAGGCATTGGGGTATCAACTGGTTTAGCGGTTTCAAGTTGAACTTCTTTATTAAATCTTTAGTGTATTTGGCTTGGTTGATAAAGATCCCATCATGGCATTGCTTGACTTGGAGTCCAAGAAAGAATGTCAACTCTCCCATCATACTCATTTCAAATTTACTCTTCATTATCTTCTCAAACTTAACACACATAGTTTCATTAATAGAACCGAAAATAATATCATCAACATATATTTGAACTAATAATGAATGACTTTTGTATTTAGCTATAAATAGAGTTGTATCAATTTTACCTCGAGAGAAGCCTTGTTCAATAAGAAATTTAGATAGAGTGTCATACCATGCTCTTGGAGCTTGTTTGAGTCCATACAATGCTTTCTTGAGTTTGAAGACATGATTTGGAAATTTGTTGTCTTCAAATCCTGGCAGTTGGGCTACATAGACTTCTTCTTGTAGTTCACCATTCAGAAATGCACTCTTCACATCCATTTGATATAACTTGAATTTCTTGAAGGATGCATAGGCCAGGAACAATCTTATGGCTTCAAGTCTGGCAACAGGGGCAAAAGTTTCATCATAGTCTATGCCTTCTTCTTGCCTATAGCCTTGAGCAACCAACCTAGCTTTGTTTCTAGTTATAGCACCACTTTCATCCATCTTGTTTCTATATACCCATTTTGTTCCAATTACAGTGTGATCTCTGGGCCTTGGAACTAGAGTCCAAACTTTGCATCTTTCAAACTGATTAAGCTCTTCTTGCATTGCAATTACCCAACTTGGATCACTTAGAGCTTCATCTACCTTCTTCGGTTCCATCTGAGATAACAGAGCAGTTGAGAACAAACTGTGATTATCTCTGTGAGTCAAACTCCCTCTGGTTTGGACACCAATACTGATAGGACCAATAACGTTGGCAGTTGGATGGTCTCTATGCTCATTAATTTCAGGAGGGAGGTTTTCTTGAACCACTATTTCTTGAAGATTTTCCAGAGGAGGATCATCTTGATAATCATTGAAATCTTCATTGAAGGTTAGATTTGGAACCGGTTCAACAGTTTGAATGGGATCAGAGGACAGCGGTTCAACAGTTACACCATCAGCGGTTTGAGTATGTGCGGCTGAAGAACTGGATGTAGCAGTTTCAGTAGGATGGTTGTCAGTTGCTCTATGTCTAGTGCCTGTCTCAAAATCACTAAAATCATTAGCAACATTTGGAGCCATATGTGGCTCAAGGAGAGCATGTTCATCAAATGTAACATGGACTGACTCTACAATTTTTAAAGATGTCTTATTGAAACAACGAAAAGCTTTGGAGTGTTTAGAATAACCAACAAAAATACCTTCATCGGCCTTAGCATCAAATTTACCTCGATGCTCTTTGCCATTGTACAAGATGTAACACTTGCATCCAAAAATCTTGAAGAAGGCAATGTTGGGTGATTTGTCTCTCCACAATTCATAAGGAGTCTTGTTGTGAACTTTGATGATGAGGGAGCGATTCTGGGTGAAACATGCGGTATTGATAGCTTCGGCCCAGAAGTATTTGGGAAGCTTGGCTTCTGCAATCATAGTCTTCCCGGCTTCAATCAAAGTCCTGTTCTTTCTTTCCACTACTCCATTCTGTTGTGGAACTCCAGCGGCAGAGAAATTATGATCAATTCCATGATCATCACAATATTGGGCAACACCATTGTTTGTAAATTCGGTTCCATTATCTGAACGCACGGCAACAATGTCTTCCAATTTCTGAGTTTAGAGCTGTCTAAAGAGAGCGGTTATGATGCCATAAGTATCATCTTTAGAGGCCATCATTTCCACCCATGTATATCTTGAATAATCATTAACCACCACAAGTGTATAGCGGTTTCCTCCTATACTGGCGGTTGGGACAGGTCCAAATAAATCCATGTGCAGCAGTTGCAAACAGCGGTTCGTTGAAGGCACGGTTTTACTAGGAAATGACTGTTTGGGCTGCTTTCCAAGCTGGCATGCTTTACACTTTTCATCATGATGGTCAGCCACTTTGGGTAGTCATTTTACTAGACCATCCCTGTGCAGTTTTGCTAGATACTTGAAGTTCAAGTGGCTGAGCCGCTTATGCCATAACCAGCTGCTTTCACTTATATTTTTTGGCTACAAAACAGAGGTCAGCAATAGAAACAATATCGCTTAAATCTATCATATAAACATCACCTGTTCTGTTGCCAGTCAGTAGAGTGACTCCAGAGGAAGCATCTTTGATATAACAGCTAGTTGATGTGAAGATGCAGTTCATTCTTTTGTCACAAAACTGAGATATGTAGAGAAGGTTGTGTATGAGTCCTTCTACTTAGACGTGTCCAATTCCTACCCGGAACCGGCTAACCGGCGGTTAACCGGCCGGTCAAAACCGGTCAAAACCGGCAAACCGGCTAACCGGCTAACCGTTTCGGATGTTAACCGGATGGGGCCGGTCCGGTTAAGGTTGGACATTACACAAACCGGTAAACCGGCGGTTATAACCGTCGGTTAAGTAACCGGTTGGACCGGCGGTTAGACCGGCGGTTAACGGTTTAACCGGATTTTCCAGAAATGCCAGTGTGGCCCCTCCCCAACGGCTAGTTGACCAGAAAGGTCCAAAACGGCTAGTTTGTCAGTTTTTGGCCGTTACTTTTCTGACCAAAAACGGCTATAATGCAAAAAAAAAAAAAAAAAAAGTTTTTTTTCCAGTTTTTTGATACTATAAATATCCCCTCCCTCCTCCCAATCTTTTCCCACAATTCTACCCTACTACTTCTCTCCATATTTCTCTCTCTACTCTTCAAAGACTCCAGTTAATTTTCAAATTTCAGTTAGTTTCCAGTTAGTTTCCAGATTCCTGTCAGTTATTTAACGAATTCCAGTCAGTTTTTTAACGGTTCCAGTTAGTTTATCAGTTTTCAGTTGGTTTTTTTTCAGACTTCCAGTCAGTTTTTTAACGGTTCCAGTTAGTTTATCAGTTTTCAGTTAATTTTTTCAGATTTCCAGTCATTTTTTAACGGTTCCAGTTAGTTTTATCAGTTTTCAGTTAATTTTTTTCAGATTTCCAGTCAGTTTTCTAAGGTTCCAGTTAGTTTGTCAAATTGTCAGTTTTTAGTTAATTTTTTCCAGTTTTCCAGTCAGTTTTTAACGGTTCCAGTCAATTTTTTAACGGTTCCAGTCAGTTTTTTGACATTTTCCAGTTAAATTTCAAGATTTCAGTTAGTTTTCCAGATTTCAGTTCAAAAAATGTCTTCATCTCGAAATCTTGGCAAGTCTCATGTTGATTCTACCTCCCAAAACCAAGATTTTGATCAATTTTTTGAGGAACCCTTTGTTGAAAATCAAAATGAGCAAGGGACGGAAGAAAATGTTTTTGAAAGTCAAAGTGGTAGAGGCGGCCGAGGCCGAGGTCGAGGTGGTCGGAGTCGCGGACAAGGACAAGCACAACAACGTCAACCACGAGAATCTAGATCCGACATTTTTGCCATCCATTTCCAAAAAATACAAATTGACCCCAATGACCATGTCCATTTCAAAGCGCAATGTAACTATTGTCCAAAATGGTACGGCTTTAAAAAGGGTGGAGGGTATGGGTCAATGAACGCGCATATGTCATCAAAACATCCCGAAAAACTTGGGATTGAGGGCGATCAATCTCAATTACAATTCAATCCAATTGCTCAAGGTCAAGGCCAAGGTACGTCTTCGATATTATTTAAATTTAATGATATCTTTTATAGGAAAGAGTTGGCCAAATTTGTGTGTGTTAAAGGATTCCTTTTAATTTTGCGGATGATGATTTTTTTCAAAATTTATTAGACTTTCTTTAAATCCATCCGGTCATAAAGTGCCACGGTCGACTCTAGTACGCGATATTAAAATGGTGGTGTCGGAATATAAATTAAAATTAATTGAGGATTTAGCAAAATTAAATCATAGAGTTTCAATTTGTGCCGATGGTTGGAGTGATCATTGGCTTAGAAATAGTTATTTGGGTGTTACATGCCATTGGATAGATAATTCATGGACTATCCAAAAAAGATTAATTGCATATGATAGTTTTGAACCACCCCATTCCGCGGAAAATATTTGTAGAAAGTTGCACGGCGTTTTGGCAAAGTATGGTCTTATTCAAAAAATATTCACTATTTCATTCGACAACGCTAGTGCTAATACCGCTAGTATACCGGAGTTGAAGCTTATTTGTCAACCGTCACTTGGGGGTAAGTTTTTTTATATAAGATGTTTATGTCATATAATTAATTTATGTGTTAAAGACGGTTTGGATGCGTTGGATATATATGTTAAACCCATTAGAGATGCTCTCGTTTTTATTGCAAAAAAAAATAGAGTTACAAGAAAATGGATCAATTTTTTGAAAAGTAAGGGTTTAAATGAAAAAAATTTTTCTATGGATGTTCCGACTAGGTGGAATTCCACCTATACAATGTTAAAGGATGGTTTTGAGTATAAAGAGCTTCTCATGGAATTTTTTCTTCATTTGGGTACGGACATCCCTTATTTGCTTATCATTGGAACGCTTGCATTAATTTATGCCAATTATTAAAGATTTTCTTTACCGCTACCGAGGCTTTGTCGGGAGTTTATTATCCAACTTCTTTTTTGTACTTGAGCAATGTGGTGCAATTGTTCGAAGTTTTAACATGCTAGCAAGTTGCGACGTTTTGGGCCCAAGCATTATTGAAATGAGGGCAAAGTGGCTAAAATATTTTGATACTATTCCGTCTCTATTTTTGGTTGCAAAATTATTTGATCCCTGTGTTACATTGGACAACCTAGAGGCGATAGTAAAGTTTTATTATGAGAATTTATACCTAAATGGGGACGGAGTACATGAAAGCCCGGCGATTATTGTTCAAAATACAAAACAAGATTTGGTGACTCTTTATAATGAGTATAATGCAAAGTATGGAAATCCTTCTCAACAACAACAAGAACCCTCAAATTTTGATTATGTACAAAACACTTCAAATAATTCTAAATTTGACGTTTTGAGGTGGTGGGCACAAAGGCATGAAAGTTATCCCATACTCTCTTTAATTGCAAAAGAAGTATTAGCCGCTCCCGCTTCAACGGTGGCGGTCGAATCGGCATTTAGCGTGGGAGGAAATGTTTTGGATGCAAGACGTTCCCAACTAACGGTTGATAATTTGGAAAATCAACTCTTACTTGGTGATTGGATTAGAGCGGAAAAGAGAGAGCAAGATATGCCTTATGAAGAGGATATACAAGATCCACGATATCAATACGACTTGGAAGGGTCTACGGGAAGTTCCGAAGGGGAAGGCAATTAGAAAGTTTTTTTATTTTTTTAATGTTTACAATAGTTTTATTTTAGTTTCATTGTAATAGTTAAGTTGAGGTAAAGGTTCCATTATGTCCTCCCTTAATTATAAAAGGGCAAGGTTTGGTTGTCCCCCTCTTTGTAATTTTAATTTTAATTAATAAAATTTAAGGGTACCGTCCCTTTTTTTAAAAAAAACACTATATTTCTTGAGTATTTTTAGAAAAAGCTCAAAAAAAATCTTTTGGGTTTCAATTTAAATGCTAACATATTTTTTAAGATTTTTGAAAAAAATAATTACATTTTACAAGTTTATTACCATCAATTTAACTATAAATACCCCCTCCCTCCTCACTATTTTTTCACACTACTACCTCACAAACCCTTTCTCTACAATATAAATCTTTCTCTACAATCAAACATCCCCAAGTTTATTACTTTTTTCGTTAACTTTCTAACGAAATGGCTTCCAATTCAAACAATGAGAGGGTGGGACAATTTACTATTATGGGGAGGCATTTTACAATCAAACATCCCCAAGTTTATTACTTTTTTCGTTAACTTTTTTCGTTATTTTCATATTTCCAGTCAGATTTTTAACGATTCCAGTTACTTTCAGCCAGTTTATTCAAATTTTCCGTTAGTTTTTTGACATTTTCAGTTAAATTTCCAGATTTCAAGTCACTTTTTTTACATTTTCAGTTTTTTAAACAAAAAAAAAAAGGTTACAAATTAGGCGGTTTAACCGGGTTAACCGGTTAACCGCCTAACCTTAACCGTTATATCCGGTTAGCCGGGCCGGTTCCGGTTGGTTCTATGTTACATTTTCAGTTTTTTTTTTTTAAAAAAAAAAAAAGGTTAAAAATTAGGCGTTTAACCGGGTTAACCGGTTAACCGCCTAACCTTAACCGTTATATCCGGTTAGCCGGGCCGGTTCCGGTTGGTTCTGTGTTACATTTCTAACCGCCGGTTATAACCGGTTAACCGGCGGTTAACCGGATTGGACACGTCTACTTCTACTAGTGACACATTTTTCAATAGTCACTTTTCCTCGTTTGATTGCTCCATATCCTACTGTTTCTCCTTTCTTGTTGTTACCAAACACTACTGGGGGACCTTTCATTTGGATGAAACTGCAAAGTAGTTCTGAATCTCCAGTCATGTGTCGTGAGCATCCACTATCCAAATACCAGAGATCCTTCTTCTTCTTAGCGGTTCCAACCATAAAACATGAAATCTGAAAATAAACATGAAAGGTTTTGGTCCCCCTTATTCCTTGGGTCCTAGGGTTAGCAGCTTTTTGGGACCCACACCTGTTTGACCTTAGGATTTTTACGTCCCTTGGCATTGGGTGTGAATCTTAAAAGACAATGACCAGCACTATGACCAAAATAGGCACAGATAGAACAATGAATTAAGCCAGGTTGTGGTTGCGGTTTTACAAACCCATTACTGACCTTCGGTTTCTCATGTTTTACTGGGTCAGCGGTTTTGGCTTTAACAAAGTTAACCTTCTTGAGATCCACATTTCTCTTAGGTGCGGCTTTAGGAAATATAACAGGATATTCCTTAAACCGACTAGGAGCGGTTTCATCACTCAATACTTCCTTGGTTGCCTCAGCCGCTGTGGATTTCTCTTTCCACTTTGGATCTCTCCCAGTCTGGTTTTTAGGATACTCATAGAAATAATTCTGCTTTTTAATTTCTTGTGTTGAGCCCTTTTTACCAGCATGATTCACCTTAGGAATTTCTTTGGTTTGTTCAGTTGGTTTACCACCACCTTCAGCACAGAGACAAGGACACTTACACCCATCATCAGTTTTAAATCCTAATCCACTTTTCTCCTTAGAGAGAATTTGTGAATTAACGATTTGTTCCATGGTGACACCAGACTTAGTCTACACATCGGTCACTTTTTGAAGTTCATCCCTTTGTGCAGTAAGATCATGGATTCGGGTGTTAAGAACCTCGGTTCTATCCTTAAGGTAGCGGTTTTCTTCCATAATAGAAGCTATCCCAACAATTTGGAGCTTGAGTTTTTCAATCTCCTCTTTATGGGACTTGCACTCTTTTTGGGAATATTCAAGTTCCGCAACCATTAATTTATATGTCTTTTTAAGCACAGTGTGTTGTTGACAAATAACACTAGCACGTTCAAGTACCTGGTCATCATGGCTTTGTTCGGTTTGATCCTCAGGAGAGTAGTTTGGTGAAGTAGGAGTTTTTCCTTGTTTAGCTTCAGGAGTTCTTGGTGAAACTGACTTCATTTGATGGAGTGGCAGTGGAAGGCTTTCGTCAATTTCAACTTTTTCTTCAAATCCCATTAGGCAAAGATTTGCAACTCCTTCATCTTCATCACTATCATCTGTATCAAAACCCATCCATGTTAATGGTTGTTCTCCTTGTTCAGCAACCATTCCTCTTCTCTTGAAAAACTTTTTGTTGAACGGTTTCTTGGCAGGAGCGGCTTCATAGCGCGGTTTAGGACAACTGGAGGCAAAATGACCTGGTTGTCTGCAGTTGTAACAAACAAGGTCATCATTTTTCTTAGCATCAGCTGCTTTGTTGAATCTGGTTGGAGGGACAAACTTTGCAGGGCCGCCTGACTGAAATTGAGCTCTGTTCTTTCTGAACTTGGTGTAGTTTTGCACATAGAGAGCAAACTCGTCATTATCCATGTCATCAAAGTCAACTTGAGTATAACTAGATCCTACACTTTGGGAATTTTGAGATGGAGTGTAGGATTGATGAGATTGCTGAGGTTGAGAATAGGGTTGATGATGTTGATGGTAAGGTTGATGAGGCGGTTGGTAATACTCTGGAGGTGCGGTTTGAGAAATATATCTTGGAATATTTGGATCAAGAGAAGCAGTTTGTAAATGGGTATTAGATGCGGTTTGATGGTGATCTGGATTGTAAACTGGAGATGTGGCATGTTGAAAGCGGCAAGAGAAAGAGACTTGAATCTGTTTTCGGTTTCACGAGCTTCCTCAAGCTTGAATTCAAATACCCTTAGCATGGCATAAAGATGACGAAGATCAAGAGCTTCCAGATCTTTGTTGTCTTCAATGTTGGTAGTTTTGATCAGCCATTTGCTACCAAGAGATTGCATGAATCTCATGTTCAGGTCAGTATTGGAATACTTGTGCCCTAGAGAGAAACATACATTGACAATTTCCACGAACCGCTCATAGCATTGGCGAAGAGATTCCTTTGGGTCTTTGACAAAGTAATCAAAGAGCCTTCTCTGTTGGTAGAGGCGGTTCTTCTTGTGTCGGCATCTCCTTCCATAAAGTCAATGATGCCATCCCATGTTTCCTTTGCGGTATTGCAATCTAGAACCTTTGAGTGAGTTCTTAGATCAATAGCTGATACAAGCATGGACATAGCTCTACCATCAAAGTCCACATTCCGTTGATCAGTTTCGGTCCATTCAGCTTCCGGCTTCTTGATTTCCGCGGTTTGTCCAGCAGTACCTGCATCAGGGTTAGCCTTCATCGGGACATAGGGTCCATTAACAATTGCAGTCCATAATCTGCGATCCTCAGATATCTTGTGCTTCTTCATCCTATCTTTCCAGAAGATGAAACTATCTTCATTAAGAATAGGTAAGTGATTAGAGTTGGATGTCTGCATCATATGGGAGTTTATGTTTGCCATTGGATCAGCACCCAAGCGGTTAAGCTTGTAAAATAATTTTTGGTGGATAAGCTCTGATACCACTTGTTGGTCCCAAAGGGCAACAAGGGTATAGAACCGCTAGAAGGGGGGTGAATAGCGGTTTAAAATCTTTTTCGAAATACCCTTGAAAATCAACCAAGTACTTATCAGTTTGGTCTATTGCGGTTTAAAGCACTAGAACCGCTCAGATAAAATGCACAGCGGAGTTCTGCGGTTTTGGCCAAACTGAATTATAAAGAGTAGGGAGGTTTAAGTGGTTGAAAATGGAATGATGCAACTGACAAGGCACAACTGAAGTATCACAAAAGTATGCAAATCATTTATCAAGTCATTTCACATAAAAGTAAATAAAGCTCATAAACAGAAATGTAAGTGACAAGACATAAATTAAAGATCAAAGACACACAATTTGAAGAGGTTCGTTCTTGAAAGAACTACGTCCTCTACCTAGGTGGTTAGCCTAGGATTTTCTAATAGCTACTAGACTTGTATTGATTTAGAGGAGTTTTTACAAGATTACAAACGAATCCAAACTCTAAATAAACAATCTAACCTAACAATGCTATTATAACAACCTGTGTTTTCGAGGTATATAATCTATAAGAAAATATACTCCGGATGTGTGGTGTGGAAAGAAATCAAGAGCTCAAAATATCTAAGTGATGGCGAGCAAGTGATTACTTTCTGTGCAAGGCTGAGTTGTGATGATTTGAAGGCTTGAAGCTTTGATGAAGAACTCTGGGTTTGCTAAGGAGATGGTGAAGATATGAGTATCAGGATTTTCAATCTTCAAAGCAAACTTGAATACTTGGGATATTCTCTTTGAAGCTCAGCAACCTTCATTGCTGAGAAATGAAGGCTATTTATAGTGAAGGCATTAGTGACCGTTGGACAATGAGGTGAGTCATTGTATAGCGGTTTTATGCGCTGTCACAATCCCATTGGTTGACCTGTCACTGTCGTCCTTTGCTTTTGCTTTGTGGCAGGAAGTTCTTGGATCACTACCTGACATTGTCCTTTTAGTTGTTGGAAAAGTACAACGGTAACTTTTCAAAAAGCGAGACAAACCGACATTCCAAGAATAACTGAAATATGACTTGAAGTTTAAGGACAAGTCACCAGTCATTCATTTACGGTTGAAAAGCGAATGTTTGTCTTCAAGGAGTAAATGACAGCAATAACTTCTTCAATATCTTGGTCGGCGGTTCCACCAAATGCATGTGCGGTTTCATGAATGAACTTGAAGTGCGGTTTCATCAAAGACACAAACTGCGGTTTGATGAAGGGCTTAAGGCACCATGCTGGTGGTTTGAAAATGGCGGCTTTGAGGGACACTAAACCGCTAAGGATAAACCGATCATAACTCAGCCTAACTACTAAACATCTAGAAATGGACTTGTCTAAAAATTGAAGTAAAACTTCATTACAAGTAAACCTAAAGTCTATAAAAAGACACGTGGAATGGGTCAATCAAATCAGGTGGGTGTACTAACAATGAATCCTAACACATGGGCTTAAGGATGATTAGTATGAACCATTCATTAGGGCCCGACAACACAGTGTCACCCTATCCATAACACATGACTTAGGTTAATTATAGCCAATATTAACGCATAAGTCAAGGACCGGGTCAAAGTTGACCATGGTCACACTTGCTTTCACAAGGAGTCATGACTCGGGCATCAACTTGGCCATGGTTAGCTTTAGATATATACTAGGGACGTGGTAACGTGAGCTAGACCAAAAACCAACCAAAGTCTCGGTATGTGTGTGTCACGGACAAGTGTGGTTGACTCAGCTCGAAAGAGGAGGTGGAATGGACCCGTGCGCGCTAGAAGGGCACAAGAGCACCAATCAAGCTGCATCTGGCATCCATCCCGGGTTTAAAGGGCATTTGGAACGTACAAGGTCAAGTACGCGTAGTGTGAAGCCATTCTATGTTCTCTTTTGAGTTAAAATAGAAATTTTCGATTCGTTTTAACATCATGAGCAATGTATAATCAACATATGAACAAGCATGAATAAGAATAATCAACAAAAATGAGCAAGCATGAATAAGCTATTTACACAAGCAATCAAGCAAGAATCATATGAACAAACAAAGCCAAAACTTGTACATACAACAAATTGTGCACAACAAAAAAATTCTTTGAAATCAAAACTTCACAAGAAACAATCCTTTTGAAAACCATTTGCAAAACAAGTTGTGCACAACAAAAGGATTCAAAATCTTTACAAAAGGGGTTATGCACAAGGAGGCCTTAAAAACCCAATTTTATGTCCCAAAAGACTTGTGCATAACCAAGCTTTAAAAACCAAGTTTTGGCTAAAAAAGAAGAAGGTAATGTGCACAAACAAATCTGTAAATTTGGAACCTGGATAAGCAGAAGCAAAAGGGACACAGAATGTTTCTGCCCTGCACAAAATTGTTAAATTTTGAAATTCTGTTCCATGCCCAACATAGCCGTACGGCTATAGCATCCTGGCAATTATTTTTTGCAGTTTTTCAACTTCTGATCATCAAGCCCCAGTTTATTGCATTTCCATAACAGTTTCACCTCCAGCAGATTCAAACAAAACACAGCACACACAAAATAAACACAAAAGTTAACGAAAACGGGGGACGGGAGTTTGACCCACACAAAAGTGTCCTCAAAGCTTCTAAAAAGAAGTTTGCAAACACTTTACTCCCCAGCGGAGTCGCCAATGTAAGGATCCCGCCCCGTGACGAAGGAAACGAAGGGTTTTCATTTCGAAGGGCGAAAAACCAAACACGGTTTATCACGCAAAACATAACGGAGTCGCCATATTTGTTAATTATTTAACCCAACAAATGAAAAGGTTAGAGATTCTATTAGTTCGGAGGTCAGGTTACGCCTTGGGAAGAGTTTTACGTCACCCAAGTCGCCTCGGATAGGACCTAGTCTCCCTAACGTTAGTTAACAAACGTGCATGTGTGTGTGTATTTCAAAAATGGGAGAAACTGACATTTTAACAAAACTGGTTAATTATTTAACAGAAATGGTTTATTTTGCAAACATTTCAGTCAGAAAGGGAAGAAACTGGAAAATGCACTCCCTGGCCAAAGTAGCCGTACGGCTAGGGAGAGCATTCCAGGGGTTTTTGACAGTTTATCAGAAAACTGTCCAGTTTCAGGCAAAACAGAGTGTTCTTGCTGAAACTGGAATGTGATGATCATTTTTAGTTATTTTCTTCAACAAAAACATGGATTTAATCATCCCTATGTCATTGATCACAAATTAGACACCAAAAACAAAGGTTTTGGGTGTGATCAAGACAATCATTGGGGAAATTTTGAGAAAGTTGATGAACATGCCCTTTGGGCCAAAATGACCATTTGATGAGTAAAGATTGAAACTTTACCTTTAAAATGGACTTATTATGCAAGATTAAACCTTTAGAAACAAAAATATAACATAAAGATTGGATTTTTGTGTCCCATACTTGGTGATTTTATGGCTAGGTCGTGGTTGAGATGATAAAGATTGAAACTTTATCACCCAATCATGACTCTCATGGCCAAACAAGAACAAAATCAACATAAAACTTAACAAACCATGATCATCTTTAGGTTTTACCCCCAATCATACACAAGGCATGAAGGGAACCTTGAATCACCTCATGATTTGGTTCCAATGTACATATATAATCATAATATATATATATATATATATATATATATATATAACAATAATATATATAGCTTGAGAAGACAAGACTTGTATAATATATATATATATATATAGTGCTTGAAATGGATAAGACTTGCAAGAAATGTAAAGTGCTTGAATGGACAAGGCTTGCAAGAATAATAAAAAATAACACAAAGTAAACAAGTAATATGAACAATAACAAAAAGAGTTTGAGATGAAGAAGAAGATGGGGAGAATGAGGCTTCACCTATGATGGTTATGGCCTATCTTCCTCACTTTTCACTCAAATGTGTATCACTCACAGTTTTTGCTCTCAAACTGGCAGAGTATCAACACACAAAAACGTTTTCTCCCCCCTGAAATGATCAGCATGGGGTTCAATTTATAGGGACTGAGGGTGCCCAACATAGCCGTACGGCTCAACCCCCTCAAGTATCCAAACCATCCGTATGACTCGAATTGGCGAGCTTCTGGATTTTTCTAAGTTTAATTCCAATTCAGTCCTGGAATATTAGGTTTATCCTAGTGAGGTCCTGGCCCATTGGTTTATCCCTAAATGGTACCAAGAATTCCTCTAAAGTAGGTCAAATTCAGATTGGGGTACTTACAGATTCTTAATAAGACACTCGAGAACATTATAATAATATGAGTTACGTCTTATAGTAAGGTTCCCGGATTGTTGTATATTCCAACTGCACGAACCCTGGATACACCATCAATCGAATTTGAGGCCTATGAAGTTGGACTATACCAAATTTGATGTCATTCATATTATTATAAAATGTAACTCGTGTTTTCATAAGATTAACTTGTGTTAGCTAATAAGATATGGAACTCATTTTTATATTTGTTTGCTTGATTAAAGTGACTCATATTAGTATATTATGTAATATATTATTCCCTCGGCCCAAAAAATGATATTCTCACTTTTTTATTGTTACTATGAATTATTTTGAGCAATAATTTTAGATTAATTTGATTATATTAGTGAAATTTTAAAATTATTATTATACATCATTAACAATACTATTACTAACAAATTTTAATTTCTCATTAAAATAATTAAATTAACTTAAAATTGTTACTTAAAAATCATTTGTGTGACAAGAAAAACAAAAATACCATTTTGGAACGAGAGATTAAACTAATTTAACATTATGTGAAAATCTGAGAAAAAAAGGTTTTACGCTAAGACCATGTACAATGGGATAGTTGAGGGGGTGGTTTGAGAAAAGGTCAACTAGTTGAGGTGCTTACAATGGAGGGATGAAAGGGGGGGGGGGGGGTTAAAGGGTTGAGTTGAACTCAACCCAGTTGAGGAAATGAAGGAGGGGCACACGTCAGTGGGGGAGGGGAGCCGACGCAGTTTTCTTTTTTTCTTTTATTGGGTTGGGACGCTTGTCAAAGATACATTGGTTCTTGCAATTTTCGGATAATTTTTTCACCCCAATTACTTGAGCTCAATAATTTCATAGTAAATCATTTAAAAAAATCACCAAAATTCATCTTTTTTTCCCCTCTATAAATTGATGTAAGTTTCATTTGATTTGGACACCGAAAAAAATCCTTTTTTTTCAATATAAAATTTTCTATTATACTTCATTAACCGTTATTTAAAAAAAACAACAACAACTTTTTAAGTGTGAAGTTTTTTTAATAATAATTATCGTCATTTCTCGTATTTATTTAATTGTAATTACAAAAAATTAATTAAGTGTGAATTATTTTTTTATTATAAATTTTATTATTATTATTATTATTATTATTATACTAATCATAAAAATAAAAATTATTAATAAAATAAAAGTGGTGGAGTATAAAATGATGAGTTGGGAGGGAGTTGAATTTTACTAAACCAACCATTGTAGAGGGTATAGTTGAAAGGGTAGTTGAGTTATTAGGTTGATGGAGAGAGAAGACGAGGTGGAGTGATATTAGGGTAGTTGGATAATTTTTGTAGTTGAGACCATTGTACATGGTCTAAGTTAGCGTAAAACGCATTTTTAAAAATGGCGTGGTGGCATTTTTGTAATAAACAGGAAGTTGTTCGACGCTGGTCGTAAGTGTCAGTATTAGTGTTAAAAAGTGTCAGTCATGTTACACTGACACTTTGATAAGTGCCAGTGTAATGGCTGACACTTTTAAACACGAACACTGACACTTTAGCGACAAGGTTTTTAAACGTCAGTCCAAATGACTGACACTTTAAAATATTCACACCAGCATTTACGATACTTGCTAGTATTTAAAAAAATGACACTGCTTGTTTTAAAAAATAAGCGCTAGCGTGTTTGGTAAAACACGTTTTTTATTTGCTTAAGGTAAAACACGTTTTTCACAAGACCAACTCTAAAATTATTGCTTAAATATTATTTACATGGTAGTGAAAAAAAAAATTAACATCATTTTTAAGCCGAGGAAGGGAGTATAAAATTCGATTGTGAATTGGTATGTACTACTCCCTCCGTCCCAGAGTAAGAGTCTTACTTTCCATTTTGGTACGTCCCAGAGTAAGAGTCATATTCTTAAAATGGCAAAGAATCTTTACTATTCACCCCACTCATTCTCTCTCATATTTTACTTTTATACTCACAACACCAATCAATTCACTATTTTCTCACACTCATTCTCTCTCCTACTTTACTTTTACACTCACAACATTTATATCACTTCCAATATTTATTAATAAGCGTGCAAATGAAGGGTAGGACTCTTGCTCCGGAATTGCTATGTACTAGTAGTTGGTATGTATCCGGCATCAATCCCTTTTTATGTAACGTGGTTTCGTGGCATCACCTGATCATCCTAGTCACCTCCCCCACAACATGTGTCTCTCTCCCGGTCAAGATTCGAGCGGCAGCACTTCTCATAAGTAGAGCCAAAACCAAACAAATCCAAAACGAATTCAAATCAAATAAAAAATGTCTCTGATTAAATCCTCCCCGCCATGGCAAGTCCTTGTTCTCGTCGCCCCCCATCTCGACCCCAAAACCCTAGCCACCGCCGCCTGCGTTTCCAAATCATGGTCCATTTCCATGTCCTCCGACCATCTTTGGGAACCCATTTGCGCCACCCACTTCCCTTCCCTCTCCAACCTCCGCGCCGCCGCCGCAACCACCACCCCCATCCCTTACCGCCACTTATTCGCCCTCGGTCACAAATCCACCCAACGCCGCCTCCGCTCACCCAAAAAACCCCACCTCTCCCTTACAAATCTCACCTTCGCCATCGACATTCACCACGGCAAATCACCTCCGGTCACCCTAGTAATACCCGGTTCGACACAGATGTAATTAGTACTAACAAAACCAAAGTACCGGAGTTGGTTTTTAATACCGTCGGAGAAATAAAGGTTACATTAAACGTGGTTTTGAATGGGTTAGAGGGTGTTTTTACCATGATTAATTGTAAAGGGGAAGGGTGCTTTAATTTTCGGATGGTGATGGGTGGTTTTTCCGAGGAGCTTCCGATGCCGGGGTGTTGCGCTAGCGGCGTTACGAGCGGTCTTGTGGCGGAGATGAGGGTGGGGTTGAGGTTGAGGGGGAGGGTGGTGGAGAAGGTGAGTTTAGGGGTGTTGAGTATAATTAGTTGGAGGTATGTTTGTGTGGATGATGCTCTTAGGTACTTGCAACATTTTCTAATTGTACCTAGTGGTGATCACTAGAGTTTTGTGTTATGTAAAAGTTGTGTTTCATGTTATGCATCAAGTGACCATCCAAGTGATTAGTCAAAGTTAATACTTTCTCCTCTCACTTTTTCAAATTTGATTTAAAAAATCAATGTAAAATGGGTGTAATGATAAAAAGCAGTATATTAATGAAAAAAATACTCCTCCTCCCGTCTCAATTTAAAGTTATTAGTTTTTTACTTTTGTACGGAAATTAAGAAATAGTAAATGTTGTGAGTATAAAAAGTAAAATAGGAGAAAGTGGGTAGGGAGTTTTTGTTGTGAGAATGATAAGTGGGTCTCATTATCCATATCATATTAGGTAATAAAGTAAAGTAAAAACTTTAAATTAGGACCGATCAAAAAGAAAGTAAAAAGAAAGTAAGAACCTTAAAAACGGGACAGAGTGAGTATTACTCAAGTAATAATCAATAAAATGTTCAAATATTTTTCTAAACTCACCCTCTTTTTGAGCTTAATGTGATGGTAAGATTCAGTTTTTACTAATTCGATCTCTGTCACATTAGAAAAAGATCACCCTCTGTTTGAACTTAACAAATGATTTTGTGTCAGAGTAAGATTTACTAGTTTTTACTAATTCGATCTCAGTCACATTAGAAAACTATTGATTTTGTGTGAGGAAAATTCAATTCTTACTAACTCGATCTTAGTCACATGAGGAATAGATTTTGCGTCACGGGATGATTTTGTACTGAGTAAGAGGTAGTTTGGCATTGATTCTATTTATTGAAAATTGATTCTTGACAATTGATTTTAGTAAAAGTGATTATCCCAAAACTCAATTTTCTGTTTGGATGACAAATTTTAAAAGTGAGTTTTTGTGAAAAGTGATTTTAAAATACGTTTGGATACTACACAATAGAAGTAATTATATACTACAAAATGTCTAAACTACCCTAATATATTTCAAATCATAAGAATCCATGTTAAACTAGAAAAAAAGTCCATAAATTAATTTTAAAACACAAAGTTCATATAAAAAAAATGCGGCCTTTATTTCTTTCAATCAACCACTAGATGTTGCTATCTGTACAGCCAAAAGATCGCGAAATTCATCCATTTCTCGCTCATCTGCGACAACTTGCGGGTGTGTTACGTGCTCCACATTATGGTTTTCTGTCGGTAAAAGGGGGCTTTCCTCATAACATCGGAATACTTCATCCGCTTTGGCCTTTTTCCTAATGTAATTATGAAGAGCCATTGATGCACCTACTATAGAAACTTGCACGTCAAAATTAAATGAGTGCATATCATTTAAAATTCTCCATCGAGCTTTCCAAACTCCAAAGCTTCGCTCAATTATGCTTCTCAACGAAGAGTGAGCTTTGTTGAATTTCTCTTGCATGTTCATCGGTTGTGCCCCACGACGAAAATCGGGTAAATGATATCTCTCTCCTTTATATGGTGCCAAATAACCTTTAATATTTGGATAACCTGCATCAACTAAATAGTACTTCTCTGCACAAATATTTGACATATATTTAAAGACATTATTAAAATAATAATAAATTACTTGATATTAAAACTTATGTATAAGCAATACTACTAACCTCCTCTAGGATGTGGAAAGTTCAATTCGGGACTCCTTAGTGCTTGGTAAAAAATACGTGTGTCATGCGCACTACCTTCCCAACCAGGCCATATAAGTGTAAAGCACATGTCAAAACCACAAATTGCCATTATATTTTGAGTTGGATATCCTTTTCTCCCAATGTAAGGAACTTGTTCATTAAGCGGGAGAATCGCCTTCACATGTGTCCCATCAATGGCACCAATACAGTCCTAAATATAATTAGTGTTAGAAACCATCTCATAAACTAGATTTCTAGAAGTAATGTTGAAATTACTAACCTTGAAATGGGGCCAATATTTGTCATTCTCACTAATATGTTCGGGAACAGAGTCAAAACTCTCAGGTGGCTTGATCATATCAAGTGATAATGCGATTACTGCTTGAAGAACATTATGAAAATGCCTACTTATTGTCTCTCCAGAGTGTTGAAAACGCTCCTGCAGCATTCGGTTACTATGACCATGTCCAAGCACAACTAAAAATATTGCAACCTGTTCTTCAGTGCTAATTTCTCTAGACTTTCTTAAATTGTATTTGTTCTTTAGATCACTACAAAGGGATAAAAAGACTTCTTTTCCATCCTGAATTGTGTATCTCAAAGTATGATATACTGTAATGGTTCTGAGTTTAAATTAAGAATGACCTGCGTTATCTATGTGGTAGTCATTTTTCTTTACCTTTCTCCCCTGTGACTGCGAGGGTGTATGTCTTTTCCTAATACTCCCTCCGTCCCATAATAAATATTGTACTTTTCTTTTTAATTCGTAGTAATAAGAAAAATATTATTTATAATTCAGGAAAGTATAATCTAAATGAAATTGTATCATTGTAGAAGCAATGTACACACAAGTAAATCACATTCTTTAAAAGTGTTTAAAGTGTTTACAAGAAAAATGTGATATTTCTAATGGGACGGATGGAGTATACATTTATATATTAATTTGTTATGGTTAATAATCACGATGGAATGGTGTGGAAATACAGAACATGAATTTAAGGTGAATGTCATTGATATGTAGAGTCAGAACAAAATGTTGCAGAAGGAAACATTAACAGGAGAATTCTTAGACATGCCAATACCAACTAATTTTGATTTCTAAGTTCACATGCTCATAGTATAATTGATTTTATAAAATCAACATAGGAAGATATTAAACTCTCTTGGGCATGATTATTTAGTTAAGAGAAACACATGTATGTATGAATGAATTTGGCTCAGGCAAAAAAACACAACAGGTAGAGTGCACAAACAAGTTGGTTGTTCATGGATATAATTTTGAGATACATACACCTATAATATGATAGCTGAATCAATGACATTCAAAAGAAGTGATCTAAATGTTCATTGCATAGAATATCAAGAAGAGAAAAACATACCTTTAGCTTTGCAGACGAGGATTTACTAAACTTTGTTGAAGTGTAGAAGAGAGTTGTTGACAGCCAAAGGTATAAATAACAGGGATGTGGAAATCATGTTGATAGAAGGGCAAATCAAAGATTTGAATTTTGAAATTGATTTTAGAGAAGTGATTATCCCGGAAGCAGGGGGAGATGTGATTCTTGTTACCGTGATTATATGCGTCTTCGACCCGCCCAACGCAGAAGCATCTTTTTTTCGCCAAACACCTCATTGCGGCGCTTTTTGGATGGGACGGCGCTGGAACGCGTGTTGAAGCCGAAAAAACGCACGCCCAAACCCAGCCTAAGACTCAAACTTTACTAATTCTCGGTTACACGAGGAAAAAAAACTGACATGGCGGGCGAGCGCGGATCACTACCACGCAGGATGTGAGTTCGGAAAGAGCGGTCAGTGTCCCCCTCTAGTAATGGTGGTGTTTAAAATGGTTCCTGAATCGCTTATCATTCCCCCCTCTAGTAATGGTGGTGTTTTAAATGGTTTCTGAATCGCTTATCATTCCCTCATGTGAGTCACCGTCATGGCTCTTTCAAATCAAATTTGCTCATTCTCTTGTGTGAGACAATACGATTTATCTCTTAATTTATGTGGTTGATATAAATTTGATTTTGGTGGGTTATGGATTATGGAGTATATATTAAATTAATTTTGTTGTTCATTTATCACAAGGAAACGTGTTCAATTATAAAAATACACGTAATGGAAATAAATATTGGGAATGAGCAAATTCAAGTCTTTTTTCTATTCTATTTCCATTCCAAAATAATCATTAAACATATCAAATTACTGTCCATCTTTAATTAAGTTGTTATAGTAGGTTTTAGCGGAAACTAGTTTCTCTTTAAATTACAGAAAGTCTATTTTTTCGTACTTGCAAGCATTCTACGAACATTTATGAACAGTTTGAAAAAACATGATTTTTTATAATTTACGGAGAAACTAATTTCGCACAAAATTTTGTGAAGCTATTATACTCATCTTGCTGCACATCTAAAAGCTGAAAAAGAATATAAACTATTTATTAATGATTATATTTTTTTGTGGAGATATATATTTATGTCATTCATCATATAAAGTCAAGAGTGGACACTCTAACTCACATGAAATATTGAAAACATAGCAACCCCTGAAAAAACTCTTGAAAAACAATTTGTCACAATAATAAAACAACTTGTCACAATAATTGTCTTTGGCACTAAAGACCTATTATCATATAATAGAAGTTTTGGAAATGAATAATGATCCCTGAGCTTGAATCATATCTCCATTAAATAGTATTACGAACAATTACTTGTAAAACGCTTCTTCAGGTAAATCATAAACACGAACAATAACTTTTAACACGCAAACGCTTCTCCAAGTAAAATATAGACATTGCCCACATAACTGACATTCAGAAAAATCCTAAACAAAAAAGATTTTGCGTTGAGAAAAAATTGAATGCATTTGGGTTGACCATAAGTGTGAAACCAAACATATCAAGTATTGCAGCAAGACATACAAACATTATGTTAAAACCTAACTTTCCAAACAACAAGTTTTGACAAAGAATTAAGAAGAATTAAGCTAATCTCTCATCAATGCATTATACTCAAAAGATCAGACAAAATACAGTTCTTAAAACTCAAATAAATTGAAGAAAAGACCAAACATATTTGAAGAAATTTACAAAGTATGAAGGTCCACTATCTTTAGTCTACTCGTAACAGTCGAGATAGTTGACCTCAACAAGGACAACAGACCTCAACCAAATGACAACTCCTCAACCAAAGGACAACTCATGCCAACTAAGTACTCAGACAATGGCCAACTGACACACTTGTATTGTTCATCAGTCAAAGATAACTGAGAAATAATTCACACCGCCCAAAGCCTTTGAGCCGTTATGAACTAACATATACGTTATGAAGACCTTTAAAAGCATCATCTCAGCATTCAATAACACACCTCTTCTCTTGCCTTCAAATACTTCAAGCTTTTAAGCAATCCAAAACAAAAAACCCTTTATGCACACTTAATTTTTCCATCCGTGCAAAACTTAAACTTCATTTAAATCTCATCAAGCTATTGTTAAGAGCTACTCAAGAGATCAGCAACCCTTCACATTTGAAAAAACAATTTTTTTAGTGCTTTGCAACAAGTACAACTTAGTTATTGAGAATAATTAAGTTGGAAAATTCTTATGGATTTTTCATAGCAATTCTTGTAGTTACTTGAATAAGTATTATAGCATATTGCTTGTTTTACTGTTGAGGACAGTGAGCGGTGGACGTAGGGGAGTTGTTTTACTCCGAACCAGTTCAAATCTTTTATGTTTGTTTCCTTTACTCTTGCACACTCACACACATTGCTTGATCATTATCCTATATTGTCCTTAAATTTTTTCATCTTATTCACACTTTATTTTCGATGCAAAACTCACTTTTATTCACTGCATTCAAAGATAGTCGACCTATTTATTACTAACTTATCTCTTTACTTAGTGCATAATTCACATTAGTACCTTTCACATTACACAAAGATTGTCAACACAACAGAGAGAATAAAAGGTCTCTCGAAAAGAGAAAAGCAACGACTCTCGACAAAGGGAGAAAATACAAATTCAAGACTTATTGAATATAAATAAAAATAAATAAATAGAAAATGGTGTTATTGATGGTGGCAGAGGGTGTTGATGATGGTGGTATCGCTTAAAGTTGAAACTCTTCAAATTAAAATGAAAAGGGAAGAAACAAATAAAGGAAGATTGAAGAGATCAGGGTGGAGATAGGGAGATTTATGGCCGGGTGTGAAGGTTGATCCCGATCATGGTTCCAAATTATATTTAGCGGCGTCTCATTTGCTATTAAAATTGTCAAATTTATCAAAAAATAAAATAAAATTCAAATATGATAGTTTTAATTTAGGAAGTGACATTTTCAATTATAATTTGACCCTTTGTGTCTCATTTTCCAATTTTATGATTAGAACAATTAACACGTACAGTTTATCGTGCAGAACTAGGTTTCTAATCCTTTTTTTTTTTTTAAAAAAAAGCTCTAGGTTTCTAATATTGAAAAAAAGTTGGGTTCTGGTTTTAAAAAATTGGTTTTCATTGTGCTTCTTAATTTATATATTTATTAATATACTCCCTGTCCTACTCGAATTAGGATTTTTGGTTAATCTAATTATTATTTGACCGATAATTTGAAGAAAAATAATGACGATAATCAAAATTAAAAATTGTTACTGTATTACGGTTATTAATAAATTCAATAACTATTTTTAAATTTTTATTAGTGATTATTTTTCTTCAAATTACTTGTCAAAATATAATTATATTGACTAAAAATCTTAATTCGAGTAGGAGGGAGGGGGAGTATATTTAAAGGCTTAACCAATCAAATAGAGTATCTGTTTTACCATTGATTTGGCGGTCAAAATGGCAATTAGAATCTGGTTGTTTTTTTTAAAGTTTCACACGTTTGCCAAAAATTTCTCACTCTTTCCCGCCTTTATATATATAAACACGCTTCAATTTGGCATTTTTACAATTTCAATTTAATCGAAAGGGGGTCAGCAATCAGTCAGAGCTATGCCGCCGAAGAAGTCCTCTCCTCTTCCTTCTTCACCGATTCTAATCGGTAATAATTTCTGAAACCCTAATCCCCCATAGTTATCGGTGTGAAATCCTAATTTTATATTTTCACAAAATTTCAGGAAATTGTGAGGTTGCTGTAGAAGCCAAAAACTTCAAGCTTGAATCCAATCAAAGCAATCTCCAAATCTCTCTATCAAGAAATGCCAAAATTAATATCTCAGGTAGTAGATGCATTCAAAGATTTTCACTTTAATTCCCCCTTAGTTTAATCTATGTAACTTGGGGGTATAGTTTGAGTAATCTGTGCAGAAAAATTATCTAGTACTTTCATTAAGTTGGTTCATTATCGAATTCAACCCCAATCGACAGGCTATGGTGTCCGTTCTAATTTAGGTTAACTGGGTTACTTCTGTGGTGTTTGATTGAGTTTCTTGATTGTGGCAGTGTTGGAGGATTCTTGTAAAAATGGCTTTAATCATCATCGGCAGCAGCATTCAAGTTCTGAAGATAATGGTAGTATGTTGCTGTGTAAATCTCTTTGTTTATTACTCTGCATTTCGTCTTTTTATCTTTGGCTTGTTACTGTTTCTTGAACATGAGTGTTTGAATTAGGTAACTGTTCCTTCGTGCTTGTGAACCCTAAAGATGAAGACGCTCAGTCAAAGTCCATGCTTCAGGTATTTTTATTTTATTTTTTTATGTGTCCGCGTGCGTGTGAGACTATTTGACACTCTATTAGTCCATTCCTTTTGTTTTGCATATACCATTGTTACGCATACAGTATGGGTTTACTTTAAATATAAGAGTGTCTACCTGGTACGATAGCAATGAAATAATGATGGATAACTGGATATTAATGATGAGAATGTTTGGAGGTTGATTCTGATTGGTAGCATATCCTTATAGGCTCTCATTTCAAAGTACATTTTTCCGGCAATGTGAGAGTTTGATGAATGGAAAATTGAAAATTGGATTAAAGAAAGAAAGGGATTTACAAGATGATTTTTTTTTTTTCTCTTCTTAGTTTAGAATAAGAGAGATTAATCTTTTCTTGCTTATGGGATCTCATTACAACGTACATAGTAAAACCAGACAAAACATGATTCATGGCCTCTAATAATCTCCATTACAAAATAACACAAATCCGTGTTGAACACGGTTCATCTATGAAAGTTGATAGCAAAAAGCTTCTTGTTCGGCTGATCACTTAGAGTTGAAAAATTCCAGTCCCTTACATAGGTGCTTGGTAACTAGAAGGAAAAATGAACTTTGGTGGAGTATAGATGACAAGAATAATAGACGACACCCTACTTTAAATCCTTGAGCCTTGACATCTGCTAGTCAACAAAGAAAGTTGTAAATGATGAGAAGCTTCTTTTTGCCACAGCCAACAATATGTAGAAGCGGGGACGGTAAAGTCCACTTACTGTAATTCTCTCAAATATAGACAAAAGTTGCAATATTTTTTTCTTCAAATTGTCTGCTTGCTAAAATTTTCGTGGTGCGATGTAAAATAACAAACATGATTCTTCTGTTGACGTACACCATGCTAAGGTCCTCATAAAACATGGTTGCTGTAGTAATAGAAGGTAGCCCTGTTTGTGGGAAATCACATCTCGAGGGGCACAGAGCTAAGAACCAATAGATAATTATGTGTGGAGTTGTGTCCTTTGATTGAGTAGAGTTATAATATTTACTCCCTCCATCCCACTTTAATCTACAAAAATTGCCATTTTGGTTGTCCCAATTTAATCTACAAAATCCCAAAATGGAATCATTCCCCCCCTCAATTCTTGTGTCTCATTTTTGTAAATTAAAGTGGGACGGAGGGAGTAATATTTATTGACAAGAGTGGAGAGGTGGAAGGGAGAAAAACATCCTTGGGAAGTAATCCTCTTTCCTATTAGCTTGCTTGGTTCAATTTGAAGGGAAGGAGCGACACCACTTTCCTTATCTTTCTACTGATGTTACCAGGTGTAACAACTATTGGGATAGTCTCATTATTTACGTATAAGGTCTGTTTGAAACCAATCTGGAACTACCTCGTTCCTTGGCTTTAGCATCCTGGTTCTCAAGGCTCACTAGCACTTCTTCAGCTTCAGTCATGCGAAATTGGGATTAAGATTTTGCTCATCATCCATATTACACTCTAGTTATTTATGCAATACATTTATTACACTTTCTCATAACTATGTTAAGGATTATCAATGTCAATAAATGACTTTGGCTCAAATGCTCCTTTCCAGACTTTTATTTTTTGCAAATGAGGATTTCTGTTGGCTGGGAGGGTGAATATTCCTATTTTTTCCCTACTAACCTATTTTAATTGCCAGTTATAAGTTACTTACCCCTGTTCTTCTTTGTTACACCACTTTACCCCTACTACATTTTTCTGCGTTCTTTGCCTATTCATGTTGCCACTATGCCAAGTCATCTGGAAATATATTCTAAAGGATTATATATTGAGACTAGCCAGATATACCTAAATGGGCTTCATTTGCTTCTGAAAGTGCTATAACTTTTATGCATTGGAAGCAAGTATTTCCATTATTATAGAGGTCATGGGAATGGTAATAATACTAAGGTAGAGGCATAGCGGCAACCACGGGGATGAAAACCTTTAATAATACATGTGATTGTTTACTCTTCAATAATTGGTAAACGGTAACATCAGGACTCGGTTGAAATGGATGTAATTCAAATCATCAGTTCTTTAAGCACTTTTATTGGAGCAAGAATTTTATTTGTGGTACCTTCTACTTACTAACTTTGAACGGAGATCACTTCAAATTCTTAACCAAGGTGATTATTTCTAAATTTGTTGATAATTGATAAAAAAAAAAAAAAAAAAAGCAAAACTTGATTTGTGCTCTTAGGGCACGTGTCTGACAATATTTTTGTATTCAATGATGGTTAAACATCAATGCCACCAGAGTAAGTCCTCAATTCAAATACTTCCCTATCATGAATATACTTAAATGTACTGGATCCTCCTAAACTAACCTCGTGGTTGCCACTATAGGTAAATGGTAGCTGGACCCAATGACACTAACCTAGTGGTTTAGTTATTGAATACTCCCTCCGTCCCAAAATAATCTTCACAATTTTTTCGAAGTTACTACGAAGGAACTTTGAGCAATGATTTTAAGTTGATTTAATTACCCTAATGAAAATCTAAATCTTGTTATTGATAGTATTGTTGATGGTGTGTCGATAACAAGTTTTAGATTTTCATTAGTACAATTGAATCAACCTAAAATTATTTGCTCAAAGATCTTTCGTAGTAATAGCGAAAAAAGTAGGAAGATCATTTTGGGACGGAGGGAGTATGATTTTATCATGGATACTCATAACTATAAAGAAGAAAAGGGGGTGAACATAAATTTGGCTCATACGTTGCAAACCTAATGCTGTCTCTCAACAGCAAATGTTGTTTAGTCATGGGAATATGATTGCTGCATAAATTATTTTCTTATTGACAAAAGTAATGTGATTATACGTGATACATGATAAATATTTTGATTTCCTGTTGTTTATATTGTCATCTTATCTCGTATCACTTCAAGGCTATTGCTTACATATTCTTTATTGATGGTGTGGTAGGAAGTATTAAACATATACAGGGAAGAATTACCCACAATGAACTATGCAGCGAATACGGGAAAACATTCAAAGTTCCTTGAAAGATGCGTCTTTAATGGGTATGTATCCATATTGTTTTAATGACATCTCGGTGCTTGTTAAAATGAAAAACTTGCTAACATTCATTACCGACGCCTATTGCAAACATTTTCTTCTATTCCATGTAGAATGTGCTCTTTGTTTAGCTGTCTTCCTTATCAATGACTCCAGCAGTTTCCTTGCTCAAGTAATATGTTGGTCACTGAGATTACGTTTTGCTGTTTTTCTCTGCAGGAAATATTGCACTTTGCTTTTGAAATCTAGGCCTGAGGAAGGATCTGGAGAGGTAGGATTGCTTTTGATTTTAAGCACATAATAGCTCCGTTTATATGTATTTATTGTATACCAGATTCCTGTATATTCGTGTCTGTATTACTAACACTATGCCATTTTTATGGAAGTATGCACATTCAACACTCAAATTACTGATAAAATACAAAGTGTTCTTTTATAACTACTGAGACACACTTTGCTCTATGTTGGATAAATTTTACGAGTAATTCTATTCTTTTTAGTTAATGATTATGCAACACATGATGTGGCAAGCATCAGGAGCTTCCTTGGTTTTTTTTTTTTTTTTTTTTTTTTGCCTTTCAATAAATTTTCCAACTGGTGTACACACTTCTGCAAAATTTAGACTAAAGCTTACCTAAAGATGTACTCCCCTCGTCCCAGCTCACTTGACACTTATTTCTATTTTTGTCCGTCCCAGCTCACTTGACACTTCCTAAAATAGCTTATTTTTTTTGTAATTTTACATTCACTCTACCCCACCACTCTTCTCTCTCTTCATTTTCCACCACTCAATTTATTCAACTAACACTACTATTTACCCCACTCATTCTCTCTCTACATTTTCTACCACACATTTTCCTTATTTTATGCTTTTTCCTTAGTTATTGTGCCCACCTTTTAGGTGTCAAGTGAGGTGGGACGGAGGGAGTATACTTTACTTTTAAGAATATTGATGAAATAGAGTCTTAAATTCCCCCTCGGTCCTAGTTTAAGGTTCTTAGATTGACTTTTCACGCTTATTAATGAATCAATGTAAAGTCGGTCAACAATTGTAGTGAGCTGAGGACATAATTGTCCAAAACTCTATTTTCTAATTCAAGTGGATGAGAAGTAGTTTAGGTAAGTAACGTTTTTGTAATTCTATGAACTTTATGAGGACAAAGTTGTACTAAACACTGTTTATAATTTTTATTATGGAGTAAAACAATGTAAGAACTTTAAACTGGGACGAAAAGAGTAGCTAAATATACAATTTTGGATGAACTCTTTTGTATATTACAAGTGGTTGTCCAAAATTAACAACACAATGCTGCTATTACTTGATAATATATATCATGATTAAGTAACTGTTTTTAACTTGTTAAATAAGAATGATCATAGATTTGAGTTGCCTTACATCTTCCTTA
>JAOWBW010001256.1:0-50902 GCA_026119855.1 Campanula takesimana
TTGGTCCAATCCTTATCCAATTGCCTAACCAACTTGGGCCACTTGCTGCAATGTGGTTGGCCCCATTAACTTCTTCTTTGAATTCATTTGACGTAGATGACTGCAATTCTGCTTCCGGTATTGGTTCTGCAACAGTCCAAGATTTGTCCGGATGCGCGAATAATGGTGTCCCGGTTGTCCGCGGTCCCAACATGGAAGTTGCTTGAAATAATCTCGTGGTCACGTCTGTCTATCTGAAATATGTTAATGAGCAAGGAATGACAATAATATATTTTTAAGTTCACAGGATGATAATAACGAGCAGTTCTAGGGGTGCGGGCCCCATTTCGGGTCCCGCAGCTCAAAAATTGAAGTACATGCTTGTTTACTTGTTTTTTCGCTCTGATCATGAATTTGAAGTCAGTTAATCCATTCGATGCACCGATAAATCTCAAGGCACTCCCGCATAGCCAAATCGAGGGCTCTAGGTCAATTTTAGGGTTTAGACCGATTAAAAGGGGTTTGATAAGGGGTGCGAGATCGGGGTATCTACAGGGGACTGCAACCGTTTGTTGGGAAATCTCATAAAGTTTTTGATATTCTACCACCCAAGGTCATGGGAACCTGCTTGTTGCACTGAGGACTATTCCACAGTCCATTCTGTTGTTGAGTGAGAGTGACTGTGCTTTGGTATCCCACTTACGGGGGAAAGTGACGGGTTATAGGATCTACTCACTGCTCCAATGTTTCATTACTGGGGACCCCACCATCTAGGAGGGTGGTTATTTTCTTTGGTGCTCATCACTGTCATCTGGAAGTAAAACTCCTGTTCAAGATTGGCATTTGACACTGGCTAGAAATTTGTTATGATTTCCCACTTGCGGGGGAATGTGATTGTTTACCTAGGCCGCCTGATGTCCTGATGTTCTACCGCCGGTGAGAAAAAATGCCTTCTTAATTATTAAAGTCTTTTGTTGGTGAACAAACTGCCTTGAGGAGTTTACCCTGTCCATTAACGCATATCCAAAATTGTAAGGCCCTTGATTATACCGTGGAACTGATCTCGAACTTAGTGAATCAAACTGTTGACATTAACTGGCAATTTGTTGTAAGTCTCCACTTGCGGGGGGACTTAACAGTTCACAAGAATCATCACTGAGTTTCGGCATTCCACTGTCAGCATTTTAAGAAGCCCCTGTGTTAGCCAAAAGAAATATGCACATTCGTCGTTCCCTTGATGAGGACCGGACTGCTTTGAGGAGTCGTCCCATATCTAGCCTTCTGTTGGATGAAAACACGTGTTACCCAGAGCAAACGATATCAACTCAATATGTTGTTGTGAATTCAGTGGTTGTTTCCAAGACCAAATCGGAATCACGACATGCACCCCAGACCATATTTATTCATTCATGTATCTGTGCACTCGGGATTCCAAGTTATAGAAAACCTTTCCCGCTTGCCTCATTACAAAACGTGAAATGCAGCCCCAGACTGGGCTCGCTCATTTGAGAACATATGAGGCCTTCATTCATTTTTCTCTCGTCTCTCATGCTGTGACAGTTCCAGGAATTGGCAGGGGAAGGCACGAGGCCATCATTTTAAGAAAGCAAAGAAAGATCCCGTGGGATCTTTGACATTATGTTTGCGTAGAATAGAATGAAGAATGGACGAGAATAGGGGAAGCTCCTAGACTCGAGGAAATTACTCACAATTGGAATCAATGACTCAAGATTTGAACTAGCATTATTGGTCAAGTGCCTTAAAATCAAGAGTTATTTTCATTTCTTAGAAAAGCCAGTATTTTATTTGAACTCAAATTAGATCGCGGCAAATCGAGATGAGAACACCGTCAAACAACTGTCATGATCAACACCGCCTGTCGACCTCGTGGGTGGGAGGTCCTCGATATCGTTTTCGCGCTTTTGAGATTTATTAGAGGCTGTGTGACCTTTGACCACTGGTCTCCCTCACTGTAAGGGGTTGGTAGAACATGTTGAACTCCAACAAAGACACCAATGAGGTCAAGATGCGTCCTCAAAGTAACAAATGTAAGATGTACAAAGAATAACAAAGCGAGATAAAGTAACCAAAGTTTTTTTTTTTGCGCGCCCCTTTTTTTACCTGAAGTCGCCCTTTTGGGTTTTCAACTTTTTTGCGCCATTTTTTTGGGAAACATAATGCGGGAAAATATAATACATTAAAGGACAATAATTTCTGGTTCTTGGCACTGGTTTGGTTGCTTCGAATCTGTGTCTGATAGCTGGTGGGAACTCCATCAACTGCCTCTGCAAACTTCTTTGATTGCCTTCGTTTGTGGATCCCGTTAAGCACTGTCGACGCTAGTTCTCATCTCAATTAATCGCAGTCTAAAATTAGTCCCACTTTTATTGTTTGCATTTAATTAAGTGAGATTAATCATTTGTGAGGCTAGATTAAGAAAACACTTGATTATATCGCAAGTTCATTAACTGAAAACATGTATTTACGAGACAAGCGAGTAAATAAATATATTGCAGAAGAGTGATACGTAAACTTGTGTATTTTCAGAATAAAAAGAAAATGATATGGATTAACTTAAGAACCTCGCAAGGAACAAGAGCTAGAACTAGATAAACCTAATCTCGCAAGACTAGGGCCTGTCCTCGCAAGGGCAGAAAGGGGTTTAAACCTCGCAAGGCATAAGAACAATTCTCGCAAGAATTGAAGTAAGTTCGCAAACTCACAAAGGAAATTTTATTCAATCACTCAATGCCATACAACTACATCTTGTAGGGTATTTATAGTACACTTGGAACATCCTTTCAAGTTAGGATAAACTAGACATTAATTATTAAGAGATAATTAAAATAAAGATAAGAACTAGGTGAAGAAAACAATGTAAATTCGGCCAATCTGAACAGTCTGATTTTAACAGCCATAACTCTTCATGTACTTGTCCAAAAATATGCCATAAGTAGTCATATGAAAGATCACAACCTTATCTTCATCCCAACACAGAAATAATCACCATATGTACTGTCATTGCAGATAATATCCAAACAAAATTATTCCAGAAATTGCTCAAACATTTGGCCCACTTATTTAAGCCCAACTAATCATGTTAACAAAGATTGGGCTCCAATTGATCCCTAAAGTCTGATCCACACCCTTGGAGCTCAACATTAGCTCATTTCCATTATCTTCTACCTTTGCTTCCGCATCATTCTCCTCTCCTTTAAAAGAATTTGCCCTCAAATTTTTGTCATCCAAGTAAGGGAACATATCACCAACATTAAAAGTAGCACTCACATTAACAAACTCATCTGGTAGCTCAAGTTTATACGCACTAAATTACTCCCACTAAATTATATAACCTTCTTATACAACATTTGTATAATATAATTTAAATGGGCGAAGAATCCAACTTTAATTTAATTTCAAGTCCGCTTTGGCGTGACCGCTCAAAATTAAATTAATTAGGTAGACAACTCTTGTAAATCATATCTCATATGACTCTTAGATCTTTTATGAGATTCTTAAAAAATCCAATTTCAAAAGTATATTAAATCTCATCTTTGCCTTAGGCCCAAAATTGTTTTGACGCCTAATTAAGTCCAACCATTTTAAACGCATAGAAACTCTTATTCACTCATCTTGCTCATACATGAATAAAATCAACGCACCTCGCTTTGGCGAGCCCACACAAAATTACTCATGTACTTACAAGTGTTTTAATCATGGCAAGGCATATGGACTTAAAATTTCAAAGAAGGTTCATCACCATATAACATACAACATATTTATGAGCACATAAGATAAACATGTTGAGCATCAATTTTAGTCACTAAATTAATCTCCATTAATTTAAGCATAATATTTATGTGTCATTAGTTTCTCTATAATTATGAGGATGAGACTATTTGAACTTTGGTTATCATAACTTTGGTTATCATTTCCAAATCAAGACAACAAGAAGTGCGATCGAACTAAGCCATAGGCAACCACAATTCCGCACTAATTCAAGAAACCAAGAAAGTAGTCCATGTGGCAGAAACTAAGCAATAGATGGTCTCGATGAACGTAGGCCAATTGCATTCACAATTCCACATGGATCTCCAATCTTGAATCAAGAAATTTGTTTCTTAATTTTAGCAATTATGAACTCTTCAAAATTCTAACTTCGTTTTATCTTTGAATCTTTGATTGCGATCAATTTTGGGAAACACAGTCTCGAGAACGTAGGCTAGCCATCCAAAACTTGATCCAATCTTAGAATTCACAAGACTAAAACAAATAGGAATTTCAAACCACAAGATCCACTCCAAACCCTAAGCCCCGCCCGCACTAAACCCGTAGGTCCCGCTGGGTCAAGGCCTAGGTCCGGTCAGACCTTCTGCGAAAAATCAAAAAAAATTAAATTCAAAATTTGTCTCAAAAATTGTTTTTCCCCGATTCAATTAGGATTTGGTGTTCTTGGTGATCCAATCACCATGATCATCAAAACCTTGAATAAACCATTTATTCATGAATATCTAGATTATCAAAACTTTGATCCAATCAAAAATTGATAACCCAAACAATTTTAAATCCACCATAATTTTTATTGTGATTGAATAGTGCGATTAAAGTTTACAAAAATAATAAACCACATAAAATGCATATGCCACATAAACATCATAATTCTAATATTCAAATCATGCTAGGTACATAAACAATTTATATACACACAACATGATATAGTATTGAAATAATCAACATGAACGGGGCTCTGATACCACTGTTGGGTTTCCTATGATCAACATGCGTAGCGGAATAAAGCATTAAAATTTTTATGAAACCCAAAGCGCATACATCCATTTATGTGATTAAATCAAATACTGCATAAGGAATACTAGAATACTAACGCTTGAAGCCTTTGATTAACAACCTTGATTCTTGGTGGAGATTTGAAATTTGATCACGAACAATTGCGAACACGAACTATGGAGGTAATAAGCTTCACCCTCTATTGGTATCCATACCTTCGAACGAATATCAAGGAACTTCTTGATCTTGGTTACTAGACCAAAATTGTGAAACACGCTTTCACAATTGTATAGAACTATATGGAATTTATGTGATGTTCTTGTTCTTCAATCTAGAGATCTCTTAGAACAAGAAAATAATCCTCTCAAACTCTTTGGAGGCTCTCACAATACTATGGACTTATTAGGGAAACTAGAGGGGATTTTTATATTTGTTTCTCCTATTCCAAATAGGTAACAAGTGGCCAAACTCGCAAGAAAACGGAACAAGAAAAACCCAGGCCGAAACGAGAAGGTCCGCACGGGTATAGCAGGAGGTCCGCCCGGGTCCTATACAAGGTCCGACCGGGTCCTTGTATAGGTCCGTGCGGACCCTCGCCTTTTCCAACTTTCTCCTCTAAATTCCTAATAATCCTCAAAGGCCCTTCGACCCAAATTCTAATTAAGTCCTTTAGGATTCCTTCTATTTGTGTGTGACCCTATTGTATTACACTAAGTTGGCAATGGGTTCAATCATAAACCCATAAGATATGATTAGGTTCTAGCAAACCATCATACCTACCCAAATAGTGTAACTATATACAAGTTCGCATTCCTTTATAGAACATATCACAATCCCTTTGTCCACGATGTCATTGAACACAAGTCATGGTCATTGAGTCAACTTGTATTTTTTCAATACTTTCTCGATCTCGAATATGTTGATAATCCAAATGACAATGATCCAATCAATTCATTTGAGTTTGGCCAAACATTTCATCAACATCATTCTACGAGGGGCCCAAGCTTGACATCTCTCTGAAGAGGGACAAATCCATTTAGCTTATTATTCTTCCCTACGTTAATCCGATTATGCCAATCATACCCTTTATAACTTCCTGGTTAAAGGTAGCGTCTGAATATGTCAAACATAATATTCATCAAGTGGAAGACTATAATAACTTCATGTCTAAGGATTCAAATGACATAACTAATATGAGATCTATATATGACATTGACCGTGAAATAAATCTCATAGAGCGGGTCATGTCCAGTACCTTGTTCTCCAACAAGTACCCATAAGTCTAACATGATCATCCCATGTTCATTTAGACTTATACTAGTTCTTCCTAAGAACAAGGGACGCGGTTAATACGTTGTAATTGGATAAGTTATTAGGAATACGATGGAACAAAAGACCAAGGAAAGAAAGAAGAATGCACAAAAATGCAGGTGCTGCACCAAACACCGGTGGTTGTTTCTTTGATAAAAAGACTAAGCTAAGCCTAAAGATTCTCTGAAATTCACCGATCTAAAAGTTTTCGCTTTACTCTAACCAGCTTAACTACCTGAAGCACAAATCTTTGCCATAAAAAGAGATTATTATAAGTAAACATGAACAACAATAATAATCAAAACATCTCTTTATTAATATGAATAAAATGATAACATACATAACGTTTAAATAAACGTGCCTAGGGCACCAACACTTACAAAAGGACCAACCATCAGTGAGCTCGTTGAACAAGGATGTCTTAGACCAGCTCAAAGCGATGGTGGATTATTGTTTTCCATATGTGATCTGAGTGAAAGAAACAAACTCAGAAAGAAAGCCTATATTAGACCACAAGTTGCACCAATTCCTAAAGTTAATGATGATGAAGCTATTGAAAAGCAAGAAAAGTTGTTCAAGGAGGCTGAAAAGGTAATCAGTAGATTTGGAGATATGAAGGAAGCTTTAGCACTATCATGTGATAAAATTTCCCAGCTTAAGATGGAGAAATCTCTTTTAAAATCTGAACTTGCACTCCTTAAGGAGCATATAAAGAGCATGACTTCTCTTACTGATAAAAACACTTTTCTGACAGAACAGAACTCACTACTTAAAGTTCAAAACGAGGAATTGTTTCCTCAAATAACTGAACTCAAAAAGATTACAAATGAGTGGTCCATTCTTGTGTCACTATGTGTAGACACCCCGCCTTGGACCGCTCTCCCCGATTGCACATTTGATTTTGTGTTTCTTCCTATTTTAAGTGTTTTTCGTTAGTTTCTGTTACTTTCGTTAAGTTCCTGACTAACTCTGTTAAGTCCAGGGACTAAACTGAATAACAGTGCTGACTTTCTAGTCCATTTTGTCAAAAAGGCCATTCCAAATTCGCACGCTTCCGCCTTTATGGGTCAGAAGCGCGCGCATCCCGCCCTCAAGGCAGGAGGCGCGCGTATCTGGGCGTCAGTTATAGATTCTGTACAAGAATCTTTGTGACTTCGTTTTGGCACCAAAAACATCTTGTTTTCAACTATAAAAACCCCTCTTCTCCAACCTTTCAAAAGGACTTTTTTTGGCATAAGAAAACTCTACCGAAAAGAAAACTTTACAAAACTTTAAATGCAATTTTGAGTGCGTTCTACAAGGGAACTATTGAAGACTCTTGAAGTTTTAGGTAATTTTCACCTCTCTTACTCTCTTTATCTCTCTCATCTTCATCTCTTCTCTCACTTCTTGATCAATGTGCAATCACCCAAAACATTTTGGGACATGACACCCAAAGACCACTTCATTCCATTGAAGTTGGTCAAAGAGTTATCTCCCCACATTCAAACCCCCCTTTTTAACCCCTTTTATCATCATCAAAGAATAGTAAGAACATTTCTTATGTAGACTATGGACAAGCAAGACCAACATTAGTTGGGCGAGATGGGTGTTTAAGTACTTTCCGTCTCGTAACCTAACCCCCCGAACCTCATGACAAGAATCTCTGATTTTCATATCAAAACATAGGCTTAATATTAGGTTTTTCTTATGTTCCATTAAAAACATAGGTGGCGACTCTAAACAATTAAAACCAAATAGACATCCTACAATCACCCACGCACTCTAGCCAAGACGTGGTTTCTCCCGGGGTATCTACAGTGGCGACTCCGCTGGGGACGTTTGAGGGTTAAATTTGCGTTTTGTTCGTAATCTGTATTTTCTGGGCATTCTGGTTCCTGATGGTGGGAAGCGTGCACCCCTATCCTTCTTGGCCTAGGGCGCACGCGTCTTACATCAGAGACCAGAATCGCCCGCTTCTCATATGTTCTTCCTATTCTTTTTTTTTCTGTGCTAATCATCTTTGCAGGGGTTCGAAAAAATGTTCAGGACCAAGGCAATCCCCTGAGGACACTCAGATCAATGCAATAGACAAGGGGGATGCTCCAAACCAATACTACACCGAGCTCATCAAGAAGAGTGACGAGCCTATCCAGAATTGGTATACAACTGGGGGACCCATAGCAAGTGAAAACATCCTGATCAAGGAATTAGGATGTGCTCCCCATCCCCATAGAGAAAGAAAATTTGTAACTCTTACCTTAGAGTCAGATACCGCTACCGATGAGCTCACCCAAGAGGACTTAGATGCCATCACAGAATGTGTATTCCCCTACTTTCTTAATGAAAAAATAGATCTTTCTGAGTATCCTGAGATTGCTAGCGTCCTAATGAATTAACTAATAACTCTAACGAATTAGATAATAATGAGTCATATGACGAGATAGATCAAGAAAACAAACAAATGTTAAAAGAAATTAATAAGCAAGTAGGTCTTCATGGCAGAAATGGTCCTATTGATGCCGAAGAAATGCAGACAGTTAATCTGGGGACGGATGATGATCCGAAAGAGACCAAGATTGGCAGTTTCTTCAAGGGGGAAGACCGACAAGCCCTCATAGCGCTTCTCTGAGAATTCGTAGATGTGTTCGCTTGGTCCTACAAGATATGCCGGGGCTAGCCAATTCGATTGTTGAGCACAAGATACCACTGCTTCCTGATTCAAGACCAGTCAAGCAGAAACTCCGTAGAATTAAGCCAGAGTGGTCGGTACAAGTTAAACAAGAGATAGAGAAACTCCTGAGTGTTGGGTTCATCAAAGTGATAGAGTATCCAACCTGGTTGGCTAATACTGTGCAAGTTTCCAAGGCAAATGGAAAAGTCTGAGTCTGTGTTGATTTCCGTGATCTCAACAGAGCATCTCCGAAAGATGACTTCCCTCTTCCCAACATAGACATGCTCGTTGATAATACCGCGAAATACGAAGTCCGTTCATTCGTAGATGGATTCGCTAGTTACAACCAGATCGTCATGGCCGAGGAGGACCAACACAAAACAGCGTTCACAACACCTTGGGAGACGTTCTGTTATACGGTCATGCCATTCGGACTCAAAAATGCCGGAGCCACTTACCAGAGAGCCGTAACTGCATTGTTCCATGACATGATACATAAATAAATGGAGGTGTACGTTGACGATATGATCATACACTCCAAAGGCTCCGATGGAAAACACTTTGTTGACCTTAGGAAGTTCTTTGAAAGGTTGAGACACTACAAAATGAGACTTAATCCGGCCAAGTGCACGTTTGGGGTAGTAAAAGGAAAGGTCCTTGGATACATGGTCACTGAGCGTGGTATAGAAGCAGATACCACTAAGATCAAAGCCATCATTGATATACCTCCACCTAAGACGCAAATAGAAGTCAAGGCGGATTGTGAGCGGAGTGTAGAAATCTGAGGGATCTACTAGTAACATGCCAATGCCATACCCTCTTTTATTGGCTGCCCATCGAAAAATAATTGCCACTTATTTTCTGCTATTGCCATGATATCCTCATCAGGGAATCGCGGGTGTTCCCCCTTCGCTTCATCACATGAAATTTGGCTAAATGATCCGCGAAGACTCTTTCTCTCACGGATTTCTGTGTGATGTAAGTGATATCGTACCCCGCGAGCATGAAGTACCACTTGGCTATCCTAGAGGAGACGTGCGATTTTTCAAAGATGTATTTCATCGGGTCCATTCGGGCAATCAGTTGTACAGGAAATGCCTCTATGTACGGCTTTAGTCTCTCAGCTACCCATACCAGTGCAGCACACGACTTTTCTAATGCAGAGTAATTCAATTCAGCCCATTGGAAGCGACGGCTGATAAAGTACACGAGTTCTCTTTCTTCGAATCGGGTTGCTCTTGTGCTAGCATATCCCCTAATGCAGTGTCATTGACTGTAAGGTACAAGGTCAACGGTTTCCCTTTGTGCGGTGGAACCAACACTGGCGGATTTACTAAGTATTCCTTGACCTTTTCGAAGGCTTCTTGGCACTCTTCGTTCCATTCTAGGGATGCATTCTTCTTGAGGAGTTTGAAGATGGGCTCGCACATCGTCGTGAGTTGATTAATGAAACGACTAATGTATTTAAGGCGACCCATGAATCCCTTGACTTCTCTTTGATGTAAGACGCGCGCAGAAATTGGCGCAGTAGGTCTTCTCCCAACACAAAGTCCCACTCACTGAATGCCTCGGCCTTGGTACCCCCTAATTCTCGAGGTAGCCATGAGAACTGCATCGGTTCTGTTTCAAGCGAGTATGGATCACAGTCACTGAATATTTTAAAGCCCGTTTGGTGCTTCCCCCTATGGTCGATCCATGGTTCAGGGAACATGAAATATTGCAAGTTTTCCCCCTCGCGTACAAAGTTGTTATTTTGCATACTAAGTACTTGATTACGAGGCAACATTTAACCGAAGGAAATTTTATTATCAAGCTTTAGAGTGCTCTCGCCCACATTTGGGATTAGGCGAGTAGTCTCCCCTTTCTCACTAGCTATTTCTATTACATTGATCCCTCCTCCCGCAGTTGGGAGAGGGTTTATCACTACATTGGGAACCCCTAGCTGTTTAGAGTCTATGAGATCTTGGATCACATCTTTGAGGTGGTTGCAAGTATTGGTATTGTGACCGCTGAACTGGTGGAACTTGTAGTAGAAATGATGGGCATGATTCGGGGGGAGTTCCCTTGGAGTAGAAGTAGGCTTCCTTGGCTCGACCTTACCGGCTTCTACGAGTATGACGAAGATCTCTTCTTGAGTGATGCCTTCCAATTTGTTGTAGACTATTTCTTTCTTCTTTTCCTTGTTGGGTGGAGGGATGGAGGAATAGTTCTCTTCCCTTGATTATTGAAAGCAATGGCATTAACAGATGTGTCTTTGCTAGTAGAGCCTTTGCTAGGGTAGCCGTATCCACCATCTCTCTTGGGCTTCTTTCCTACTTTTAAAGATGTCATCTAGTCAAAGACCGGCTTTATGAAGTTTAGAGAAGCTTGGGAAGAAAGTACTGGAGAAGCGGTCCTCATACTCATTACGGAGTGATTTCAGGAAGATGTGCATTTGGTCGTCCGTAGTTGGCCTATCAACAATCTCGGTGAGCTTGGCTCTCCATCTTTTGACAAAGTCACCAAATGTCTCATTAGTACCTTATTTGATTTGTTCGAGGTCTCTTTTAGTGGGACGGTAAGTAGTATTATCCTTGAAGCGCCTTTGGAAGACTTCACATGCGATAGCCGAATCGGTCCTTATGGATAAGGGGAGAGACATGTACCAATCCCTTACTGTCCCCTCTAGAGTTTAGGGAAAGCTTTGGGCCAAAACGGTGTCATCTACTTTCATCAGAAGCATGGCCCAAGTGTAAGTTTCAACATGAACATGAGGACAGGTAGTGCCGTTGAACTTGGCTATGTCAGGAGTGCGGAACTTTCGTGGTAGCTTAGTGATTGACTTGCGAAGTGCAATAGGGTCAAATGGGATGATGGAGCCCTTTGCTAGACTAAGATGTGCAAACCTCTTTTCAAGAAACTCAGCAGTGGGGGAGTTGATGAAGTTGGTGTCATCACTAGCTTTCTTTTTCTTATCGCTTGCCTTAGTATCCTCGTCATCGGAGGAGGAGGAGGAAGAGTCAGATGTATTTGAATCAGATTCGGAATCATCATCCCTTTTATTCTTTTTCTTAGCATGGGACTCCCCGTCTTTGGAGGGGGTTTTTGACTTCTTACTACTCTTTCTTGAGTTCTTGGATCTCTTGCAAGACGGTGTCTATGTCTTTGGCGTGATGATCACTTTCACGGGCGGAAATTTCGGCTTGCTCTCTGACTTGCTGCTCAAGTCGTGCGATGATGGCTTTGGTGGTCTCTAATTCAGTGATGGGGGTACCGGCCATTACTGCAACCTTTTCTAGTCTCTTGGTCACGGGATCACGGATATAAATTACTGAAGCGATTGTGTTGGGAGTATGGAGCTACTTTGCTGATCGGACGGACCTAGAGTGCAGAAACTGTGTCAAATCCAGGCTGGGGTCCCAACAAGTCGGCTTTTATGAAACAGGGGTTGACCAACACGGAAGATTCACATAAAAAGGAGGATGTCTCGTATGAGACAATAGATGTCTCGTACGAGGCATCCAGCCTAACAGTCAGATTGCAGATTTTAATCCTATTGGTCGGATGGAATTTAAAATCCATTTTGAGAGGTTACTACTCTAGTTCATCGTGGAACAATGGATTTTGTCACCCTAAAATATGAGCCCCTTGTTTTCACCTGTATTGCACTCTCCGAAACGGACAATTCGGGCAAAGGTCCCATATTCTCATCGGAATCCACCATTCAATTAAGCCAAAACCTAAGTGACTCCATAGTTGTTTTTCACTTTGTTAAACAACGCATTAATGCAGTCAAACCTTGTGAATTTTAAGGGACAACCGAAAGAGACATGTTAAACGGTGCGGTCGAAACTAAGCTAAAATGGCATCCACAATCCCGCACAGAATAGTGAAAGCAGGAAAACACAAACTCGGATTCCCGTAGAGAGGTTCTCCATTCTTTCAAAATCCTTTGTTCAACATTTAACCGAAGGGACATTCCGTCATATTCACAAGTGAGGATTATAGATTGTAAAGATGCGTTATCTTTGGCAAAGATTAAAACAGCCCTAAGAATCGAATCGACTGGTCTCGAGGAGTATCTTATTAACTAGTATTTATGCATGAGGTTGATGCGAGGCTTACAGCTAAGGCTCCCCATGAACACAGTCTAGGAGCGTGTCATGGAGTGGGTACACCATCTTTGGAGAGACCGGCGAGGGCCATTCGTTAGAATGGGGGTGCTGACCGACATCCGTCCTCCGATTGGGACCCGGGTTTATAGGGTTTGTAGTGCAATTAATCTATATGTGTGCACGTGTGTGACAGTCAAGATCTAGGTGACAAGGAGAAAATAGAAAGTTTTTTTTTTCTAAAGTAAAAGTAAAAACAAGCAATGCCCGGGCCAAGTGGCTGCCTACGTTTCCCTCTTGTGGAGGAACTCAGGCCGTCGTAGTTCACACATAAAAGCAAACATACGCAAAACAGAGAATAAATCATTTAGCACGTACTCCTGCAAAACAGAGGTTAGCCTTATGATATATGGGGAGTTTCTTCGTTGCTAGGAAGGTCCCAAGACTCAGAAACAGAGGGGAGAGCAGGTCTGAGACTCTGTGTACGTGTTTGAACCGAACAAACTTCCCTTTTCAAACCAGAGAGTCAGATCCGCCAGGCAGAACTGAGATGTCTCGTACGAGACAAATGATTCCTCGTACGTGGCATCCCAGTCTGGGAACATATTATAGTACATAATGCAAAATTTTGAAACAACGATGATTTCTTTCAATGCAAGTTTAACCCACTTTCTGTGATCTGGTCCCCAGCGGAGTCGCCACTGTTTGCGCGCGAGGTTTTGCTTTGAGGCACGTTTTCGTCATTCGATTTACCTTCTTGTTGATTTGAGAGTCGCCACCATGTTATTGTCAGAACACGGACCGAGATGCCTGGATTCGGGGGTTAAGTTATGAATTGGGAAGGTCAAGGAGCACCCAATTCTCCCAATCTAGGATTCGTCTTGCTAAGAAATCATCATCATCGTTTCAAAATCATGCATTCATGTACCAAAAGAGAAAAACAAACAAATAAATAATTGCTTATTTATTTGGGATGTCGGATCATGTGCTTCGAGACCATCTCTATGGATTGGAGAGGCTCTAGGCTGATCCTTTGATGGAATCACACTACTTCAAAGCAAAGAAGGAGATGAGAAGATAGAAAGCAAGGATTTTACCTAAGCGTTTTCTTCAAGAATCCTATGGATGGCCTTGACTAAAGGCCTTGATCTTCCAAATTTCGTGGCTATAGGAGAGAGACTAATTATGAGAGCTTTTTGGTGGTTTAACGGCCTTGGGGCTGTCTAGAAATTCTCCTCTTCTTCTTAGAGTAAAAAACCCTTTATTTATAGGTTTTTGGTGACCTAGGGTTTAAGTTGGAGAGTTGTTTATGGTAGGGAATAAAAGACTTAATTCTCAAGGGGTTATTTTAGGACTCTAGGATCGGCCATGGGATTTTTCCCGAATTGCATGAGTGTTTGCCAAGAAAAGGGGTTAAGATCAACAAGGAAACTGACCAAAAACCCGACTGTTGAGGGGGATACCTCGTACGAGACATCAATGTCTCGTACGAGGCATCTAAGTGCTGGAATCACTTATTTGCCCTCTGCGATAGTTTTAATGTTCAGTTTGGCCCCTAACTAACGGAGTCAGTCAGAAACTTAACAAAACATGTCCAACTTAACGAGTTTTGACCCAAATCAAAGGCGAGACACAGAAGTAGTGTGATTATAAATGAACGTCCAAAATGGTGTGTCTACATCATCTGCAGCCATGTTAGCTAACCCATCCGCTACACCATTACCTTCTCTCAGAATATGGGTTACCCAAACCTCCATTTGATCCATAAGACGAAAAATGTGGGTAACAATATACCAGATAACCCAAGGAATGTGATAATCCTTATTAAGAATATGCATCAAGACCTTTGAGTCAAGCACTAACCAAACCCGAATAAAACCATGATTTTGGGCCTTAATAAGATCATCCCTAGCAGCAAGAGCTTCAGCAACCATATTAGATTGGACACCATAAAAATTAGAGAACGCATAAATGAATTCTCCTTGATGATCTCGAAAAATACCCCCACCTGCTGCAATACCCGGATTGCCACGAGACACTCCATCCGTATTGACCTTGACCCAATCAGCCCCAGGAGTATCCCATACTACCAATCTGATTTTTCGAGAGATATAGGGGATGAGTTTGAAGTCAAAAAATTGTCAACTAAATGATTATCTCCATGCGTTCTTGGGAAAGACACAGAGAAAGATTCAGCAATATTCAAAATATATGAGCAAACCTTAAATATAATGCCATTGGGACTCATCCGAATGTTATCAAATCGGCTTTTATTTCTAGCCATCAAGATTTCCCATAAAATGATAGCTGGAAGAATACTCGTTAGCCATTTAATGACTGGAGATGTTGGATGAGAAGGTCCTTGCCACCAACAAAGAAGAGCCTGATTTAAACTTCCAACAAACAACCGAATGCCACACATAGAGTGAAAATGTGCCCAAACTCGCCTTGCACAATCACCATGCAGAAAGATATGCTCAATAGACTCCTTACTACCAACACCACAACAATCACATTTAGAGGCAAGAGAGATACCTTTACGTTTAACTTTATCATCCGTGGGCAACCCTCCATGCAAAGCACGCAAAAGAAGAATGGAAATCTTTTTAGGGATGAATTTGTTCCAACAAAAAACAAATATCAAAGATCGAGTCCTAGTAGGGCGACATTCTTGCCAAGCCGAGTTGATGGAAAATTTTCCGGAGGAGGAAGGCAACCATATAGGAGTATCTGGAGTGTTGGATATGCTTATAGCCTGCGACTAAATTAAAGACAGCAGATGCATGCCAAAACCTTCCGGAATATGTTGAATTCGAGGTAAACCATTTTCAAAAAGAGTGAAAATCTGCACATGATCAAGGGGAATATTAGAAATATGAACATTAAGCCATTTTTCTTGAATAGAAATCTCCCCTTTACCAATACGCCAAGAAATCCTACCTTCCACCCAAGGTTTAGCTTCTATCATCCTTTTCCAAACATGCGAAGCATATGTAGTAAGATCAGCATCCATTGGGTGAGTCTCCCAGCAATATTAGCCAACATAATCCGGCTCCAAAGGGAATCAATGGTTCTAAGACACCACCACAATTTCATAGCAAAAGCTAAAGAGACATCCTCAAATTTTCGAATCCCCAGTCCACCTTCATCAATCGGACAGCTCATGCAATTCCAAGAAAGCCAATGACATTTTTGATTCCCATCAGAATTGCTCAAAAAAAATCTGACAATAATCCTTTCTAAGGCATGAATAACACCTTTAGGCGGATCAATTAGAGAGATATAATAAAGGGGGATTGCAGCAAGACAAGTCTTGATCAAAGTGAGTTTAGCACCAAAAGAAAGTAACTTACCCTTCCATGAGGCCAATCGTTTCTCCATTTTTCGAACAAGAGGGGCAAAAAGACTGATTTTTTTCCTACCCGTGTATAAAGGGTAGCCCAAATACATGAGAGGAAAATCTTGCTTAATAAACCCCGTAATGGCAACCACATCATCATTTCTATTGCTATTGGTACCTGTAATATAACAAGATTTGTGAATGTTCACAAGCTAGCCCGATAAGCATTGATACCACTCTAGATATTTCATGTGACACTCAAGAGAACTCTTAGAACCATTGCAAAAAATAATCACATCATCCGCATAGGCTAAATGGGAAACCATACGAGTGTTAATATGGATACGGAATCGAAAACGAGGGTAGATTGTATGCAAATTGTTTAAACCTCTACTCATCATCTCTGCATCAATAATAAAGAGACATGGGGAAAAAGGGTCCCCTTGTCTAAGCCACCGAGTAGAATTGAAAAAGCCACAACTTTCTCCATTGACAAGAACTAAAAACCAACTATTGGAAATGCACCGAAAGATCAAATCGATCCACACTTCATTAAAACCAAAGAGCCTTATGACCTTGATTAGACCAAACCAAGATAATCAATCATATGCCATAGCCATATCCAGCTTTAGAGCCACATTAGATCCACGAACCTTTTTATTAATAGATTGCAGAATTTCTTGAGCGAGGAGAACATTCTCATGAATGACTCTACCTTGAACAAAACCACTTTGCTGAGGGGAGATGATACAAGGCAGAATAGGAGCAAGGCGAGTAGTGAGAAGCTTAGTTATCACCTTATTACAAAAATTGCACGAACTGATAGTGTAAGGATCCCGCCCCCGCGCGCAGAAAACGCGACGAGTTTTGGGGGCGAAACGCCAAACACGGTTATCTCACAAAACATAACGGAGTCGCCACTTTTGTTAATTATTTAACCCAACAAAAGAAAAGATTAGAGATTCTATTAGTTCGGAGGTCAGGTTACGTCTTGGGAAGAGTTTCACGTCACACAAGCCACCTCGGACAAAGCCGAGTCTCCCTAATGTTATTTAACGAAAGTGCTTGTGTGTGTGTGTGTGTGTTTTCAAAATAGGAGAAACTGACTGTTTTGACAAAAAACCAGTTAATTTTTTAACAGAAAAGGTTTATTTTGCAAACTTTCTGGTCAAAAAGGAAGAAATTGGAAAATGTCCTCCCCGGCCAAAGTAGCCGTATGGATGGGGAGGGCTCTCCAGGGCATTTTTACAGTTTATCAGAAAAACAGTCCAGTTTCAGTCAAAATAGAGTATCTTTGCTGAAACTGGACTGGAATGTTGATTTCCAGTTTATGATTAATAACAAGACTTTGGAAGGTTCATTCCTATGCACTTTTATCACCAAAGGAACCCCAAAAACAAAGATTTGGGTGTGATCAAAGGCAATCATTGGAGAAATTTATGAAAAGTTGATAAATAAAATGACCATTTTGGTGGATAAAGATTGAAACTTTACTACCAAAATGGACTTATTATGCAAGTTTAAACCTTTAGGGACACAAATATAACACAAAGATCAAATCTTTATGTCCCATACTTGGTGATTTATGGCTAGGTTATGGTTGGGATGATAAAGATTGAAACTTTATCCCCCAATCATGACTCTTATGGCCAAACAAGAACAACATCAACATGAAATGTAACAAATCATGATCATCCTAGGTTTTATCCCATAAATCACACACTAGGTGTGAAGGGCACCTTGAATCACCTCATGATTTGGATCATATACATATATAATCATAATATATATAGCTTGGAAGGCCAAGACTTGTATAATATATAGATTTAGTGCTTGAAATGGACAAGACTTGCAAGAAATATAAAGTGCTTGAAATGGACAAGACTTTGCAAGAACAAGAAGAAATAATACAAGATGAACAAGTAATATTAACAAAGATAAAAGAGAGTTTGAGACGAAGAAGAAGATGGGGAGAAGGAGGCTTCACCTATGATGGTTATGCCTATCTTCCTCTCTAATCACTCAAATATGTGTGTAACTCACTTTCTGCTCTCAAACTGGCAGAGTAACAACTCTCAAAACGTTTTCTCCCCCCTGAAATGATCAACATGGGGTTCAATTTATAAAGGCTGAGGGTGCCCAACATAGCCGTATGACTAGGGACCTCATGTGCCCAAACCATCCGTACGACTCGACTTGGCGAGCTTCTGGATTTTTCTAAGTTTAATTCCAGTTCAGTCCTAGAATATCAGGTTTATCCTAGTGAGGTCCTGGCCCATTGGTTTATCCCTAAATGGTACCAATAATTCCTCTAAGTAGGTCAATTTCAGATTGGGGTACTTATAGAGCCCCTCGGCAATGTCGCTTTTGAAGAAAACGGGGTTGTCGATAAAACAAGCATCCCAATCTGATGGGAGGACGGCTTGGCCGATTTGGGTGAGAGAATTTCAAGGCTACTCAAACCTATAAGCATCCCATTTTGATGGGAGGACGGCATAGCCGATTTGGGTGAGAGATTCTAAGGCTACTCAAACCTATAAGCATCCCATTTTGATGGAGGGACGGCATAGCCGATTTGGGTGAGAGATTTTAAGGCTACTTAAACTATAAGCATCCCATTTTGATGGGAGGATGGCATAGCCGATTTGGGTGAGAGATTCTAAGGCTACTCAAACCTATAAGCATCCCATTTTGATGGGAGGATGGCATAGCTGATTTGTTCTATGGCTGGACCTAGAGGTATAGGACTCCTACTTATCCCTATTCGAGGGAATCAAGCCTAATGTAGTTCGGGTGAGAGATTTTAAGGCTACTCAAACCTATAAACTTCCAATTTTGATGGGAGGACGGCATAGCCGATTTGTTCTATGGCTGTACGTAGAGGTATAGGATTCCTACGTATCCCTATTCGAGGGAATCAAGCCTAACGTAGTTCGGGTGAGAGATTTTAAGTCTACTCAAACTTATAAACATCCCATTTTGATGGAGGACGGCATAGCTGATTTGTTCTATGGCTGGACCTAGAGGTATAGGATTCCTACGTACCCCTATTCGAGGGAATCAAGCCTAACGTAGTTTGGGTGAGAGATTTTAAGGCTACTCAAACCTATGGGCCTTAGGTGGATATCCATTTATCCTTTCCTAAACAGGCATGGCTCAAAGGCCAGGCTTGGTCAACTTGGCCCTATTCGGAGGGGGTTGACAAAAGGGGGTTGGCATGGCTTAGAGGCTCAAATGATGGGTATGGCTCATAGGCTAGACTCGATCGACTTGGCTCTATCGGAGAGGGTCGTCTCGAGGGTAACTGTCGACTTATCTCATGACGGAGGTTCGACTACACAAACTGGTCAACTTATCTCATGATGGAGGGTCGACTACTCAAACTGGTCAACTTGTCTCATGGCGGAGGGTCGACTACTCAAATTGGTCAACTTGTCTCATGGAGGAGGGTCGACTACTCAAACTGGTCAACTTGTCTCATGGCGGAGGGTCGACTACTCAAACTGGTCAACTTGTCTCATGGCGGAGGGTCGACTACTCAAACTCGTCAACTTGTCTCATGGCGGAGGGTCGACTACTCAAACTGGTCAACTTGTCTCATGGCGGAGGGTCGACTACTCAAACTGGTCAACTTGTCTCATGGCGGAGGGTCGACTACTCAAAGTGGTCAACTTGTCTCATGGCGGAGGGTCGACTACTCAAACTGGTCAACTTGTCTCATGGCGGAGGGTCGACTACTCAAACTGGTCAACTTATCTCATGGCGGAGGGTCGACTACTCAAACTGGTCAACTTCTCTCATGGCGAATGGTCGACTACTCAAACTGGTCAACTTGTCTCATGGCGGAGGGTCGACTACTCAAACTGGTCAACTTGTCTCATGGCGGAGGGTCGACTACTCAAACTGGTCAACTTGTCTCATGGCGGAGCGTCGACTACAAGGCTGGTCTTACGTCCCTCAGGACTGCCGGTACATATTGATAGGTTTTCTCTAACCTGGCCACTCTCGGGGACAAAGGTTTTCTTAACCTAATCATGACTATACTGGACTTACGCCCTACCAAGGGTTGCCGAGGCGATAACGTCTTAACTTTCATCCTGGACTTACGAGGTACGTCCGGGACTTTCATGATTTCACTTTCTACCTTGGACTTACGAAGTACGACCGGGTCGACAAAATCTGATGGTCTTACGTCACGCCGGACGGCCAAGGATGAATCTCACGGAGCCTAATGGACTTATGTCACTCCGGACTGCCAAAGGATAGGTCTAACCTAATGGACTTACGTCACGCCGGACGGCCAAAGGAGATAATCTCACAAAACCTAATGGTCTTACGTCACGCTGGACGGCCAAAGGACATAATCTCACAAAACCTAATGGTCTTACGTCACGCTGGACGGCCAAAGGACATAATCTCACAAAACTAATGGTCTTACGTCACTCTGGATGGCCAAAGGACATAATCTCACAAAACCTAATGGTCTTACGTCACGCTGGACGGCCAAATGATACTTTTTCATATTTTTAACCTGTTAACCTGGGCTTATAAAGTACGGCCGGGCTAGATTACATTCTTAACCTGGGCTTACGAAACACAGCCGGGCTAATTTCAACAAAGCTAACATTCTTGACTCGGGCTTACGAAACACGGCCGGGTCAATATCAACAAAGCTGGTCTTACGTCCATCTATGGACTGCCCGGACACATTTTCAGTGGGAGCCTAATTTTTCTAGGTTCACGAGCCGGAAGGGGCATTCTGGACATTTTCCAAGGGGGAGGGGCCTAAGTCCTATTTCAGAAACCTAGGGGGAACCATGCTCAAAACGCCAGGGGCCAAAGTGTAAATTGTGGGCTGAGATTTCCTCTCGCCCAAACCAGCCGTACGGCTTAAGGAGGCGTCTCCTTCTTTTTCAAAATAGCAGCCATACGGATGGTCTGCTTCCTTTTTGAAGTTTAGGCTGAAAAACAGAGAGGGAGAGGCGATTTTTGAGAACATAATCTTCACCATTTTCCCGAAATTTCTACCTAATTCGTTCTAGGTTCGCTCATGGATGCTCGGGCAAGAAGGGGTTGCCCAAGGGGAGCGGATAGAAGGCTTGATATGGTACGCAATTTCTGGGGCTACCATATTGCCTTAAATGATGTGGGAGCGGGTTTCTACAAGTCTCCCGATGTCGATCTATGTCACGAACGAGCACTAATCATCCTTTCCTACTCGATTTATGTCCGTTTTGAGCAATTTTGTGCATTCCCTAGTTATAGGGTCTACGTTCATGCTATTCAAGATCTTTGCACTTCTTGACACAATTTCACGAAATTAACTTTATTTTTGTGTCGTTGAGATCACTAGGGACGTTGGCATGTGCTCATTTTGTCATTGGACATGCCTAGCTATACTTTCCCAAAATCAAAGAGTGTCGTCCCGCAATTCATGCATAAACTACTTGTGCCTTAGGTTCAACTAGTCATTTTGACACATTCGAGTGCACGCTAGTATTTTCTAGGACAAGTTACCGCACTTACATAAGGATTCGGTATACTAAGGTTCACAAAAGGGACGGGAGAAAACCTTTTTCAAGACACACCTTCAATTTGAAAAAGGTAAAAACCTATCTTCATGAACACGCCCTCAAACGCTTATCGTAATTTGAAAAGGGGAAAGACACATTCTTATACACACACCCTCAAACGCTTATCGCAATTTGAAAAGGGGAAAGACACATTCTTATATACACACCCTCAAACATTTATCCCAATTTGAAAAGGGGAAAGACACATTTTCATTCACATGATTCATTCATCCCATTCATTCATCAAATGCATTGGTATTTTAAATCTGTGTTATTCATACCTTTGCTATGTTTACCTGCAGGGCCGGTGATCCCAAATCTCGGGGATCTCCTGACATGTACTGCTCTCTGTGGGAGGCTATGCCCGTGGCTGTTGGCGACGAGCCTGGTCCAAGAGATTGGGTAGAGGGCACCGGCCTGGTGCCGTTCATTCATGCTGTGGGCTAGCTGGCGAGCACTAACAGGAGTCTTGGGCTCATTACTGCCTTGGGCGAGCATTGGTGGGATACCACCCACACTTTCCATTTGAGCTGGGGGGGAGGTGAGTGTGACCCCGGCCGACTTTTCTGCCATCACCGGCTTTCCTTTGGCGTGGCCTGTTATCTGGACCGACCGACTCTCATCCCCGGACATCGAGGCACTCATTGGCTTCTCGGGCCCTACCAAGGGCTTGGGAATTACTGTGCAGCCTTTTGAGCGGGCCATTCAGGACAGAATCCCAGCGTATTTGGCGGGCTTGGTGACCGCGGAGCAGCTCGGACGAGCTTATGTGTGGCTCCTTCTTAGCAACACCCTCTTTGCCAACGCCGACACTACCTGCATGTTCCCTCTCCTTGGGTCATTGACTACTCCTGAGACCGCCCGGAGTATCGCTTGGGGAGAGGCTGGGTTGGCCGAGCTGTATATGGAGTTTGATAAGTTCAGCCGGAAAGCGAGCAAGTCCCTGGCTTGCTTCCAGTTTGCCTTGGAGGTAGATTCTTTTCTTTCCCTCATTCTATTTTCTCCTTCTCATTCTCCTTTTTTTTCGCATTTCGGCATCTTAACGTTTCCCTTGCCATTTTCTTTTCAGGCTTGGTACTACGAGATCTTCGGTGGCTATCCGTGGGAGCAGACCGTAGATCCGGCCATTACATTCCCGGCCATGGTCTGTTGGGCTCGAGAGGCCTGAAAGAAGAGGGGGTCCAAGGGGCGTGTCTCCGTTCGCCATGCCGACGTCCGGGCAGTGCTGAGGGGCGCCATGCCGGCAGAACTCAACCTATTTCCTTGGTTGAGGTATGAGGAGCAAGGGCTAGGCATTGACCTATCTGAGGCCCTGCGGGTTACACGGGAGAGGAGGCTCCTGGTGGGGTTCTAAGGAGAGGCCTTCTATTTAGGTGAGAGAGTTCTCTGGCAGCACGGGCTCGAGCTGATGCAGAGGGATCCCGTTCTCCTGACTCCATGTTTATGATTGACAGAAGGGATAACCCTTATCTTATGGGAGCGAGTGCTACTGATTTCATTACCGACGAGCCGTATGGGCGCTTCGTGGCCCGGAAGCTGAGGTCGCCACAAGTAGTGGCTTCTGGGGTGGCTCCCTCAACATGGCAGGATTATTCATACGTCTATTCGGACCACCGTGTCCATATGGTTGCTACATCTGTAGCGGGAGCGGGGGCCCCACCTGAGGATGCTCATGCGGGCGTGGTATGCTTTCCTTCGCACACACTTATTCATCCCATACCCCTATCTTTTCCACTGAGCATTTTAATTTCCCTGTGCAGATTGCAGCGTGGGCTCTGTTGGATAAGCCTTCCCTCATTAAACGGGCCAAAAGGTGGCTGAAGAGGTTTGTTGGTTGCTCTTCCAAGGGGCCTCGTACTGAGTCCCGGTTCGCGCCGGGCAGGAACTCGGTGAGTGGTGGGGAGAGGTCTTTCCGACGAGCCTCAAGCGTAGAGCTACCCCCGTTTTTGTCCGTCGCCACACCTTAGGCGGAGCTGATTTGGAGGCCATTCGGGATTCGGTCCGTGACCCCGGCTTTCACGAGCTCGCCCCGGACCCTTTCGCTCATTTGGCCTTGGAGCGTGTGGACCCCCAACCGACCAGACACCCCGGTCCTCCTTCCCAGGTTCCTCCTTCTTTCTTTTCAGGCCAATCCTCTTCGGGTGAAGACTCGAGCTTGGCGGAGTCCATCTTTTTCTTTGATCACAACATGTACCCGTCTCGTCCCTTGGAGAGGGTTTACTCACCCCCGGAGGATCCTTACCCAGATTCTGATTAGGATGTACCTATTGTGAACAATTTTTCTTTTGTTTCATTTTATTAAAAAAAAACAATGTGTATTAAACTTGTTGTCTTTTAATGTTTGAAACTTTGTTTTGCAAATTCATCCGTCATGCAAGCTTGGGCCCGAGAGGGCTTTGTGGCCATTTTGAGGTGTCGGGGATTCCCAAAACATGTTTTGACTCAACTGTACGAACTTTGACATGTATCTGACAATTTTTTGCAGAGGTGAGAGTGAGTTTTATCGATGGTAAATCAGCTGACACAGGCTGCTGGTATGAGATTTTTCACATGGCTAAACCAGCCGTACGGATCGTACAAGCATGGTTGACTTTTTGACCAAACTTTCTGAGGGCTTTCAAGGATTTTGACAGACGGGAGGTCTTATTTGACTCAAACTGTTTTACCCAAAGCATGACTCTTCGTTGGCCCTTCCATCGCACGATTATGGCTTGCCAGCCCCAGTGCTTCAACTTTGCCGGGAACTACTCCTTGGGTTTCGCAGTCATGGCTTGCGAGCCCCAGTATTTTATCATTGCCGGGAATTATCCCTCGGGTCCTCATCCCATTCTTTTGGGTGCGTATTCCCCCTTGCCCGGGACACGGTCCTCTTTTGCGCGGGTTTCCTCTCCCTAAGCAATCCGAACATATCATTTTTCCTTCTTCCGCGTATCCCATCATCTTATCTTCCTAGGAGTGGCCTAGTTGACTCTGACACGGATACGAGCGATAGTCGACTCTGACACGGGTAAGAGAAAACCGCGCTTGCTCACACGAATGGACACACATAGGCATTTATGGGAGTGAGTCCCTTTTCTGAGGAAGGAATCCTATGGACAGAAATTCAAGTGTTTGGCTCTCTCCTAAGATGTGGAAAAGAAGACTTGTCGAGGCATTCGAAACCGGCCTTAGTTAATGTCATCAAAATGATTGTTCAAATGAACCGGGTCCAGTATTAGATCAAAATTCAAGCAATTAGCCTTAACACATATAAACGTTGTGATCAATTGAGATTAAGATTCGATCAATAGCGAGATCGGGAAGGAGAAGGCCTTTTGGGTCATTTCAAGGTTTTCGGGTCTTGGCGTGGCCACGGAAAGTGGTTTTGGGCGAAAGAATGGGAATCATCATTCGTATGTTCCTTTGCGGAACCGAACAATGTCTGTCTGACAGATTGGTCATTTATGCGACCGCAAAGAAGAGACATTGGTTATATTTGGGAGGGCCAAAGGTTCGGTGGCTTTTCTCATGCTGTGACCGGACCCGAAGGTTGCCTACGTTCCCCTCAATGTGAGGAGCTCAGGTCGCCGTAGTTCGGGTGTGAGGCCGTCTTTTGCTGAAGTTGGCTTTCTTTTGGTGTTGTCTCGGGGGACATTGTTGCTTGCTTCCGCTTTGCGGTGATCTCTTTGAGATAGATTTCTTAGGATGAACCCTCCTTGGCGTGGACAGGTCTCTTGAGACAAGCATTTCTTCTTTCTTTTTTTTTATTTCCTTTCCTTCTTTCACATTCATTCATTTTTATTTTTTTTTAGGGGGGGCACTTTTTTGTTCTCAACACCTTCTGAGCGATAGCCATTTGGTGTGCCCGGCTTTTGGCCTTTTGGGATCTTCCATTTTTCTGGCCCATTAGTGGGCTTCTATGGTTGGGTGGCAACATTCTCGGTCTCACTTTTGTCAAGGGTTTGCACGGGAAGTGTGTATCGGGGAATGTGTATGGGGAATGTGTATGGGGAAGATTTTCCATTGATGGTTTCTCCATGTCAATTGATCACAACATTTATTCACATCAAGATTAATTGTTTGTATTTTGTACTCTTTTGCATTTGGGTCCATTCATCCTTGAATGAGTCGTTGCTGACTATTACGCTTGGGAGTCAACTCATCATTTTGGGGATATAGCAATCATTTGACAATATTAATTAAAGCGGGTCCGAGAGTTAATGCGTTTTTCAAAATAATGCCTCAAGTATAGAGAGAATAGAAGTAAAAGTGATTCATATCATTCATAAGACTCGATTTTTACAATCATAGACTCAACTATTGACTCTATTGATTCGATCATTCTACTATTCACTGCCTCGACCATACCTAACCTCGTGGTTTTTCACATAACATTGCCTCGCAGGGCTTTTCATAAAAAAAAAACAAAAGATTTTGTCCACAACGGACTTTTTCATGGACTCTCTAGAACCTACAACGCTAGACCACTCCTAGGATTCTTTTCTTCTTCTTCCTTTTCTTCACCTCAGACCCATTCATCGCCTTGCTTGGTAATGACACCCTCGTCGATGAGCGATTGGATGTGGTTCCTCAAGGTGAGACAGGCGTTCGTAGAGTGACTCGGGGCCTGATGGTACTTGCAGTGTTGCTTAGGATCATGGTGCGCCCCGAGCGGTTCGGCCCATATCACGTGGCGACCCAGCAGTTCCATCTTTCCTATCTAGAGCAAGTGTTCAAACATTTGTTCCCTCGGCATTCCCAACTCATGGAACCAACGATAATGGGCTCCTTTCCCTTGGGGGTGAAATCCTCCTACAACCACCGCGGGCCCCCCATGGGATACTGTAACCGGCTGAAACTGATCTCAAGACTCTTGCCCATCTTGGACCGAGCAATTGGGGTGGTCCCCGGGGAGGGAGACAGTTTCTCCAAGGACCTTTTGATCTCCTCGATAGATTTTATAATCTCGTGCAGGCATTCTCGGGTGTTCCTCGAGTTGTGCCTTTCTAGTTCATCTGACAACTCCGCTCGGCTATGTAGATGTTCGCACCGTCCATCGTAATTCTCCTCGAGGTCCTTCCTGAGCATTGCGCCATTCTTCTCCCACAATTCTTCGACCCTCTTGTGGAAGAGCTCCTTAATTTCCTCACAGAGCTGTTGGAACACTTTGATCGCCTCATTACGATCAACCTCGGCTCTCCGCACTTGCTCTCTCATTGTGCTGACTGTCCTTTCTAAGAGCTTTACTCTGCCTTCCAATCGGGCCTGTGCGTCCAATCTGATGTCCATATCGTTTGCTTGAGCTTTGCTTGCCATTGTTTCCTATAACATGAAAGACGGGCGAGCCGTAAGAGTACTGTGGAAGGACTTTTGGAAAGCCATGCTTTGAGTAAAACAGAGACTCGGTACAAACGGTATTTTGACCCTTCGAGAGAAACGAGTTTGACCCTTTTGGGGGGGGGGGGGGATCCCAAGCCATGCATTTTGGATGAATTTAACAATTTTCACCTTTAGGAAAGATGATTTTGCTTATTTTCTCAATCATTATTAAGCGGTTTTGTCACACGAACAAACGTTAGCACGCAATTTAATGACTTAGTACTTATTATTCATGTATACTCAAAACATGTTTTGTTCCTAATCGGTTGGAAAAGATTTCTCTTCTTTTTCGCAACTATTCTAAATCCTGGATCAGTGGAGGCCATCACTACGCCTATAGACCCCTCATTTTTCACCTGCATTGCACACCCCCAAGGATGGACTGTCACGCCCCGAAAACCCGTCTCTATTTTATTGATAAATAATTATTTATTTATTTACTTATTTGATTTAAATATTTATGTGTGCATTTTATGTGTTATAATAATTTATGCCTAGCATTTTATTTGAGTCATTTGTGCTAGTGTAGTATCATTTGGTCTTAGTTGTTAGTAGGAAGTATTAGAGTTGTGTGTTAGTAGTGAGGGGGCCTAAGTGTAACATTTTGAAATAATCCTCCTACTCCCTCCCTACTCCTCTCTTCTCCCTCACCTCTCCCTACTTCCATTCCCAGCTTATTTCTCTCTCTCTCCAAAGAAAAAGGTAAGAATTCTTCTCTCCCTTCTCTCTTCAATCTAACCATCTTCCTCTTGTTATTTCTCATTTTTTAAAACATGAAACTTGTTTAGATCGTCGTTAGGATCGTAGAGGGCTAAAAATATTCGAGTTCCGGCAACTTTGAGAAAATTCAGGTAAGTTGCTTTTCCCACACTTTTATGTTAAAGTGTTCATTTCATGTTTATAAAATGCTTTAGTTGTTATATTTGAAGTTTGGTTGGGTTTGGAATTGATTTGGAATTTATTTGAGTTTTTGGCTAAAAATGGTGATTTGATGAATGTTGGGATTCAATCATGATCTTGGTTAATAAATGGTGTTATTTGGGTCCCCATCCTAGTTATAAGTTGTTTTGGCTCATATTTATGCTTAGTGGAAGGTTGATTGTGGTGGATTCTGAGTGTTGTGTGAAATGGGTAAGAAAATGATGAACCCAGCCCTGTTTTCCCGGCCAAGAACCAGACCAGGCGCCCGCCCGGGTTGGACCAGGCGCCCGCCCGCCCACCTTTTTCCAGCGGCCAGACCTTCTGTTGAAATAAGCGCGCGCCCGACCCCCTCCAGGCGCCCGCCCGCCTGCCTGCTTGGAATTTTGCCCTTTTGCTTGGTTTAAGACTAATGACTTCCCTAGTTTTAAATTATCTACTCAAATTAACTTAAGTTAACATCGTGGAACACTTTATTAATTGGAATTGATTCTTTTGTGAATAAATATGTTATGGAATTTGATTAAGTATCATTTTGGGAATGTGGTCCACCCTTGATGTGTTGTTTGGATTGGTTTACCTTTGTGGTAATTTATTTGGTTTGGTTCCCTACTTTGGAATCATTAGTTGTTTATCGTGCTATTATTTTATTACTTAGGTTTTATTTCAAAGTCCAGCTGGTATTATGTGGTTGTGTCGGGCGATGCGAGATATTGTGATGGCACCGGTCAAGTCCATTATGGTGTCGACCATTGTTTTGCCCTTATTTTCCTCTTCCAGATCGGCCTTGGTTGAGACGTTTGGAGCATGACTTTGTGGCATGGCTCCCGCCCTTTGTGGCACATTACTCTGTGATTGGTTCCGGTACCGGGGATTTCTCTTCAGCTTTCATGCTATTATGAAGAAGATGATTTATTGATTATTGAAGCTGCGCAGCGACCTTTATTTGGTTATATCAGTTTTGGAAAACCTTGGCTATATCCTTTGTTATGTGTTTATTTCCGCTGCTATCTGTTATGTGATAACTGCTATGTGCTATCTATGATTTATTATTGTATATTGCATCATAGCATGTCATGTAGTTGCATTAGTAACTTATTGAGATTTATCTCACCCCCTTTTCTTTTGTCTTTGTTTTTCCTTAACCCCCCCCCAGGTGGAAAGGATTAGACTCGCTGATCACGAGACAGGACGTCGAGTGTGGATATAGCTTTTGGGGAAGGTTGTTATTCGGTTTGCATTATTTAAATGTATAACTTTGGGATAGTGTCACCAAACAATGAAGTCGTTAAGGATTGTACATGTTATATTTTGGGGTATAAGCTTGTGGAGCTTATATTAGTGGTACCTTGTTATTATTAAACTTTGATTTACAAAACTTTGTGTTATCATCTTTTGGTATAAGAGGAAATTTTTATCTTCATTATTTTAGAGTTTATTGTCTAAGTCGACGTCCAGCTCGCGATCTCGGGCCCGCGGGCTTCGGGGTCACGACAGTTGGTATCAGAGCTATGGTTTGGCTCTAAGTATAAATTCTAGGTGGACTAGTATGACCTAGGAGGGTAGTTGTGTTCGGAGTGAGTAACGGTTGATGTTTTATGCAGGTAATTGTTCTCAATGGCTAGAAGAAGGACAGGTGAAGGTTCTAGTGGGGCTCAGAATCAGAATGATCTTCGGGAAGAGAACCGTGCCATGTTCCAAGGCATGTTTAAGGCGGCCATGAAGGCTATTCATGACCAAGGACCGAGAGTAGAGCAAGCACCACCACCCCGATATGGTTTGGAGCAATTCTTGAAACTGAAACCGGCAGAGTTCGATGGTGAGCCCGATGTGAAGAAGGCCGAACTATGGGTTGAGTCTATGGAGAAAATCTATGATGTGTTTGGACGCACGGACGAGGATAGGGTCCAGTTTGCGGCTTATAAGCTTGTGGGTGCCGCCGAGCATTGGTGGAAAGGGGTTAAATCAAGTTGGGATGACACTCATACAGTGCATGCATGGGAATTGTTTGTGCGGAAGTTCAATGAGCATTTCATTCCGATAGTGGACCAAAACCGAAAGGAGATCGAGCTTCTCAACTTGGAGCAAGGTTTGTTGTCTATAGCTCAGTACTCGGCTAAGTTCACCGAATTAGCCCGGTATTGTGACTATCTTGTGAGGACCGAAGAACAGAAAGCTATGAGATTCATCCGGGGTTTGAAAACTTCTATCCATACTCAGCTTATAGCCCAGAGGATTGTGACATTCCAGGATGCGGTGGACCGTGCCTATCTTATAGAGCAAGATATTGGGGAACATAAGAGGAAGACCGAGGTAGCCAACCCGAGTAAGCAAGGAGCGCAGAGCAAGTCACAACCAAGGAGTGATAACCGAGGTAAGTTTGGGGGACAATCTTAGTTCCGAGGGCAATCGATCCCAAGGAACTCGGGTACTACTTCCGGGAACCAAGGGAACCAAAATAGGAGACTTTGTTCCTATTGCCAAAAGGAAGGCCATTCAGAGGACCGGTGTTGGAAGAAACAGGGAAGGTGTACCAATTGTGGCCAAATGGGGCATTATGTGAAGGATTGTTCGAGGAATAGAATTCAACCGACTGGGTTAGGAGCTGGGGCTCCTCAGGGTCAGAAAAGGGACGCTACGGGAAAGCCCAAGGTCCAAGGGAAAGTGTTTGCAATGAATCAACAACAAGCCACAGATGATCCCACAGTTATTGGAGGTATTATTTCTATATCTAGTGTGAGCGCGCGTACGTTAGTAGATCCAGGATCATCTCATTCTTACATATCTGTGCAATTTGCTTCTCTGCTAAATGCTGCATCTGAGTCATTGCCTTATGTGTTAGAAGTGTCTACTCCGATAGGAGAGTGTCTGGTAACTGATAAAGTCTTTCGTGCTTGTGATGTTATTATTTGTGGTCGTGTCTTATGTGCGGACTTGGTAGTCCTTCCTATTCAGGACTTTGTTGTTATTTTGGGTATGGATTGGTTGAGCAAGTTTCATGCTTCTGTCGATTGTCATAGAAAGGTCGTTAATTTTTCCATCCCTGATGTGCCTAAGTTTACTTTTGAGGCTATGCCTTTTGGTAGAAATTTTCGTATCATTTCTTATTTTAAAGCGAGAAAATTATTGCACTGTGGTTGTGAGGGGTATTTGGCTAGTGTTCTTGATACTAGGAAAGAATCCCCTAGTTTGGAGAGTGTTCGGGTAGTTAGGGAATTTCCCGATGTTTTCTCTTCTGATTATGATATGCCTCCAGATCGTGAGATAGAATTTTGCATAGATCTTTTGCCGGGTACGGTTCCGAATTCAAAGGCACCGTATAGGTTGGCTCCCGCAGAGTTGAAGGAACTAAAGGTTCAATTGCAAGAGTTGCTTGATCGAGGGTTTATCCGCCCTAGTGTTTCCCCGTGGGGAGCACCGGTTTTGTTTGTGCGGAAGAAAGATGGTTCGTTGAGATTGTGTATTGACTACCGAAAGTTGAATCAGGTTACAGTGAAGAACAAGTATCCTCTACCTCACATTGATGATTTGTTTGATCAGCTTCAAGGGTCCGTGGTCTTCTCTAAACTTGATTTGAGGAGTGGGTACCATCAGTTGAAGATTCGATCGGAAGATATTCCGAAGACTGCCTTTCGCACTCGCTATGGTCATTACAAGTTCTTGGTTATGCCGTTTGGGTTGACGAACGCGCCTGCCGTATTTATGGATTTGATGAACCGGGTTTTCCATCCTTATCTTGATTCGTTCGTGGTGGTCTTTATTGATGATATACTCGTCTACTCTAAATCTAGAGAGGAGCACGAGCAAAATTTGAGATCAGTGTTATCCGTTCTTGCGAGGGAACAATTGTTTGCGAAGTTTAGTAAATGCGAATTTTGGCTCGAGAAGGTTTCATTTCTGGGTCATGTTATTTCAAAAGATGGGATTTCTGTGAACCCTTCAAAGATAGAGGCCATAGTGGATTGGAAGAGACCCGAGTCAGTGACCGAGATCAGATGTTTTCTGGGTTTAGCCGGGTATTACAGAAGGTTCATAGAAGGGTTTTCGAGGATCGCTACTCCGATGACTCAGTTGACCCAAAAGAATGTCCTGTTTGAGTGGATCGAGAAATGTCAAAACAGTTTTGAGGAATTGAAGAAGAGGTTGACCACTGCACCGATCTTGACCTTGCCTAATGGGAATGATGATTTAGTAATTTATAGTGATGCTTCGAAAGAGGGTTTGGGTTGTGTTTTGATGCAGAACAGGAAGGTGATTGCCTAAGCTTCGAGGAAGTTGACCCCTAGTGAACAAAATTATCCTACTCACGACATGGAGTTAGCGGCTATTGTATTTGCGTTGCACAAATGGAAGCATTACCTTTATGGAGCGAAGTTTGAGATTTTTACCGATCACAAGAGTTTGAAATACCTTTTCTCCCAGAAAGAGTTGAATAATAGGCAACGCCGATGGATTGAATTGTTGAAGGATTTTGATTGTACGATTTCCTATCACCCGGGAAAGGCGAATGTGGTCGCCGATGGGATTAGTAGGAAGTCTTATGTGGATTCGATGATGGTCCGTGAGTGGAAAATGCTTGAGGATGTGCGAGATTGGTCTCCTCGTGAATCGAGACATGGGGAAATTTTTGCGAGTATTAGGGTATCTCCGACCCTAATTCAGAGAATAAAGGAAGCGCAGAGAGAAGATCCCGAGTTGGTGAAAATAATGGATAAATTGAAAGAGAAGAACTTCGAGGACTTTTCTGTTAGCCCGATTGGAGTTTTGACTTTCCGTGGCAGATTGTGTGTTCCGGATGTTAATGGGATTAAACAGAGAGTTCTTGATGAGGGTCACAAATCGAGGTATACTATTCATTCGGGTAGTACGAAGATGTATCAAAATTTGAAACAACACTTTTGGTGGAACAACATGAAGAGGGAAATAGCCGAGTATGTTTCGAAATGTTTAACTTGTCAGCAAGTCAAAGACGAGCATCAGAGACCCGCGGGACTACTTCAGCCGTTAGAGATTCCGGAGTGGAAATGGGAGCATGTGACTATGGATTTCGTTACGGGACTACCTCGTACCCGTAGGAAGTATGACAGTGTTTGGGTGATCGTGGATAGATTGACCAAGAGTGCACATTTCTTGCCTATTGACAGTAGGTACTCGATGGAAAAGCTTGCGACCCTTTACATTGATGAGATTGTGAGATTGCATGGGGTTCCGGTTAGCATTGTGTCAGATCGAGACCCGAGGTTTACTTCTAGATTCTGGAAGGCGTTTCAGGAAGCTTTGGGTACAGATTTGCAATTCAGTATAGCTTTTCACCCTCAGACCGACGGTCAATCCGAGAGGACCATTCAGATTTTGGAGGATATGTTGCGAGCTTGTTCGATAGACTTTTCCAATTCTTGGGATAGACATTTACCGTTAGTGGAATTCTCTTACAACAACAGTTATCAGGCTAGTATCGAGATGGCACCTTATGAGGCCTTATATGGGAGAAAATGTAGATCGCCTATCTGTTGGGATGAGGTCGGTGAAGCAAAGATCGTGGGTATTGATTTGCTTCAGGGTTCAGTTGAGAAAGTTAGGGTTATCCGGGATCGATTGAAAACAGCCCAGAGTCGACATAAGAGCTATGCAGACAACCGAAGGCGAGATCTTAGTTTTCAGACCGGTGATTTTGTGGTCTTGAAAGTATCTCCGAAGGTGGGTATTCGAAGGTTCGGGAAGAAAGGCAAATTGGCTCCGAGGTTTATACGTCCATTTGAGATTTTGGGGAAGTGGGACTTCTAGCATATCGTCTTGCGTTACCATCTTCTTTGGACCGATTACATAATGTTTTTCACATTTCTATGCTTCGGAAGTATATTCATGATCCATCGCACGTTTTACCGAGGGTACCGGAGGATATAGAGCCGGATATGACTTACGAGGAACGACCGGTTCGGATTCTCGATGCCAAAGTCCAAGAGTTGAGAAACAAAAGCATTCCGTTGGTTAGAGTTCTTTGGAGGAATCACAATATTGAGGAATCGACTTGGGAGCTTCGTGATGAGATAGAGAGGAAATTTCCGTGGCTTTTTAATTCGGGTAAGTCTCGTTAAAATTCGGGTCGAATTTTCTTTAAGGGCGAGTGAATGTCACGCCCCGAAAACCCGTCTCTATTTTATTGATAAATAATTATTTATTTATTTACTTATTTGATTTAAATTTTTATGTGTGCATTTTATGTGTTATAATAATTTATGCCTAGCATTTTATTTGGGTCATTTGTGCTAGTGTAGTACTCCCTCCGTCCCACCGAAAATTGCAAAACTTACCAAAATGGGCGTCCCATAGAAATTGCACATTCCATAAATGGAAAGTTTTTAATACTTTTTAATTAGTGGGTCCCACTTCGCATACTCACATCCACTAACCCACTAACTATTCTCTACCCCACTTTCTCTCTCCCACTCAACTATCAACACTCACAACACATCACCTTTTTCACTTTTTCCTTAATTCTTGTGCCATGATTTTTTTTTGCAATTTTCGGCGGGACGGAGGGAGTATCATTTGCTCTTAGTTGTTAGTAGGAAGTATTAGAGTTGTCTGTTAGTAATGAGGGGGCCTAAGTGTAACATTTTGAAATAATCCTCCTACTCCCTCCCTACTCCTCTCTTCTCCCTCACCTCTCCCTACTTCCATTCCCAGCTCATTTCTCTCTCTCTCCAAAGAAAAAGGTAAGAATTCTTTTCTCCCTTCTCTCTTCAATCTAGCCATCTTCCTCTTGTTATTTCTCATTTATTAAAACATGAAACTTGTTTAGATTGTCGTTAGGATCGTAGAGGGCTAAAAATATTCGAGTTCCGGCAACTTTGAGAAAATTCAGGTAAGTTGCTTTTCCCCCACTTTTATGTTAAAGTGTTCATTTCATGTTTATATAATGCTTTAGTTGTTATATTTGAAGTTTGGTTGGGTTTGGAATTGATTTGGAATTTATTTGAGTTTTTGGCTAAAAATGGTGATTTGATGAATGTTGGGATTCAATCTTGATCTTGGTTGATAAATGGTGTTATTTGGGTCCCCATCCTAGTTATAAGTTGTTTTGGCTCATATTTATGCTTAGTGGAAGGTTGATTGTGGTGGATTTTGAGTGTTGTGTGAAATGGGTAGAAAATGATGAACCCAGCCCTGTTTTCCCGGCCAAGAACCAACCAGGCGCCCGCCCGGGTTGGACCAGGCGCCCGCCCGCCCACCTTTATCCAGCGGCCAGACCTTCTGTTGAAATAAGCGCGCGCCCGACCCCCTCCAGGCGCCCGCCCGCCTGCCTGCTTGGAATTTTGCCCTTTTGCTTGGTTTAAGACTAATGACTTCCCTAGTTTTAAATTATCTACTCAAATTAACTTAAGTTAACATCGTGGAACACTTTATTAATTGGAATTGATTCTTTTGTGAATAAATATGTTATGGAATTTGATTAAGTATCATTTTGGGAATGTGGTCCACCCTTGATGTGTTGTTTGGATTGGTTTACCTTTGTGGTAATTTATTTGGTTTGGTTCCCTACTTTGGAATCATTAGTTGTTTATCGTGCTATTATTTTATTACTTAGGATTTATTTCAAAGTCCAGCTGGTATTATATGGTTGTTTCGGGCGATGCGAGATATTGTGATGGCACCGGCCAAGTCCATTATGGTGTCGACCATTGTTTTGCCCTTATTTTCCTCTTCCAGATCGGCCTTGGTTGAGACGTTTGGAGCATGACTTTGTGGCATGGCTCCCGCCCTTTGTGGCACATTACTCTGTGATTGGTTCCGGTACCGGGGATTTCTCTCCAGCTTTCATGCTATTATGAAGAAGATGATTTGTTGATTATTGAAGCTGCGCAGCGACCTTTTTTTTTGTCTTTATTTTTCCTTAACCCCCCCCCCCCAGGTGGAAATGATTAGACTCGCTGATCACGAGACAGGACGTCGAGTGTGGATATAGATTTTGGGGAAGGTTGTTATTCGGTTTGCATTATTTAAATGTATAACTTTGGGATAGTGTCACCAAACAATGACGTCGTTAAGGATTGTACATGTTATATTTTGGGGTATAAGCTTGTGGAGCTTATATTAGTGGTACCTTTTTATTATTAAACTTTGATTTACAAAACTTTGTGTTATCATCTTTTGGTATAAGAGGAAATTTTTATCTTCATTAAGTCGACGTCCAGCTCGCGATCTCGGGCCCGCGGGCTTCGGGGTCGCGACATGGACTGACCCGGGCGAGGGTCCTATAGGGCAAGAGGCTTCCACCGACCGAAATTAACGTTCCTAGGGTCTAGTGCATTGCGAGGTTCCCAATGTGCGAGCCATTCCAATCATGATTAAGCCCTGGTTGGGATCGAGATTCGTCTTAGGGACTTAAAGGGACTTCTGGAGTAACCTCATCTTTGATGAGGGCTCTCGAACGTTATCCTTCGGCTTAAGGATGATTAGTATGGACCATTCATTGGGGCTCGACAACACGGTGTCACCCTATCCTTAATACGTGACTTAGGTTAATTACGGTCAACATTAACGCGTAAGTCAAGCACCGGGTCGAAGTTGAACATGGTCACACTTGATTTCACAAGGAGTCATGACTCGGGAATTAACTTGGCCATGATTAACCTTAGACACACATTAAGGATGTGGCAATGTGAGCTAGACCAAAAACCAACCGAAGTCACGGTATTTGTGTGTCACGGACAAGTGTGGTTTACTCGGCTCGGAAGGGGAGGTGGAATGGACCCGTGCCCGCTAGAAGGGCACAAGAGCACCAATCAAGCTGCATCGTGGCATCCATCCCGGGTTTGAAGGGTATTTGGAACGTGCAAGGTCAAGTGCACGTAGTGTGAAGCCTTCTATATTCCCTTTTGAGTCAAAATAGAAATTTTCCAATCCGTTTTAACATTATGAGCAATGTATAATCAACAACAATGAGCAAGCATGAACGAGCTATTTACAAAAGCAATCAAGCAAGAATCTTATGAACAAAGCCAAAACTCGCATGCACAACAAATTGTGCACAACCAAAGAATCCTTTGAAATCAACATCTTTCAAGAAGAACAATTATTTTGAAAATCATTTGCAAAACAAGTTGTGTACAACAAAGAATTCAAAAACCTTTTACAAAGTGGGTTATGCACAAGGAGGTTTTGAAAATCCAAATTTATGTCCAAAAGTTTGTACGTAACCAAGCTTAAAAAAAACAAGTTTTGGCTAGAAAAGAGGAAGGTAATGTGCACAAACCAAACAGTAAATGGAACCTGGAAAAGCATAAGCCAAAGGGACACAGAATGTTCCTGCCCTGCACAAAATTGTTAAATTTTGGAGCATTCTGTTCCCTGCCCAACATAGCCATACGGCTATAGAATGCTGGCAATTATTTTTTGCAGTTTTTTCATCTTCTGATCATCAAGCCCCAGTTTATTGCACATCCAGAACAGTTTCCACTCCAGAAAGTTCAAACAGAAACTCAGCACACACAAATCAAGTACAAAAGTTAACGAAAACGGGGGACGGGAGTTTGACCCACACATAAATATCCCCAAATCTTCTAAAATGAAGTTTGAGAACATTTAACTCCCCAGCGGAGTCGCCACTGTAAGGATCCCGCCCCCACGCGGCGGAAAACGCGACGAGTTTTGGGGGCAAAACGCCAAACACGGCCATCTCACAAAACATAACGGAGTCGCCACTTTTGTTAATTATTTAACCCAACAAAAGAAAAGGTTAGAGATTCTATTAGTTTGGAGGTCAGGTTACGTCTTGGGAAGAGTTTCACGTCACCCAAGCCGCCTCGGACAAAGCCGAGTCTCCCTAATGTTATTTAATGAAAGTGCTTGTGTGTGTGTGTGTTTTCAAAATGGGAGAAACTGACTGTTTTGACAAAACCAGTTAATTTTTAACAGAAAAGGTTTATTTTGCAAACTTTCTGGTCAAAAAGGAAGAAACTGGAAAATGTCCTCCCCGGCCAAAGTAGCCGTACGGATGGGGAGGGCTCTCCAGGGAATTTTTACAGTTTATCAGAAAAACAGTCCAGTTTCAGTCAAAATAGAGTATCTTTGCTGAAACTATACTGGAATGTTGATTTCCAGTTTATAATTAATAACAAGACTTTGGAAGGTTCATTCCTATGCACTTTGATCACCAAAGGAACCCCAAAAAAAAAGATTTGGTGTGATCAAAGGCAATCATTGGAGAAATTTATGAAAAGTTTATGAACATGGCATTTAGGCCAAAATGACCATTTTGGTGGATAAAGATTGAAACTTTACCACCAAAATGGACTTATTATGCACGTTTAAACCTTTAGGGACACAAATATAACACAAAGATCAAATCTTTATATCCCATACTTGGTGATTTATGGCTAGGTCATGGTTGGGATGATAAAGATTGAAACTTTATCCCCCAATCATGACTCTTATGGCCAAACAAGAACAACATCAACATGAAATTAACGAAAGTGCTTGTGTGTGTGTGTGTGTGTTTTCAAAATGGGAGAAACTGATTGTTTTGACAAAACCAGTTAATTTTTTTATCAGAAAAGGTTTATTTTGCAAACTTTCTGGTCAAAACGGAAGAAACTGGAAAATGTCCTCCCCGGCCAAAGTAGCCGTACGGATGGGGAGGGCTCTCCAGGGCATTTTTACAGTTTATCAGAAAAACAGTCCAGTTTCAGTCAAAACAGAGTATCTTTGCTGAAACTAGACTGTAATGTTGATTTCTAGTTTATGATTAATAAAAAGACTTTAGAAGGTTCATTCCTATGCACTTTGATCACCAAAGGAACCCCAAAAAAAAAAAGATTTGGGTGTGATCAAAGGCAATCATTGGAGAAATTTATGAAAAGTTGATGAACATGGCATTTAGGCCAAAATGACCATTTTGGTGGATAAAGATTGAAACTTTACCACCAAAATGGACTTATTATGCAAGTTTAAACCTTTAGGGACACAAATATAACACAAAGATCAAATCTTTATATCCCATACTTGGTGATTTATGGCTAGGTCATGGTTGGGATGATAAAGATTGAAATTTTATCCCCCAATCATGACTCTTATGGCCAAACAAGAACAACATCAACATGAAATGTAACAAATCATGATCATCCTAGGTTTTATCCCATAAATCACACACTAGGTGTGAAGGGCACCTTGAATCACCTCATGATTTGGATCATATACATATATAATCATAATATATATAGCTTGGAAGGCCAAGACTTGTATAATATATAGATATAGTGCTTGAAATGGACAAGACTTGCAAGAAATGTAAAGTGCTTGAAATGGACAAGACTTTGCAAGAACAAGAAGAAATAATACAAGATGAACAAGTAATATTTAAAAAGATAAAAGAGAGTTTGAGATGAAGAAGAAGATGGGGAGAAGGAGGCTTCACCTATGATGGTTATGCCTATCTCCCTCTCTAATCACTCAAATATGTGTGTAACTCACTTTCTTCTCTCAAACTGGCAGAGTAACAACTCTCAAAATGTTTTCTCCCCCCTCCTAAAATGATCAGCATGGGGTTCAATTTATAGAGGCTGAGGGTGCCCAACATAGCCGTACGGCTAGGGACCTCATGTGCCCAAACCATCCGTACGAACTCGACTTGGCGAGCTTCTGGATTTTTCTAAGTTTAATTCCAGTTCAGTCCTGGAATATCAGGTTTATCCTAGTGAGGTCCTGGCCCATTGGTTTATCCCTAAATGGTACCAAGAATTCCTCTAAGTAGGGAAATTTCAGATTGGGGTACTTACAGATAGGTCTAATATCCGAGAAAGATGAAGGGGACTCCACCTTAGGGATAGTAACAATGTGGGTACTTGTCCAACTCCGTGGCATAGAGAAACCCGAGAAAAAAATCCCCCACGGCTTTGATAAAATGTTCCTTAATAATATCCCAACAACCCTTGTAAAAAGCACCCGTAAAACCATCCGTACTTGCTGCACTTTGCCCATTAATTCCAAGAACAATGGCTTGAACTTCTTCCATAGATGGGACAGCCGTAAGCAAGGCATTATCTTCATCATTTATTAGCCGAGGGATAAGAAAGGAGAACTCATCCGAGGGAATATCACATTGACCTTGTAATTTCTCCGAATAAAACCCCACTGCCCCTTCTTTTATGTCATTTTTATCAGTAAGCCAATCCCCTTGTCGATTTTTGATCCTGTGAATACATAAATTTTGCCTCTTTTGTTTAACAGTAGCATGAAAAAATCTTGTGTTTTGGTCACCCTCTTTAATCCATTTTAAATTCACCTTTTGGGCCCATAGTTCTTCTTCCATATTCAACTTTTGAAGGAGCTAAGCTTGAGCAAGGTGGAGGGCTGCTCTAGATTCCTCATTATTCAGATTTTGATGTTGAGCTTCACAAACGTGCACCTCGTCCTCAGCATTTTTAATTTGCTGCTCCACTCTCCCGAAAACCTCTTTATTCCATCCCATAATACACTTACGAAGCCTATTGAGTTTTTTAACAAAGGAAACCATAGGCCTACCCTCTATAGGTGTCTCCCAAGAACCTCAGACAATATTGGAAAACTTATGGTGCTTAAGCCAAATATTGAGAAAACGAAAGCAGCCTCTTTTTTCTTCACCTTGAATAGTTAGGTTGATAACTAATGGAGCATGATCCGAGCAAACCTTAGAGAGGTGAGTAACATGAGTAACATGGAACAATTGGAGCAACTTTTCATTCTAAAGGGCTCTATCAAGACGTTGATAAATCACCCGCCTACCCATCCTTTTATTAGACCAAGTATCCATATTGCCTTCAAAACAAGCATCTAGAAGATTTGCAAACTGCATCATATCTGAGAATTCATTAACAACCATCTCATTAATTGGTTTACCCCCCACTTTTTCAGATTGATCAAGAACACAATTGAAATCGCCCACCAGCATCCAAGGACAATCTACGTCACTAATAACCATTAACTCCTCCCAAAGGTTGATACGAGAAAACCTGTTGCAACTCTCATGCACAAAAGAGATCCAAACAGATTCTTCCCACATGGGGTGAGAGATTTGAAGAGTTAAAGCCTGAGTAGAATCTTGAATAATAGTACCTTGCAACCCATGCTTCCATATAACCCAAACTCTATTGCTAGCATTAGACAAACCACTATCACATCCCACTTTTCGAATAAACTGATCTAAGAAGTATTTGCAACTTTTAGTTCATAAAGAGCAAACAAACAAACCCCATATGAGCGAAATAAACGCTTGATTCTACGGACAGTGGCACTATTAGCAATGCCACGTGCATTCCAGCTTATAAAACTAACCATTAAAACCAAAAATAAGGAGAAGTAAAAGAGGGAATAAGGTAAAACGGGACACTCACATTGATGGGGATTTCTCCCTATTCTTTTTCCTTTTGTGAGTGACTGTAATGAAACCATCATCTTCTTTTGAATCCATAAGGGAAGTTCTTTCTTTGTAGTCCAACTGGAAGTCCATAACTTGATTTAGCGAAGTCACTTGGGGGGCTCTAGGAGAGAGGTTGAGCAAGCTGAAAGTACTCATTTTTGCATGGGAAGAAGGTTTAGCTCTCATAGCAGAATCGTCTCTCAAAGGAGTACATAACTTATGGGGGTCTTGAGATTCGGGAATAAGAATAGAATCATTATCATTTTGTGAAAGTGTAGATCCAGCCTTGGTCTTTATAGCCTTCAAAGTCTTATATAACGCGTCATTAACTGATTGAGGCAATATAATGCCTTTCCTAGCAACCATAGATGGTTTGGTGCCATTAGTATTCACCTCCTTATTTGTGACATCAATTGCACCAGTTTGCAAATCCTTGCTGCTGCCTTCAATACCACTTTTTTTTTCCTCGTCTTTCTTTTTCCAAATCTCACTAGAATTGTCATCCTTCTTATCATCACCTTGGTTATTCTTGGTCCCATTTGATCCATCAGCTTCCTTATCAACCTTCTTAGAACCAGCTTCCTTAGTGCTTTTCTTATATTCTGAATTTAAAATTCGACAGTTGAATTCATCATGACCCAACAATGAACAATGGCTACAGTACATTGGAAGGTTATCATACTCTATAGCTTGGAAAAAGCTAGACATGCAGTCACTACAATCAATATGGATCTTTTTGGGTAACCTTTTACGGAGGTCAACTTGTAGCAGAACTTTAGCTACACTTGGACGGGATAATTCTGCAGTGGCCATATCAATTGACATGGGTTTGCCAAAAATTTGAGCCAAAGAAAATAGGAAAATCTTATTAAATAAGTGCACAGGTAGACCCAGTAAACTAACCCAAATAGGAACAATGGGAGAGTCCATTTGTGGCTGCCAAGAAGGGGTCCAAACAGAAGTTCGCATTGGAAAGCGATGCACATACCATACCTCTCTAGTCCAGAGACGTTGGAAATCCTCCTCGTTAGTCAATTGGATCAACATGGGTCTCGTATCAAGATGACCAAGTTTATACTTACCTTTTAATTGGAACTGTGTGAAGGCAATCCTAGCAGCCTCCATTGTAGGTCTTCCATTTGTAAATTTTCCAACAAGAGTCCAAACAAAGGGGCGAGCAAACGCATCAATCGCCTCTTTGGAGAGTTTTAGGGATGGAATTCCTTTGTGAGTAGTAGCTGGAATAAGAGGGATGTCATGAATAGGACGCGTGTGTGGTTGAGAAACTAAGGATGCAAAGGATTTGTTCGGGGTAGGGTTAGAGCCATGCAAAGGCGGCGCTGAAATGCTAGGGTTATCTTGAGTCGTCTTAACAATGACGGGGATGTGAGAATTAGGGTTAGAGAGAGAATTTTTCCACTCAAGAAGAGATGCTTACTTCATCCCTGTTTATGTTTCCTATGTGTTCGTGATTTTATTGCATTTTTTGATAAGTTTAAATTAAAGATAAAGCTATGCGCTTAAGTACCTAGTTATGCGCCTACTATTTATGCGCCTATAGTCATATGCGCCTAATATTATGCGCCTAAACCATGTATGCGCCTCGTGCACTTACACGTTTACTGCGCCTATATTTACTTTGCTCATTTTTATGTTTGTATGCGCCATATCATTCCTAACTTTCACTCTATTGTTGTTTTTACAGGATCTTTCTAACTTCAAACTTGGTGAAACTTTCAATCTATCTGAGCTAGCAGCTGATCCAATGGGAATTGAGATCATAGAATATATCAAAATTCTGGTCTTCTCCCTCTATATACGATGGATCAGGATTTTTATGCGCCCCTTTTGGTTGATGAGTTCTTTTCTTCAGATGAAATTATTGAGACTGAGACTGAAGGGCGCACCAGATACAAGATTAATACTACAGTCCACGATGTTACATTCACAATTACATATGGCACTATCAGAAATGTGCTGGAGTTTGACACGACTGGACCTCAAAGTGTTTCATGTCGTGCCATGACATATGCGCTTACCGCGCAGAATATCGTGGCAAAGGCTTATTTGCATGTTCCGACATTGCAGAACAACATCAAAACCGTCGAAATAAGTGATGGGGAGATCTTTTGGCGCACATCGCGCACTTGGTGGATACTTCTATTGTTTTCAAAACTGGAAATGTGAATAGATTCATAGTTGAGCAGTGGGAGTATATTGCGGCTATCATGGGCAAGGCCAAGCTAAACTGGGCCCCAAGTTTTTATGAAGACTTTGATGGAGCAGATTGAGAAATACAACAAGAGTGTTGGGTATGCCCACTTATATCTCAGTTTCAATGTAATAGGATTGATTAGATTTGATTGATCCATCACCTAAGTTTTATTTAATGGACTTTAGATCCATATGTAAGAAGTATTCATACTTCATTTTTTAGGTAGTCCATTGTAATAGAATAGGCTTAGGAATAGGGCAAAGAATGTCAAGATTGAAGAAAATCACTCTAGTAAGTTTGAGCCGCGCCTATGCATATGCGCCATGAGCCTATTATGCGCGCGCTGTGCATTGCGCCCCAAAGGCTCAACCTATGCATATGCGCCATGCGCCAGTTATGCGCGTGCTATGCATTGCGCCCCAAAGGCTCAACGCGCATAAATGATGCATTTTAACACTTGGTGATTTATTGAAGACTTGAAGAGTTGAGGGAATCCAAACTACGCCAATGATCCAACGGTGGTTAAATAACACGTATGCACCCGCATCTAAGGACACCTGTCCATAACGGTCATATTTGTGTTATGTGTCTAACGGCTATAAAGGACACGCGCTCCAATAAATGAGTGACATCACATCTGTCCTTCAACCTTATCCACAAGGGATTTCCAACGGCTAGTTTTTGGGGCTCTACTATAAATACCCCTTAACTTCAAACGTTTTGAAGTTTCTAAGAATCTCAAAATTTCTCTCTCAAGCATTTGTTGAAGATTTGAAGATTGCCTTTGATTTTCCAGAATTCTCAAGAACATCTCCATACCTTCATCCTTAGCCCAAATCCTCAAGCAAAAACACTTTAGTTTTCTTGTGCTCTCAATCTCAAAGATCTAAAGAGCCTTGAATCTAAAATCACACACGCACCTCTTTAAGTTTGATCACTTAGATCTTTCCTTTAGAGATACACCGGTTATTGTCTAGGATTTGTTCTTGTTGCGACCCCCGAACCCCGCGGGCCCGAGATCGCGAGCTGGACGTCGACTTAGAACCAAAACTCTAAAATATAGAAGTTAAAAATTCCATTTTGAACCAAAAGATGATAACACAAGGTTTTACAAATCCAAGTTTAAATCAACAAAGTAACATCTAACATAAGCTCCACAGCTTATACCAAAGAATAAAATATAAAATTCTTAATGACGTCAATAATGGTAAAACTATCCCCAAAAGGTTATACATTTAAATAATGTAAACCGATCCATAACAACCTGCCCAAAATCTCAAACCTCTCGACGTCCTCCTCGAACCGCGAATCCTAATCCTTTTCCTCCTGGGGGGGGGTTAAGGAAAAACAAAGATGGAATAAACGGGGTGAGATAAAATCTCAGTAAGTTACTAATGCAACTACATGACATGCTAATATGCAATGACCAATAGCATTAACATAAGACAGATAGCAGCGGAATATAAGTGTCATGCTGTCGAACAGTAACATCCAATAACCAATCATATAAAATAAACATATAACAACAAATGAGAGGCTCCCTATCGCCAACCGTCCCATACCGGTTGGAAATAACGACCAGCTCATCATGCAACACATAAAGCTGAAATAAACACTCATAAGTGGATACATAGCCAAGGTTTCACCCCACTGAAAGAACCAAATAAAGGTCGCTGCGCAGCTTCAATAATCAACAAATCACCATCTTCATAGTAGCATAAAAGCTGAAGAGAAACCCGGTACCGGAACCAATAACAATGAGAGTGTCACAAGGGACAAGAACCATGACACAAAGTCATGCTCGGTAGCTAGATACATTCACAAAGGAAGCTAACTTGACTTTTCCAAGGCCAATCTGGAAAAGGGTATAGAAGGGGGCAAAACAATGGTCAATATTATAATGGACTTGGCTTTGCCATTATAATCTTTCCCATCGCCCGATGCAACAAATATGCCAGCTGGGCTTCCAAATAAATGCTAAGTAATAAATACTAGCTTAATTAAACAACTTAGGGTTCCAAAGTAGGGAACCACACCAATTAAATCACCATAAAGATGCAAACGATTACTCAAGAAGAGTCAACAACATTAAACACACAACGAGTTTCTCATAAAAGAGTACAACAACGATAAACGGAATTTCTCATAAAGAGCACAACAACAATGATTATTAGAACACGATAATTCCATAAAGAGGAACCATACCAAATACATTCCAAAGATGATACCCACAAGTTACACATAAAGAACACACCCAAACGGTCACTCACAAATAGTACAACGACTATAACCCAAAATTATCCCAAACGAATCCAAAAGGTTACACTTATTAGAACATGATCACGACCGGACTAAACCCTACACTTTGGTGTTCAATAACAAGCCTCTAGGTACTATAGGACATCGCCTAAAACCCAGACCAAGTCTTACTCGAAAATCAATTCGATTGGAACAACCACGAACACATCATAAGATGCCCAAACCTATACCAAATGATCATCACAAAGATAAGTCAAACCAACAATACCTCAATAAGATGTTCCAAAGTCCCAATTAACACTTAATTATTTTCAAACACAAACTTGATCACAAAGGACCCAATTCTATCACTAGAGTGTACTACAATGTTCACTAAGGTCGACTAGAAGGACACCCAAGACTTAGACCAAAACGCATCTTCAATCACACAAATTAACAAATGAAAAACTTTCAAAGTTCTGTGCGGCCGCCCACTAGGGACTGTGCGGTCGCACAAAAATCCATCAAACAAGAACAAAACCTTTCAGATAGATGTGCGGTCGCCCACCATATTTTGGGCGGTCGCCCACCATATTTTGGGCGGTCGCCCAACCCTCTGGTCTGCCGGAAATCGGGAGGGATGAACTGGTTCTCCCATTTTTAACCCAAACCAAAACTAAACCAAAATCCAACACTCTTAACTAGCCTATTAATGAACTAAAACAACTTATAGGTCAAAAGAACTCATATAACAACATTTAACAACCAAAATCAAGATTAAATCCCAACATTCAACAAAATCACCATTTTTAACCAAAACCCAAAATAAATTCCAAATAAATTCTAAACTCAACCAAACTTCAAATATAACACATCAAGCATTATATAAACATGATATGAACATTTTAGTATAAAAATGGGGGAAAAGCAACTTACTTGAAAATAATGAAAGTTGACGGAATTCAATTCTTTTTGATTCTACGCGATCCTATCGACGATCTAAACGCAATTCACGTTTTAAGAAATGAGAGATAACAAGAGGAAGATGAAGAAAATGAAGAGAGAAGGTGGAGAAGAAAAACTTACCCAAATGTAGAGAGAGAGAGTGTGTGCTGGGAGAGAGAGATGAGAAGTGAGGGAGAAGGAGAAGGAGGGGAAAAGAGGGAGTAAGTAGGAGATTTACATATAGACCCCCTCCCCTACACACTAACTCAATCATCTTATTTTCCCCACTAACATTTAAGACCCAACACTTCTACACTAGCACAAATGACCCAAATAAAATGCTAGGCATAAATTATAACACATACAAAGCACACATAATTCATTAATTAAATAATAATTTAAATGAATAAATGAGCAAATAATTAAATAATAATTATTTATTACTAATAAATAGAGCCTAGATTTCGGGTCGTGACATTCACTCTTCCTTAAAGAAAATTCGACCCGAATTTTAACGAGACTTACCCGAAAGACCAAATAGCTACGGATACGATAGTTCCGCCATTTCTCAAATTCCTCAATTGTCCATTCTAAACCACCACGTAGTAACCTTAAATAATGTTCACGATACCACGACCTCTCGCACAAAACTTCCTTCAATCATAACCTTCACTACTAATTAGAATCCACGATCAAAATTGGAGAATCCCAATTTGCTCCCAAACATAACTCTCGAGATATCCAAGCTCACCTTATTCATAACCTTAATTACACTGCAAAGGTGTTTCCTTTTGTAAAATCGCATACTTAGTAGTATTCCCCAGAAATTCAAAACATCACCATCCCGAGCCTAATTAGCTTTTAAAATATAAAAAGACTAAAGAAATTTCTATTTCCACAATATTCATCGAAATGGCTATATCTCTAAGGGTTCCCATTATAGTGCTCTCGTTCTAGGTAGCACCTTAAACTAGAGGTGTAATATAAACCCAAAATTTTAATACAAAATGTTCACTTAAATCTACGCCATAATATCATCGTCATAAAACTCCAATCCTTGAAAGCCTAAAATAATTACGAATACGCAACAGTCCGAAAATGATCTAAATTTTATCTTCAAGGGATTTCCTCTAGCTCCCTTTTTTGTTAATAATCTGTGCTCATATACCCAAGGAAATCAACAAATCTCAAATCCTCAATAGCTAACCCAAGTTAGTCTTTCACGCATACATTTATTAACCTAATGATACTTAGGCTCAATAGTACTACCATCATAATAAACCACTTAGCTAGCAACGTTCCAACTGACCCAATACCAAATCATGATATTCCTTAATTATGCCCCAGTATTGATACTCCACTTCCTTCACATACCCTTGATCCTCTTCGGGAAACGCCACCAAGAAGAGATTTAGGATCAAAGAACCACTATTTAACCAAAATTTCAAAATGCCTTTAACATAGATTGAGAAATTATTACTCTCTCAAAATGTACTTAGTCCTTTCTAACTTAACACGCTTACCACCATTAATGATCATAACTCCTACAACAAACTCATCATCCATAACAAATCGTACACCTTTCCATGCTAATCCATTCCGATACACTCACGGAGATGCACTAAAGTAAACAAAAATATCCTACCAAGACATCCTCAATTGAATCCTCACTCTTATAACCCAACCGATGCCATAAGGACATTGATCTAAATATTAGCACTACAACCTTGTACCACAACAACCCAATTTAACCCAAGCTCCTCCTCAAACACTAGGTACTATTCAGAAGAAAATAGAAACCTTACATGATAATTACACCCAACAATTTGACCGAAGCTAAATACTCGGATTTCAATTAAGAAAAGATAGGTATAACTCTACCCAAAGGAACGGTCCCAAACAGTTTAAAAAAAATAGGAATGGAGAATATAACAATCCCCCTACAACAATAGACTAAAGCAATAGTAACATCAAAATCTTGTAATAGCAACATGGCTAATTTAGCAGGTGAGACATAACCATACTTAAGCACATCATAAGCACATAAGACTTCATCAGATACCCTAAACTCCTCATAGGAGTAGACACTTACAACACATAAGTCAAAGACTCAGAAGAAATAAATGCAACTAAATGCACATAAACACATAGATGCGATGATCCTAAGATGCACGCGCTCGCTCTCACAACGTAAAATAATACCTTCTGAAACTGATGAGTAACCCGCTGAGTGCTGGTTGATTGCAAATACTCTACCCGAAACCTTGGGCTTCCCCGAAGCATCTCTCTTCTGACCCTGTGATATTCCAATTCCTGTCCCCGATGATGAACTCTAAACTCGGACAATTTTTAACGAAGTGTCCCAACTGACCACACTTCACACATTTTCCTTGCTTCTTCCAACACTTGTCTTCTGAGTGTCCTCCCTCTGACAATAGCCGCAGATCTTCCCATTTCGTTTTCTCTGATTAGTACCTTGATTTCCGACCATTGGTTGCCCTTGAAGTTGCCTTCTGAATCGAGTTTGCACTCCAGAATTACCTCTGTTATCCGAATGTTGCTGTTGTGACTTACTCTGCCCTCCTTGCTTACCCGGGTTAACCATCTCAGTCTTCCTTTTGTGTTCCCCAATATCCTGCTCAATCAAGTAGACTCGATCCACCGCATCCTGATAAGTCTGAATCCGCTGTGCTATAAGCTGAGTCCGGATGGATGTCTTCAAACCCCTGATTAATCTCACCGCTTTCTGCTCCTCGGTCCGCACAAGGTAGTCATAACGCCTGGCTAATTTAGCGAACTTAGCCGAGTACTGTGCTACTGACATCATGCCTTGTTCCAAGCTGAGGAACTCGATCTCTTTCCGGTTTTGATTCACTAGAAAGATAAAATGATCCTTGAATTTCCTCACGAACCACTCCCAAGGATATGGTATAAGAGTCGCATCCCAACTGGTATTCAGTGCCTTCCACCAATGTTCCGCAGTGCCCACGAGCTTATAAGCTGAAAACAGAACCCTATCCTCATCTGTGTAACCAAAGACATCGTAGATTTTCTCCATCGATTCTATCCATTGCTCGGCTTCCTTCACATCAGGCTCACCGTCGTACTCACTTGGTGTCAACTTCAAGAACTGCTTCAACCCATATCGCGGAGGTGCTACATGTTCCTCTCTCGGCCCTTGGTCATGAATTGCTTTCACGGCCGCTTCAAACCTGTCCTGAAACACTGCACGGTTTTCTTCCAGTAGACCATTAAGATTCTGAGTCCCACTAGAAGCTTCACCAATTTTTCTTCTAGCCATTACTAACAAATACTGCATAAAATACTCATCGTTACTCACTCCGAACCCATCTACCCTCCTAGGTCATTCTAGTCCACCTATACTTATACATAGAGCTAAACCATAGCTCTGATACCAACTGTCGCGACCCCGAACCCCGCGGGCCCGAGATCGCGAGCTGGACGTCGACTTAGAACCAAACTCTAAAATATAGAAGTTAAAAATTCCATTTTGAACCAAAAGATGATAACACAAGGTTTTACAAATCCAAGTTTAAATCAACAAAGTACATCTAACATAAGCTCCACAGCTTATACCCAAAAGAATAAAATATAAAATTCTTAATGACGTCAATAATGGTAAAACTATCCCCAAAAGGTTATACATTTAAATAATGTAAACCGATCCATAACAACCTGCCCAAAATCTCAAACCTCTCGATGTCCTCCTCGAACCGCAAATCCTAATCCTTTTCCATCCTTGGGGGGTTAAGGAAAAACAAAGATGGAAATAAACGGGGTGAGATAAAATCTCAGTAAGTTACTAATGCAACTACATGACATGCTAATATGCAATGACCAATAGCAATTAACATAAGACAGATAGCAAGCGGAATAATAAGTGTCATGCTGTCGAACAGTAACATCCAATAACCAATCATATAAATAAACATATAACAACAAATGAGAGGCTCCCTATCGCCAACCGTCCCATACCGGTTGGAAATAACGACCAGCTCATCATGCGACACATAAAGCTGAAATAAACACTCATAAGTGGATACATAGCCAAGGTTTCACCCAACTGAAAGAACCAAATA